>OY744516.1:140819524-140977024 GCA_963556195.1 Sepiola atlantica
AATTATTTTTCAAAGAAAAATGTTCATGTTCTAAAAATTTAAAAATTCATGACATTCTATTTTATTATTAAGTATTAATTTAATGCTGGTGTCTAGCGTACACAAATTGCATGAAATAATATATTTGCACTAAGTTTTCTAATAAAGTAATGGGTTTCTTATATTCCGGGGTCTATATATTAAAAGCTTTATATATCAAAACCAAAAAATCAATCATTAACAGAATCAACTTTAATACTAGCTATATCATTCTAAAATGTTTATAATGCTAACTTTAGTTCCGTATAATAATATAATTCCCGCCAAAACTACTTACCAATATTAACACGATGGTCTTTACCTGATACCCCTGAAAATGAACCCAGATGGAATCGAAAGTACTTGGGACACCAACGATCATAGCAGATTCATCGGCCAATTCCCCACCGAAACACAGACCCTGATTCGGCTAATGAAAAGGATTCTCATAAAGATATCCAGATATAAGTTGTCTGTCATATTCAACGATATTTGTCCTAAAGAGAAAATATGTATATTTAGATAAATATTTTAAATTTAGTTGAGTATATCAGTAAATATTACTGTGGATATATATCTTGGATAGTATATACGTTTCTATATATGTGTCTGTATATGATGTGCATTTATGTATATGAGATGCATATGTTTCTGGATGTGTGTGGGGAGTATACATTCATCGCCTAAAGAATACATGGAGGAGATAGCAAGGGGGAAATGAAAAAAAGGGAGGCAATTTTGACCTCGATTTCAGGTATTGTCCCAGCACAAAGAAACGGCAATCAAGCCCGCTTCTGGAAGAAGGTGTCTTATTAACTGCATTGTCTTCACATGAAAGGCAAGGATGTTGGATACTTCCTTTCTCGAGCCAGGCACACCGCAAGGAACAACTTTGTAGAATTCTACACAGCAATCGTAGATTCTGTGAATTGTTTGTGTCTGTCTAAATTGACAATCGAAGCTGTCTTAATAATATACCATCTAACAAGTATCCTGAAATACCACCTTTACTAGATAAAATGTCATGTGCTACCGAAGTTAATAATAATCTAAATTATAATTTAACATATTTTGTCTGTCTGTTTGTAACTTATAGGCTCCAACACTGCTTGACAGAATTGCATCAAGTTAAACATGAAGAACCATTGGGATGCCTGATGTGTATTGGGTGTAACAAACCGTAATACAAATGCTACTGAGAATATTAAAACCAATAAATGTCTATAGACCCCAAAACTATTGGGCAGAATTACACCAAATTTAGCATTTGAAACTACAACAAATTTGTCATAGGGGCTCAAAATTATACAACTACCACTAAATAATAAAAAATACCAACAATGATGCTTAAGAAATTATGAACAATCCTTTACAAGAGCTACATTGTGTCTGAAGTTATTATGCAAAGCATTTTTTTAAATAACTTAAATCTGCATACATGAAAGAAGCTAAAATGTTACTATGTCACCAAAGAGTGCATTTTGAGTTGTTGGTATAATTTTAAGTATTTCTAATCGTTTTCTCCTGCATTATTTATAATTTACTGAAGTCATTATGTAAATTCTGAATTATATATATTTATCGTACTAAAACTCTTTTCACACCATAATATGGTAAAGTCATGAGTAAAGGTATAGATGTAATAGTGTCGGATAAGATTGCATGATTCTATTAATCATCTGAAAGCATTCTTTTTAAAACATTTTGATGAATCAGTATTTCTCTTTTGTCCATTGTTCGCCATATTGACATGTAAAGGAATGTTTTGATTTCCAATCACTCTTCAAAAAAATACCGATTGTTTTTCCTTATTTATTATTATTATTTTTTCATTACATGGCTTCGAGTAGAAACGACTTGGTCCATGTTGGTCTGGTGTAAGATAATGGTAAAAGATTTGGCACTAAAAGAGTTACATACAGAGTATGTCTGAAGTTATATAATCAAACATTGAATTATCAGTTGATGGTATAAGTTTTAAGTATATCCAATTATTTTTTTCTGAGTTATTTAGAATTTCCTTTAATAAATTCTGAATTATATATTTTTATTGTATAAAAACTCAGTTTTCTTTTCACGCCATAATATTAGTCATGGGTAAAGGTATAGATCTGATGGTGTCAGAAAAACAAATCTCTACCAAGTTCTAAGATGACATGACTTCGTTAGCCATTTCAAAGTAGCTTATACTAGATCATAGAATAGTCAAGAAAACAATTGAAAACATAACAAAAGTCAAGAACAAAAACTTTGAAAAGGATTTGAAGAACTTTCTAAGTAGTCGTCTGGAATTTGATAAGACTGGAATTGAAGGATCCTTTGAAGAATGGTTTTAGTGAGGAAATCCTCACATCAATATCCTACAAGTGCAGCTAAGATTTAGAAACGTCTGAATTGAACGAGGGAGCACTTGAACATCGATTTTGTGAGAGTTGTTTTAACCGATAAGTAATAAGTCACTTTGAATCGTCCGGAGAAGTAGAATAAATGATGGATTCTGTCGTTTAAAGCCAATGAAAAAGTGATACTGAATAGCGTTAATTATTGTGAGTTTTAGAAAAATATTTTACAAATCCCAGCCTCGTAATTTTAAAAGAAATAGTTTGTTCAAGCAGGATAATGCTCCGTCACATGCTTTTTGGCTTACTCAATAGTTTTTAAGCACAGATAAAAAAAATAATGATGTGGCCACCATCAAGTCTGTTTTAAATTGGCTCGGTAGTGAGCTTAAAAAAGTTTACAAACATGTCCTCTCAAGGGTATTTACTACTACTACTACTACTACTAGTAGTAGTAGTACTACAACTACTACCACCACCACCACTACTACTACTACTTCTACTACTATTTACTCATCAAGAGTTTTCACACAAGTCATTATCAATGATTGATCACTGACAATAACAAATAGTGTTCCCTTGGAATGTGAGTAACAACAAGTCTCCTGAGATTTCCAGCCCTCTCCATCTCTTTCAATAACCGTTGCATATCATTTTGCGTTATCCCAACAGTCGTCTTCCATTGCTTTCTCACAAGTAATGACCATTGGTATTCTCTGAAATTTGAGTTACAATATTTTTATTATTATTATTATTATTATTATTATTATTATTATTATTATTATTATTATTATTATTATTATTATTATTATTATTATTACTATTATTATTATTATTATTATTATTATTATTATTTACTCACTAGGAGTCCTCACATTGGTCATTATCAGTGATTGCTCACTAATAATAACCGGCGGTGTTTCCAGGAGGCTGAGTGACAACAAGTCTCCCCAGATTTCCAGTCCTCTCCACCTCTTTTGATAACCATTGCAAATGACTTTGCGTTATCGCAAACGTCGCTTACAATTGATGTCTCTCTGTGAGATTTGGAAGGCAATAAGCCTCCCCAAGTTCCTAGTACTCTCCGTACTCTTCCAGTGGAGGTTTGCTTAGTGCTCGCCTTCCTTGATCTTTCCATCTTCCTTAACCCTTTATGACTATTTTGTTGCCATATGTGAAAGAGAATGAAGTTTTTAAGATTTCTTGCAGTTTCAGTTCTCTCTGCTTTACGTGGTGTTCCTTCCAGGTTTTTGTTTTATTTTGTTACAACTTCCAGCTGACTGTTTAGTGTTCATAGTTTGTGGGTTGGTTTTCTGCATTCAAGTATTTTGCTTAAGATTTCAGCTGTTTTCATCATTACCGTCCGTTGTATAGTCTTAGTCTTCTGTTTGAATCCACTTTCTCCTAGTTTTCTTTTTTATCAGTGCTCCTACGATTATTGGTATCATTTTGACTTTCTTATGTTCCATATTCTTTTCAGTTCTCTGGTAAGTTCTGTATTTGATTCATTTTTCCATCACCTTGATCTTTACCCTGTGGTCGGCTGAGACGGCAAAATCTACAATTTTGTAGATCTTTTCCTCCTGGTTGACTAATATGACGTCTGATCTCCTTACTTGGATGAATTTATCTGCTCGTACCTCCATGTCCAAAAAGATTTTGCGATTTTTGTTTTCCAGTACTGACTCCGGTTTGTGTCTGTACCATTTGTCTGCGTGTTAAAAATGGTAGTGCACTCTAGTTCAACGAAAAATGCCTGAGCAGTCCCGTTGGCTATCCCCGTAAGTGTGCCTCAGGCGTTTGGTGATAAACCGACCCCTTCTCAAAGGGAGACGGTAAAGCCTGGGAGGGTGCATCTCTTAGGACTGCACAGGTCGGAGTTTACATCGGCTGAAACATTATGAGAAAAACATCCAAGATGAGAATACTAGTCCGAATAATCCAAATAATACAAGTTATCAATCCGTCATCTAAAGATTTCTTAAACAAAATGTTTGTTATGAATTTCAGAGCACAGTGAACATATGACCTTTTATCTACGGAACTTGAGCGAATGAAGAAGTAAGAAAAAGTAAACAATCTGCTCACTTAATCGAGAGAGAAAGCGTAAGAGAGGCATTAAAGAGAAAAGGAAAGGGATATATCCCTATCACGAAAATCAGAAATTATGATCGTGTTCAAGTTAAGTAATTTGGAAATATCCCAGCCCTTCTGAACTTACATTACATATCTTTTTAAAAAGCAGAAAAAAGTGATGTCTGCTACATGTATCATACAAACACAATGTTTAGACTGGTTGCTTTATTTGTTTTGCTTTATGGCATATCAACATCTTTTGAGTTATTTCATGCCGAATTTAATCATTTTGCTAAAAGTGTTTTATTCAATTTCTTGATATCTTCAAATAATCTTAGAATGTTAAATTTGAAAATATGTATCCATATTAAGATATAGAATGTATTGAATAAAACTAAATATTTTGATTAAAATAATTATTTGGTGATAAAAAGATTAGTCTTTCACTATAGTAGATTTTGAAGGAACCCATGAGCCTCCTATAGTGTCGGTACTAATCTAAAAACACACAATCAAAGACAATATTTCTGCCTATTGGCAGCGGTAAATGATGTCTTATTTCAAGTAACTTATTTTCCAAAGATTTTAGACTAAATCAGATCCGAAGATGACGTTCGAATCGAAACCAATCAATTCAATCAATCAATTAAATCAGTCAATCAATCTTTATTGACAAAGTTTTCAACAACTTTTGTATAAACAAGATTTAGATCAATCATACAAGTATAGATAATCAGAAAAAAAAAGTTTATAATTTGATAAAATAAAGATACATCAGATTTTGAAGGTAAACAAGATGTACATTTTGTTAAGGGTTGTCAAAAAGTTGTCAAGGTCATAAGTAACAAACTTCTTTATTTAATGCTAAAAAAATGAGACAAAATGTATTTTATGCTAGAAATGAATATATATATATATATATATATATATATATATATAATACGTGCATGAAAAACAGAATGGAATAACTATTAAACCTGCGAAAAAATAAAAAGGCAAACAAAAAAAAAAATTTTTCTAAAGACGTTCGTTGATCCAAACGAAACCAGTCAAATCTCCCGTTTGTTTGCTTTTTATTTCTCTCTTGTTTAATTGTTTTTTTTATTATTATGGTCTTCATATATTCTGTATCCACATTTAATTTTATGATATATTGTGTATTTTATCCTCATATATATATATATATATATATATATATATATATATATATATATATATATATATATATATATATATATATATATATATATATATATATATATTTATATTTATATATATATTGTGATAACTATATTTCATATATATATATATATATTTATACATATATATATATATACATATACATATATATATATATATATATATATATATATATATATATATATATATATATATATATATATATATATATATATATATATATATACACGCTCCCCTATGGAGGAAGTGATGGCTTTCACCGTGAATTCAATCATCAACATCGTCATAATTAGGGTTATTAATCACTCGTGGAGGAGGAACCCCTTTCTGGTTTCCTTCCACCTTGTTTTGTCTCTAGCTAGGTGTGGCTATGTAGGACCCTGTTTAGCCGTTCATATTGTGGTGATAATGTCGTTTACGCTAGTTTGCTTTCTTATCCAAGTGTTTCTTTTTCTTTTCCGTAGACTGATGTCAAAATATAAATTCAATACACACCCGTAAATAGAATTGAATACTTCCGGTTATCCGTATCGTTAAAAGTTATAAATAAATGAATAGCTTCATTTAAATATGATATAGTTTTTCCCACTGCGACTGGCAGTTTTGTTTGCTCAGTCAGTGGGACAACGGATGCAAGCCAATAGGGTCCCGGTTTTGAATCTCAATGAATCTAACTGCTTCTAGCCACACTGATGAGTCGTGGAAACGATGAAACACATGTCTGATTATTACTATATATATATATATATATATATATATATATATATATATATATATATATAGTGTGTGCATATTTAGGCAGCTTTCTTACATTTAAACAAACATTGTTAAACATAAACAAATATTATACTTCTTGATTAACAAATGAACAAAAATCTGGAGAAAAGAATAGAATTTGAAAAAGCAGCCGAGAACGCAACATGTGAGGTTGTTAGACGTCAAAAGAACGAACCGGTGCAGTATTAGAAGAACGTTTACAATTTAAATTCCGGGGCACCAGAATTAGCATCACAGGATACATTGTATTAATGTTAAGCATTTTTACATCTTTTTACTCGTTTCATACGTTATGCTATTTATTGTAGATTACTGAGTTTTAATAATAATAGATCCAATCCAAGTATTTTTTATTTTAAAAAAATAGTTTAAGAATACACTACTTATGGGTTGTCTTAATCTGGAAAGGGGGCAGTTATGTTTTTTTTAAATGCTGGTAAATTGAGGTAGAGTTTACCAGGTGTATGACAAACCTGCAGGAAAGGGTAGTGGTAGCAATTTGAGTGAAATATGCAAAGCTTTTATCTCGGCAATAATGCGAATATTTCCGCCCCTAAAGAGATGGAATACTCTCTGAAGCTTACTATATTCGTAAAAGGTAAATAGGCTTTATTTCCATCCCCTTTTAACTGTCGTGATGGCCCCAGTTTTGATTAGGGTGTTAGATCAAATTCAATGGTGATGGGGTTCAAGAGTTCGAATTGTGTGAAACAGTTATCTATAACCACACTGATGATTGTTACTAAACACGTGCAAAAAGACGAAAGGAAAAGCAAATTAAATGCAAGAATAAATCATCAAAAACGAGAGGTTTACCGGTTTAGTTCAGTAAAAGTGAAGATTTTAAATTTATTGAAATAACGGCAAAAACATAGGAAAAAAAGAAGACGTCCAACGGGATGTTTTGGGAACGTGTGTAACTATTTGAAAAATAAAAATAATTATGCAGCGCATGCGACAAAGATATTAAAATGGGAAAAGGTGGGGGGATGAAAATGAAAAAAAGAAAAAAGGAAACAAATAGAACATCGGTGAAATGCAGTAAAAATGAGTAGTACTTTAACTGGGATCAGAGTTTTTTTTATGCCGTGGCGCGTTATATTGCATTGTTTGAGTGCGGTTTTTGCCAGATGTTGTCTTAAGGCATAAGATCCGAGTCTAGGTGTTGTGTTAGATGACGATGAGAAAAGGATTACAGCACTGTCGACGTGGGAGAGAAGATTCAGTTTTTCTGAAGATGTTCGTTGATCCGAACGAAACCTTAAAGCTCTCATTTTGATGATTTATTCCTGTGTTTATGTTTTTCCTTTTATCTGTTTTACACATCCTGTCTCCACGGCATTTCATTTTATGATATATCGTGTATTTTATCCTCATATATATATATATATATATATATATATATATATATATATATATATATATATATATATATATATATAAATTAATCAAGTTCAAATATATTAATAAAATGAACATAAACCAATATTTTCAAAAGTGCTCAATAGCAAGTAGAGCATTTATAAAATTACATAAATAATAATATAGTCTACGCCAATTAAGCAGTGTTTCGATGTTCGCACATCTCTTTATAGGCTAAATAAAAATAAAAAGTGAAAAAACATGCATTGAAAACGTCACCAATAAAAACCCTGATGTTATTTCCAATATGTAACTGTCCCGTTAGCATTCTAAGGAAATTGGGAAGTCGAAATGAATTTTAAATGCTGACAGTTGCAATGTGTTTGTGAATTTTTTTATTTCTATATTCTATTCTTGCTCTGTTTTCTACATTGAGCTCTCTTATTTAGATTTCTTACCAGAATTATTCACTTTAACACTATATATATATATATATATATATATATATATATAGTATAAATTCTATTATTTATATAAATATTAGTAGCTACATATGGGCATACATGTTTTAGCTGTGATCTCATTTGAAATCCAATTTCCTCAAGCCATCTCACAAACTTAACTAAGTCTGTTAAAAAAAAATTTTTCAAATCTTTCTGATTTTTAGAGAGGAAAGGGAGGAGTGAATTTAATGGATTGAGAACGCATTTATCCTGATTTGTACAATTCTTCACATTGAGACATCTCTTTGTTCTCTTAACCATGCATTTCCGATTAATTACTTTCTATCCATCTGCTTTCTTTTTATTTAATAATACAGTTATAATTTCAAGTACCTTGTCTCTTTCTTTCTCGGTCAGTTGAACTGCTCTTATTAGTATATGAAAAAGAGAGGTCTGAATGTATAGAATTGTACAAATCTATTGTAGGATGTTTAATTTTTATGTATTTGTATATATATATATATATATATATATATATATATATATATATATATATACATACAAAATAACTCAAGTATACGGAGGAGAAGTTGCCACAGAGAGACAGGCCTACAGAAAGCAAAACAGTTGTCCAGAGCCAGAACACACATGCAACCTCTGCAACAGAGACTGTCACTTCCATATCGCCTCTTCACCCATAGACGTCGATACTCCAGCAAAATGGAAAACGTGAATGCTACTCATTGGTCAACACTGCCGACAGAAGCCTTCTATATATATATATATATATATATATATATATATATTTTTCTATCATTTTTTGTTAACTTACAGACACATGTGTTTCATGCTTATGCACTCTTCAGTAATCTGTTGGTCGAAGGATTCGAACGCAGTCACAAAGTCACCTTTGACTCTGCAGCCTGGTATTCAACCCTTCAGCCACCATGAATTACCATGGGAAAGAAGAGAATTTGATTCTATATAATGTCGAGTCGGCGGACATACACAGTAAGCTAGTCATGACAGTGTTCTACGTTGGAAGTCAGAACTTTGTATTAAGCTTAGATTGACACCTTATGATTAATTCTCTTAAAGAAGCCCATTGGTCTATAACAATATTGTTTATATAAATATTAGTTTTTATTTTTACCTACAAGCACATGTGTTTCATGCTATATATATATATATATATATATATATATATATATATGAAGTGAATTGAGATCATCAAAATTCGAACATTATCTATATCAGTTCCAGGAATTCAAACACAATGATTATTTGGCATACGATCGTTTCCAATACAGTTTAGAAATATCACATATAGGAGTCATTTAAGAAAACATCAGTTTTCAGTACTATTTGAAAATAACATATATCTAGACAATATTAGAGATATAACCTCTCATTATGCACCATATATTATTCCAGCAGTCAGTTCAAAAAAGATAATAGCGATGAAAGTACTTTAGAAACAGCAAAGGAAATATTTAAAATATTTAAAATCCAGGATGACCTAGGAGGAAAAAAAATTATATATATATATATATATATTTCATGTATTCACGTACAATTTTATAAGGAGATATAATTTTTTATGAATCAATTTTCAGTATTTACTTCAACTGTGCTCGATACGTAAGTAGAGCTAGGTAGTAAGCTATGAAAATATATTTATGGCAATTAAGCTACACAGAGGCTCCCGCGTTTCATCCCCGGGGGAAATCTTCAGGCTAAAATTTTAGCCTGAAGATTCCCCCTGGGGATGACATGCAGGAGCCTCTGTGTAGCTTAGTTACCATAAATATATTTTCATAGCTTACTATATATATATATATATATATATAGTCATCCACATATAGCCTGTTTCGCTGTTTCACAGCTCATCAGTGCGGCTAGACCAGTTAGTGTCTCAAGCCGGGATCGAAACGCAACCGTCGAGCTGAGAGAGAGAGAGAGAGAGATATCATATTTGTATAGATCATTATACAAATATATATTATGCTGGATCTCCAGTCTTCTTTGACAAAGGTTGAGAGGGGGAGAGTCACCGAGGAGGAGGAGGAGGAGGAGGAGGAGGAGGAGGAGAGAGAGAGGAAGAAACGTGATGTGTTCAGTAAGGTTGTTATTCTGTACAGTGTGGGTGGCCTCGTTGAAGTGGTCATGTGCATGGGCAATAGTATTACGCTGCATTGGCTATCAAATTAATTTTTTCTCTGCATGTGCCAGCCATTTTTTTGCACGTCATCCATCTACGCAAAATCGTCTAATTTCTCCAATTTTGCGCTTGAGGTGATTCTCCATGTGGGCATTTTCCCCAAATTAGATGAGGTTCTCTAACAATCTAAATAGTACTAAAACTCTGATAATCTTGCTTGGTTGCAGATTGAATGTTTTAGATGCCTGGAGGAAGGGCAGATAAGAAGATAAGTGGTGTAAAGAGGGGAAAGAAAACGGGGTGGTGGTGGAAGGAAGAGAATGGAGGGAGTAGTATTAGTAGCAGCATTATTGTAAGAGAATGAGAGTAAGAGGACGATGTGTTTAAATAAATGACATAAAAAAGAAAAGGAAAAGACGAAAGTAGCAGTAGCAGCAGCAACATTTTTTAAATTGTTGAATGAACATTTATGGTTGGTATTTCTTTCCTTGAAAGTATTATCAGTCATGCCAATATAGTATTGTTTCTGGGTTTGGTTTTCTTTAGTTGTAATTGTTGCCTGGTATTCTATTTGAGTTGTGAGGCAATTTTGCCGCAGGGGACACTCTGCTTTGTATATTCAGTTGCAAGTCTTAATTTTTGTTGTTTTTTATCATTTGATTCAGTATTTTCATTGCTGTTTATGTTTTATTATTATTATTATTACTATTATTATTATTACTATTATTATTACTATTATTATTACTATTATTATTATTATTATTATTGGTATTATCATAAATATTATTGTCGCTATTACCATCTTTAAATTATATCAGTTAACTTTAGTAAATTTATAGTTAATTTTGGTTAATTTTACTTTATTTTCCTAATGTTATCATCATTATTATTTTATTGACGTCAAATTAATAATGAAATATAAAATTACAAATAGAATAAAGAATTATAAAAAACTAAAATATAAAAAAATAAAAGAATGAAGCAAATCAAAAGATAAAAAGAAAAATTTTACACAATTAGATCTAAATTACTTAACACCTCTCCACTCCATCTAGAATCAAGGCCAGACTGAAGACTGCATCTTCCTCCCCAATACCATATCACACATAATATTGACAAGCTAAAATAACTCTTAACAAATCTCCAGACATTAATCTGCCGTTAAAATGTGCCACGGAAATTTGACCCCTTTTTCTTCCATCCATCCACAACATGAGTTTATATTATATTTGATTTTCGATGGTTTCAAATCTGACCACGTGACCTTCAACTCTTAAACATTAAATGTCATTTCTTTCATTTTCTTCTTTTCAACTTCATTCTTTCCAAATATGACCTAAGGGAAGGATAACATTTTCATTCTTCCTGATGAGATCTCAGATTCCAACAGCTGTTGATCGATAACTTCGACATGCCAGTGTCGCAGATTATGTACATGTTTGTATAAATAAAAATAATCATATATATATATATATATATATATATATATATATATATTCAGTTCTCTTCCATTTTGTTTTTTTCAAATAGATAACAGACTTCTTTCTTAAGATGGTTTAGTTATGGATCGATAATTTACACATGTGGAACGGCCTGACACTGCAATTTTCTACTGCTTATGGGTGAAATAGGAACGTGTTTAATTAATCACTTACAATGAATCCTTTACAATATATAGCAGCATTTCGGCATTAAATATGATATCTTTTAAGAATAATGGCATACTTTCACTTGTAGACAGACACTAAATCTCCGTCATTGTGAGATCTGATTTGTAACTAAATATTCGCTTTCTTTCTTGATTATTATTGTTACTCACTAGGAGTTCTCACACTGGTCATCATCAGTGATTAATCATTGATAATAACCAATGGGGTTGCCTGGAGTCTGAGTGACAACAAGCCTTTCCAGATTTCCAGTACTCTCCACCTCTTTCGATAACTATTGCAAATTACTTTGCGTTATCGCAACAGCAGTTCACCATTGATTTTGATTTGTCGCTGGCAACGATATTATCATTATTATTATCAGTATTATTCACTCACTAGTCTAGGTGACAACAGGTCTCCACAGATTTTCAGTACTCTTCATCTATTCTGATAACCATTACTAATGATTTTGCATTATGTCAATAATTGCTTACCACTGATTTCTTGCTGGCAACGACCATGGGTCTTCTCTCCAAGGTTCCAGTACTCTCCATCCTCGGTCTTTCAATCTTCTTTGATATTTCACTATCATTTTGTGTGGTATCAGCCGAGGCTGGTGCCATCACATTGTTATTGTTGTTTTGTTTCTTATGAAATTTCTTGCAGTTTCAGTTCTCTTGGTTTCATGTGGTCGTGTTCTTCCTATGTTTTTGTTTCATTTCTATTGCAACTTCTATTTGGCTGGCTAGCGTTGGTAGCTTATGTGGGTTGATTTCCGTATTCGAGATTTTCCCTAACATTTTTTTTTTATGATATTTCACCCCAAACAAGGCAGGACGCCACTGTAGATGTAAGGGCCTACTGAGAATTAGGGAGTAGGTTTAGGGTGTCATTCTAAGTTAGGAGCTGTGCAGTGAGATGTCTGTTAACATTAGTTTTAAACCTCTGCATGTCGGTACTGTTTGGGAAACAGGGGTCAGGGAGGGAGTTCCAGAGGCCAGCAGCACAAGGAAAGAAGCTATTGGAGTAGAAGGCTCTCTGGCATCTGGGGACTTCCACAGTGAATGGGTGGGATTTAGCTGATTGTTGAGTTGGTCTAGTGAATTTACGTCAAGGGGGCACCAGAGTAGCCATTTCATCGGAGCATAATCTACTGAAGTATTTGTCAAACGAGCATGAGGACGCTATATTGAGGCGATGGGACAGGGGCTGGAGCTTGCTTGACAGTGAGGGACCTATTAATTTGGCGACTCTTTTTTAGACCTTCTTTGCTGCAGCCTTGGCAATGTCTTCCATGTATTTGTTCCAATTCATGTTACCTGTAAAGGTTAGGCCGAGGAGTTTGAATGTTGAACTCTCAAGTAGAGTGTTATTTGCCATGACAATCGGTGGTTGGAGAGTTTTTTTGTAGTTATTGAAGGAAAGTAGCTTTGTCTTTGCAGCATTAAAAGTTACCAACCACTTATGACCCCAATCCACTATAGCCTGGAGGTCATTTTCTAAAGATTCAGCCATTGCCTCGGATATGATCGCGTCTGTTTTGCCAACATGATGAGAGTAAAGTGTAGTGTCGTCAGCAAATAAACCAATCTCAGACTAAATGTCATCAGGGAGATCGTTTATGAAGATCAGGAACAATAAAAGTCCAAGGATAGATCCCTGGGCCAAACCAGCATTTATGTCATGTTGCTTAGATGAACAGCCATCGAGGACAACCTGGATTTTTCTTTTGGTTAGGAAGGATCTAATTATATTAAGCAATTGCCCAGTAATACCGTATGAGTGTATTTTCAAGAGAAGCCCTTTATGCCATACCTTGTCAAAGGCCTTAGATATATCAAGCAGTACTGCCCTAGCTTCACCTGCCTTGTCGAGTGTATGATACATGCATTCGGAGATGACCGTTAGGTTGTCTGCAGTAGATCGCGCTTGTCTAAATCCATACTGGCGGTCAGAAAGAAGTTTAGCATTAACTAAGTGCCGGACTATCGCTAGATTGATTAAGGATTCAAAGATTTTAGCAACGATCGGGAGTAAACTGATTGGGCGGTAGTTCTGAGGATCGGTTCTATTCCCAGAATTCTTGTAGACTAGTACCACAGAGGCAATTTTCGTGCTATCAGGGAAGCAAGATTCAGGCATTTTTCAACATTGCCGTCCATTGTATACTCTCAGTCCTCCCGTTGCTTTTAATTTCTCCTAGTGTTTCTCTGGTTATTGGTGTTATATTGACTTTCTTAATGTACCCTATCCCTTCTGGTTGTCTAGCAAGTATCACATTTTTCTTTCATTTTTCTGTCTCCTTAATCTTCACCCTGTGGTCTGCCGGGATGGCAAAATCTACAATTTGGCAGCTTTTTTCTCTTGTTCTTGACTATTATGACATTCGGTCCACTTGCTTGGATAAGGTTATCTATTTGTATCTTCATGTCCAAGAGGATTTTGTGATTTTCGTTTTCCAGTACTGTCTCAGGTTTGTGCCTGTACCATTTGTCCGCATGTTCAATATTATTATTGTTATTATTGTTAGATTTTCTCTTTTTCGTTTTCCCTTCCAGTGTTAGGTTGTGTAACAGTCTTTTTCTTTCTTTAACATGTTTAAGGTTTTTTCTTGATTTTACCACATCTTTTCTTCTTCTCTTTCCCCTTTTATTTTCATTCCTCTTCTTTTTCTTCTTCTCCTTCCTCTTTGTGTTTTTTCTTCACACACTTCTTCTTCTTCCTCTTCTACAACTTCTCTTTCTTTTCCTTCTTCTCCTCCTCCTAGTTTTCCATATTATCCTTGTTCTCTTTCATTTTTTTCTTCTTCTCATTCTTCTTCTTCTTCTTCTTCTTCTTCTTCTTCTTCTTCTTCTTCTTCTTAACCTCCTCCTCATCTTCCTCCTCCTCCTTCTTCAACGTTTCGTTCTCCTTCTTCTCTTAATGCTCCTTCTCCTCCACATTTTCATTCTTCTTCTTCTTCTTCTTCTTCTTTTCTCCCAATTCGTCTTCTTCTTCCTTTTTGTTATTGTTCTTCTTCTTCTGCTCTCTGCTATTCACACCTCATCACCCATGAACATCTCACACGTGTTCTTTTCACTTGATTATTGCAAAAACCAAACAATAAAAAAGCTAGCCAATTATCATTCTCTGTTCAACCAATCCTCAACATTCAATGAACGTAATAAAGAGAAAATCACTTAATTATTGCTGAGAAAAAAATCAATTAATTACGCCTAAAAATCAATGCTAAATTCATTTAGTCATGTGTTTTTCTTTTGTTTCATGTGAACCTGTGTGTATTCTTTGTCTTGATTGAGAGAGTGTGGTCATTTGGCATTGCTAATATTAGCCAAAGAACATATTGTGCCAAATGGAATTAGCAAATATGAAAATATTAATAGAAATAATTATTCCTGACATATTTAGAGATTTTACAAAAATGTTTATTGATTTACTGAAAACTTCTTCAATCAAAGATGTCGAATCTTTATCATTTTGCATTATTATTTTCAAAAAGCACAAAAAAATAATTGAGCTTTACTCATGCAAATACTTTCATATACATACTCTATCTATCTATCTATCTATCTATCTATCTATCTATATATATATATATAGGAGAAGATGTTCTTTGAAAACTCATGAGTTAAGGAATTTAAAGAACTTTGCCTGAACATTGAACTGTAATAAAATTTGATTTGCACCTTATTCTATTCTTTCACTTTATCTATTGCTGTATATATATATATATATATATATATATATATATATATATATATATATATATATATATATATATATATATATGTATTTTTAACGATTTAAATAATTTTTAAATCATATCCCCCAAAAGATTATATGTAATGTTATTAAAATTGTTTACAGCTGTTTCATTTTCAGCCATATAATATAGGTATAACATTTTTCCAAACAGCGTCTTCCTTAAGAACGCTATTTATTGGCCATTCTTCTTTTGTACCCAGAAAAACAACAAAAAAAGTTCATCTTCGACCAAAAGAAAACATACATTACATACAAGAATAGATCCAATGTCAAATACCTCGGTAAAATGTGAAATTATTTGCACATTATATATATATATATATATATATATATATATATATATATATATATATATATATATATATATCAACAGACAGCTGTTTCGCTGTATCTCGACTCCATATAGTGGCTAGACAGTGTGAGTGTTTCAAGCTGAGATTCAAAACCTGACACTAGTTAGCAATATTTCCCCTATGCCATCTCACTCTTAATGTAAGTAAGTTTATATTATCAGTTACAAAGCGAACACTATCACTATTATTAAGAGTAATGCTTTACGCTAAGTGAAAAGCATTATTTCAGTTATTTCTTAGCCGATATCGATCATCATAATAAACCTGATTAATGTATTTTTTTATGTTCTTTTTTTAATTATTTTATTGCGATTTAAAGTTAAACAATTGTTAGTTTTTTTTACCTGATGTGCAGCAGAGAAAGGTTTGAAAAGCGCGACATGTAAGGGTACTTCTACTAGTATGTGCATATATATGTAAACAACCGTGGGGAGGCGCATGCAAATGCAAAGAAGACACACTTTGAACCTGCCTGAAGATGTGCTTTTAAAACATACAAGGGCCGTTCAATAAGTAATGCCCCTGACCCTCTTCTAGTTGTCTGATCTAGATGAAATTGTGCATGAGTAATGACTTATCTCTGTATGGGTTATGTTGCAAAAAACAACTCTGAACTAATTGTGGTTTCTTATTTACAGGTGTTTGAACTAAGTCAGGTGTGGAATGGAGCCAGTTGAGTGTCGCGCAGTGATCCGGTTTTTGTATTTAAAAGGACGCATACCAAAGGATACTTTTGGTGAAATGATAGAAACTTATGATGATGATGCCCCAACATATGAGCTTGTAAATTGCTGGCATCCTGAATTCAAACATGGACGGAAGTCTGTGCAAACAGCTCTGAGACCTGGTCGTCACTCTTCTGCCATTGATGCGGCATCTGTCCGTCAAGTGTAGGCTGGTATTTTGAAAGATCGACGCATTACTATTCGCCAAATAGCCCAAGAGGTTAAGATTAGGACAGGGTCTGTGGAAACTATCATCTATGACCATTTGCATATGCATAAGGTGTCTGCCAGATTGATTCCCAGGTTGCTCACACCTTTCCAGAAGCAAGAACGCGTCGAGTGCTCGAGGATGAATTTGGAGATGTACCAAGAAGATGAGTCAAAGTTTTTCAAAAGACTGATAACACAGGATGAAACTTGGGTACATCACTATAATCCAGAGACAAAAGCCCAGTCAATGCAGTGGAAGCACTTGGACTTACCACTTCCAAAGAAGGCAAGGGTGCAGCCCTCCACTGGCAAGGTCATGCTCACAGTCTTCTGGGACCAGGACGGAGTAGTTATGACAGATTTCCTGGCAAAGGTTACCACAATTACAGGAGCCTATTACGCTTCACTTTTGATTAAATTAAGAGAAGTTATCAAAATCAAGAGGCGGGGCAAGATCAGCAAAGGTATCCTCCTCCTGCACCTTGCACCTTCTGACTCTCATCTCTTCCCAGCCATGAAGTTTTTTTTGAAAGGAAAGCGTTTCCCAGATGATGCAGCCTTGATTTCTGAAGTTACGACGTGTTTGGAGGACCAACCTGGGGTGTTCTACAAAAACGGTGTCCAGAGCTGCATCAAACGATGGGAGAAAGGCATAACTCTGGGTGGTTCCTATGTAGAGAAAGAATAATAACTGTGCCAAGTTTCATTAATCTACTGCTATGGAAAATGGGTCAAGAGCATTACTTATTGAACACCCGTCGTAGGATCTAAATCTTATATTATATGACGAATAAACAAATCACAAACAATTAAAACCCATCTTCAAAAATACATCTCAATAAATTTACTACTTACAAAAATAATTACATTTTTATGCAAACACAGGCTCCAGGGAAGATTTCTGACTGCATCAATCAAATGTAGATAACATATTAAAAAATACTTTGTATCCCTATTGTATTCCATGAAGGCTGAGTTAAACACAAAGTCGGTTTTTAATGTGGGAAAAATCCAGCTAACTAACTGAAAAATTCAAATAAATGAGAATTTTTAATGAATTAAATTCGATGGATGGTTTAAGTTATTTTGACACCTTACTTAAAATCTTATTGGAAAGAAATGATAGAAATTTGCATTTAACAGTAAAAACTAAAAAAAAACATTAGTGTGCATGTCGTTTTTTATATAATCTGGCCCCAAATTTAATTCAATCATAAAAATGCTATGATGTTGAATTTTTATACGTGTATTTTATATATGAATGCATAATTTCTTTAAAATGTTATTCAAATTGGATAGTTCTCTATGACTTAGTGATTAAAACAGATTGATTTATTTGTTTACAAAAAGTAATTTCCACATGTTGCTTAATCTATATATAAAAACTCAATGTCTGCGTGTATGTGTCTCTGTATGTAGTGTTTTTGTGTCCCCTATAGAAATAAAGGTTAGAGAATCTACATAAAATCTAAAAGTGTATTCTAACGTGAAATTTAAAGGGGAAGATAGTGAAAATGTCCCCGAATCTCTAAGTACAACCCTAAGGAGACTATGAGGGCATATTTCTCTTAAAACGTCAAATATATCCTATTTTTATGAAATTTAAATAATAGGCATGAAATTTTCTGAGAACAATAATGAAAGTGGTCCCGAATAAAGTTCCCTCCTAATCTAGGGAGCTATGGGGGCCAAACCTCTTTTAAAACTTCAAATATATCCTATTTTGATTAAATTTATATCATATGTATAAAATTTTCCATAGAAGACAATGTAAATGGTCCCGAATCTTTACCTTACCTTATATGTGCCAAATATATACACGTCCCCACCTCTAAGTAACACATGGGGACAGAACCCCCTTACAACTGCAAATACGTACATGCGATTTTAATGAAATTCCAACCATATGTATAAGACATAAAGTTTTCAAACATTTAAGCTTCGTTCCGCTATATTATGGGTCGAAAAGAGAGGAGGGGTCAGTAAACACAAATAAAGTAATTTAGTGTTATGACCATAGTGGAAAAGTACATAGTAGTGATCCTCGTTCAATCCCGAGTAACGTCTGGTCTTCCTGCTAGTAGTTTCTAAGCATTAAATATATAATATCTTTTAAGAATAATGACGTAGTTTCTGTTGCAGACACACACTATATGTCTATGATAGTGAGATATGATTTGCAAACAAATACTGTAGTAAGAGCTATGCACATTGCTTTCTTTCTTCTTCGATTATTACCCTCTCTGATTACTGTTTTCTCTTCCTTTTTTAGGGTGTAATATTAGTTTTTTCTTTCCTTACTATATTTTCTGTTTAAGGCATTCTTTTTATTTTATCATGTCTTTTCTTTTTTTTTTCGAATCAGTTGTACTTGAAGCACCCTAGAATTAGCAACGACAAAAAAGACACCGATATTCTTTAACTTCTGTTCGAATCATAAATAAAAGAATACATACATTTGCTATCTCAGATTCTTTTTATTAAAAAAGTTGTAGTGAGATCTACAAACGTCCAAATGAACACGAAAAAGTGAATGGCTGTAAGAGCGACCCTCTTTCTTTTATTGGGTTCTTCGGGATACGTTCTCCTCCTCACTTTCCCAAAAACAAAGAAACTTTTAACACATTTTGGCTAAATAAAAATTTCGGCCAATAAGATTGAGCCCTAGTCAATTTAAACCCCAAAACATATAGTGAGTCTGCGTCAAATGCTTAAGTGGATAACGACACGAACTTACGATCTGGGTGTGTCAAGTTCGAATCCAGTCGATTCCATAATACAACTTTTACTTAGGGATGTTGGCAACCATTACGTGGTCCTTCCTACAAGAATGCCGAAAACGGACTCAAATCGGTCAACAAAGTTGTACCATTTTGATTCATACGAATTTACTTTTACTTTAGTGAAAATCTCAACGGTCAGACGCCAGAGACCCACAAAGATCCAAGACACACATCAGTGAGACCCGAAACGCCCCTCCCCCATACAGGACACAAAGGAATCCTTCAAAAAACGTACGAACAAGCCTTCAATGCTCATGCACGACTTTCGACACATTTAAGAAACAAGCTAACAACCAGTATCAGACACACGCACTAACAGAACAAGGTAGACCACGCATATACAATACCACAATGACTCTTAGTTAGATAAACTCTCTTACACATACTTACACAGTGCCACATTGTACCTATAATCTCACATGCATATTCACACTAGGAAATATATACAGACATTTCTCAAAACACGGGTACACTCAACAAACTTTCTCTACCAAAACAACGAGTTACATAAACCAAAAATGAGCAATTCAATGAAAACTTTCTTCATATGAACTGATCTTTAAATTCATGTAAAATGAATTATTTAAATGTTTGCTATTATAATAATGTCTTCTCACTTCCATTCACAAAACCCTGTTGTCAGTTATTAAATGTACCTCTCCCATGTATTTGCTCCTCTAATATGCATGCATGTTTCTTCCTTCGCTATAATAGAACAGTTATCATCCCTCCTTTTAAATATTAAATGGACGGAGTGGTTCCTGACTAAACCCAAAATGATTCTACCATTGACCCAAAATATAATACCAAAGCCAGGAATCACCTTCTCCTCCATGAAGTGTTTTATTTACAAAAAGGTTTACTAATAGCCTAAAAATTATATAGTTTTATTTACAAGCTAGTTTTTAATTAAAAAAAAGTTTTATTTTTGTTTTGTAAACTTTGGATATTTATTAAAAAAATTAAAATATATAGTTTTATTCATAAACTTTTTATTAAACTAAATTTATAAACAAACGAAACAAACAAAATCAAAAAAGCACTTTAAAATTTTTTTTTTTTTTTGCGTGTCTTTGAAGTGTCATGTGGTCATATGACAGTTTCCCACTTTTTTATGCAGTTTTTTGCATTAGTGTTGTACTCTGCAAGATCTTTCAAGCCGCACCAGTTGGGCAGTAGGAGGGGGCAGATAAAGCAGTGTTGCATCGTATGGTACTCCCTCCACATTCACAGATGGTTGGGTCAGTTTTGTAGCCTCATCTACTCATATCAACTTTTGATCGTCTCATTCCCGTTCTCAGGCGGTTTAGTGTTTTCCACTGGAGCCAGGGTGCCTCTAAACCGGGGGGGGGGGGGAGTTCCTCAGAAGAGGGGATTCCCATGTCAGTTAGGTCCACAGCTGGTCTTCCTGAGTTGTTGGTAGGGATTCGACATGGTTGATAAAGTTTCTCCTTGACTTCAGTCTTTGGACCGTTGGATCATGTCCATGAAGGAGATAGCGTTCATCACTGATATCCATTATGATCTCTACTCAGCTGACAACTTCTTGTCTCACATCTGAAGGGGCAATGCCAGTGAAGAGATGCAGGTTGTTCAGGTTGGTAGGCTTCAAGCAGTCAGTGATCAAGTGGCAAGTGTTTTTTTAAATTGTAAAACCTTTTGTAAATATTCCTCTCCTTTTTTAAATAAAATATCTGCGAAGGTAAAATTATAAATGTACATATTCTTTTTGTTTATTATTCAACCAGGAGTAAAAGTTTAGAAAATCGGTGTCAATGCAAAATGTGTCCTTTTGGTCGTTGCTCATTCTGGGGTGCCTCAAGTACAGTTGATCCTCTTCTTTTTCTATGCTGTTGCTAATGTTATTGTTGTTCTTGTTGAGTGAATCGGACTTCTGCATGAAGTCCCCGAAGATCGAGCTATTCGTTATACCTGTAAGATTGCAGGTTTTTACCACCTATACCCAGAGCAACAAATCCCAGTGGCTGCATACGAAGTCGGGAAAAGTTTGACACAGAACACATAAAGAAATGGCGGTTGTACACAAGCTACATTGTTATCCTCACTCCACAGATATGCAGTTCGCCTCTGACACATCCTTGCTTGCCGTATATAGAAGCAGAGACAATCAGAAGATGACGGATGCTTCTTGATTGTCACTAATCCTGTTAGCCGGGTAACCCTGATCCTATTACGTTGCCACCGGGTTGGAATTTAGGGGGTTGCTACGGCTGCTGGTCGTGACACGTACCCTTTGTCAAGTAGAAATTCTTTATTATGGAGATGATCCATGTCTGTGGCCAGATCGTTATAGATTAACATAGGACGGTATTTGTATAAATATATAGTTTGTTTTATATTATGTTTTATATATTGTTCCTGAAGAGAGAAAGAGAGAAAAAGAGAAAGAGGAGGGAGGGAGAAAGAGAAGGAGGGAGGGATATGCATTGCCTATGCTGTGCTGGTATTATTATCAGTGTCTATAATATTTATTTATATTATTTGCTTCCCTTTTTTCCCCATTTAACTTCAGTAAGTTCTCACAAATCAAGGAGACATAAAGGTGGTGCAAAACTGTTCTGTTTAGGTAATATAATTTCCCATTCTCAGACAGGTATTCTTCTAGTATATATATATATATATATATATATATATATATATATATATATATATCTTTGTTGTTGCATTTTACTTCAGTTGAAGTTCTCAGAAATGAAGGGGCTCCTTTCCGATGCTAACACTTGATTTCTTTATGAGACACATAGATATCCGAATGTTCATTTAAAGTTCACCTCTACCTCCCAAACATTGAGTTAGTATAGCAATGAAGACTATTAATTTTCCTCTCTCGAATTGACCACTTAACTAAGTTATTGAATATCTTTCTTGTGGGTTTTTCTTGGTCTTGCTGGATTCCAGAACAAGAATCCATCTAGTCTGGTGGAGTATCAAGTTTAGTGTTGTTACTTGAGGTAACCTAACTTGGAGAAGATGCACCATTTCTCGTATGCGCCAGTGTGTATCCATGCCGAAGGCATCTTATTTGGGCTTTGAATACTATGTTATTTTGAGTATTTTGTCAGAGTTTATTTGTAGGGCGAAGTATCCTCATGTCATGTTGTCCTGACAAACCCCTGTACCGAGAGACCGAAGACACTCGAGGAATATGTCTAGTAGGCATTCAAACTCCCTGTTGTTTTCATTTTACTTCAGTAAGTGACTTCTCATAATTCAAGGGACCCCTTTCTGGTGCTAACACTTGATTTCTATATGATATACATAGATATTGGAGTGTTTAATCAAGATTCTCTTCTCCCTCTCAGATATTGAGTTACTAAAAAAGTGAAGAACATTAATTTTCCTCTCCCCAATTGATCAGTTAACTATGTTGTAGTATATCTTTCTTTTGGTCTCTTGGTCTTAGAGAATTACAGGACCAGAATTCATCCGGTCTGGTGGAGTATCCAGCTAAGTGCTGTTACTTGAGGTAACATCACTAGGAGAATGTGCACCATTCATGCTATGAGCCAGTGTGTGACTGTGTGGAGGGGATCTTATTTGGGATTTTAATACTATGTTATTTTGAATATTTGGTCAGGGTTTACTTGTAGGGTGAAGTATCCTCATGTCAGGTTGTCCTGACAAACCCCGGTACTGAGAAACCGAAGACACTCAAGGATGGTGTCTAGTAGGTAACTCCCCCATGAATGTGACTGACTGTGTTTAGTAAAATCTAAATCCCTAATATAGACAATGAAAACACTTCATTATCTGTTTTCTCCACACATGTCACCTTGGACATTTGACACTTGGTGACAGTCATTCTTGACCCTTGTTAATCGTATTCTGACAATGGTCGTCTGTCACAAAATCCAAGTTACAAGTTTGTTTGTTTTACTATAATGAGTCACCATTTATCGAGGCTAAAAACACTCGAGGATAAAAGTTAATGAGATGGATAAATTGATAGTTGAATGATGATGAATACTATGATAAAATTGAAAATCCCCACATACTACCCACTCAAAATAACAACCGACCCAGAAAACAGCAATTATTTCCCATTTGTCAGAAACATAGCTCATGGAGCGTGAGGATTAAAAGATGAAGAACTAGAGTTACAAGGCTTCTGAAAGTAAACACGGGTCCACTTTCTACTTTCCATTAAACCTATTTATATAATTGTTGTGGCCTTGAAGGGCCGGTAATAACCAAGACACACACAGTGGTATAATTAACAAAACGGTATTAACAAAAGTATGTTACAGAGAGTATGCGTCTGATTCTGTGGCCATAACTGCCATCAATAACTGCCACCCACGATGCTTAGTTGTAACTGTATTTTTTGTGTCTGGGTGAGTCCATTTACTCCAGAAATAGGTAGATCAACTTACACCATAATAATAATGTAACACATAAATTGAGGAGGGAAGGCATGAGTCCCTAGCATTGGTACTGTCACCAACTCTTTCTAACCAAAACGTCAACAAAACAAGATACAGGAGGACAATTAAAAAGAAGAAAAAAATGTCTCATAGAAAATAAAACATAGACTTTTCTTTAATTTTATTAATGCCAAACAAAGGAAATTTAAATGAAACTTACTGGATGACTTGAAACACTGCTTTGTGACAATCAACCAATCAGATTATAACATAATACACATTCAATCCTGATTGGCTTAAATATGTTGTTTTAATGGAAAGAACTAATATCCGGGATTCTGTGATCAATCTGACATGTCAGTTGACAGAAAATTTAATTAAAAGATAGTCTGGGGAAGACAAACATAAAATAAGCAATGTACAAAGACGAAGGAAAGAGAACAGAAAGGAAACATAATAAAGGATTTAAAATCAGAGGTAGAGAAGAAAGAAACGTTGAGAGAAGAAAGAAAAAGGTATTAAGTGAAAGATGGATAAAAAGAATTAAAGAAAAAAAACGGTATCTGCAAAATCAAAATGACAAAAAATACTTTTTTTTTTACTAATGATGTTATCACTTATCAAGGCCAAGAACCACTCGAGGATAAGAAGAGTTAATTAGATGGGATTGAATGCTAGTCGAAAGATGAGAAACACTATGAGAGTACTGATATTGTTCAATGATATGAACTATGTTTGATTATTTATGGTGTGGTCTATGACAAGAATTTGTTGACATTGGATTTGATGACGACCAAGTTGTAATCAGTAGGGAAACAGTCCTGTGGTAATGTGTTCCATAGGTGGGAAGCCCTTGCAAAGAAGCTTTGTCTATGAAAATTCCGCCTGACGCTAGGAACACGGAGGAAAAAAAGAAAGTCCTTTTTCGTTGTGGTAAAGAGACGAGTTCTTGCTGTAAATTTCTTACAAGGATGAAACAAAGACTGGAGCTCAGTCGATCATCTTCTATGAAAATAACGATTAAGTAGAAGCAGACTAATAACGTCTCTTCAGTGAAAACAGGTTTGTAGGGAAGCGAAATCCCCCTCTGGAGTTCGAAGTCGATTTTATACCCTGCGTGGCACCTCCTTAGATGTGACAGCAGTATTCGATCTTTGGACGTATCTGACTCTTATATAGGTATTGCATCTGGAATGAGGTACTTCCCGGAGCGATAGAATGATCCAATCATTTTTCCAGTGACCTTACCAATAGACTGGATATATGTCTTCTATATGATATCTGGAGTGAAAGTCAGTCCTCGGAACTTATCAAAGCAAGGGGCTTCTTCAACAAAATAACACACACTCGACTGGATCAAAATATGTAAAATCGTATTCTTTTATATTTGTTCATGATTCATTCATTTCGTATGTGTCAGATGATTCTATTGTTGGCATTGGTTTCTCTGATATCTTTCTGGTTATAAATATTTTCTAGAAAGACATCGGATACTTACAGGAGGGACAACGTTAAGGTTGCCAACATCCTAAGTGAACATGTTTCTATGGAACGAACTAGATTCGAACTTGGCACGCACAGGTTGTCAGTCTGTACCGTTAACCACTTAGCCACCGTCACATCTCATTTGTTCATGATAAAAAAACGAAGAAAAGAAAAAGGTATTTTCAAAACTGAAGGCTATAAAGTGAGTATTGTTTCAAGGTATTGAAAGTTTCAAGGTATTGAAAGTATTGTTTCAAGATATTGAAAGTTTCTAAGGTATTGAAAGTATTGTTTCAAGGTATTGAAAGTTTCTAAGGTATTGAAAGTATTGTTTCAAGGTATTGAAAGTTTCAAGGTATTGAAAGTATTGTTTCAAGGTATTGAAAGTATTGTTTCAAGGTATTGAAAGTTTCAAGGTATTAAACGTTTCAAGGTATTGAAAGTATTTTCTCAAGGTATTGAAAGTATTGTTTAAAGTTAGTGAAAATATTGTTTAAAGGTATTAAAAGTTTGAGAGAAAAATACTTTAGGAAACTTGAAGACCATATTCTTTGTATTGTTTTATGGTTGTATCAGTTAAAGATTATAGCCTCCGTCTGTATCTAGAGACAATCGATAACATCTAAAAAGGTGACTGCACAGCAGGGACTTTATATGAAGCAAAAGTTGTACAATTTCCAAACACACTTCTCCTGGTCTGACATTGTTTATGTCCAGTAACATGAAGAAAATCATAACGACAGGAAACAGTACTAGGATAATCGAAGAAGGACTAGTATTGTTTCAGAGTTTTCCTTCTTTTAACCTAGTTGCTCTACCAAAACTTTAGAGTCTATTATATCATTCTATTTTACGCAAAGATAAGAATAATAGAGATGGATTGATATGTTTTACAAGGTGTTTAGAGAAAGTGATTTTACAACTACTTCTATTTCCAAACTTACAGCCCTTAGGTATTCTGAAAAGGTCACCCATCTATGTACTGACCAGGATAATTGCTTGATTACAATGATTCATGTGAGAACCAGTGTTGCAACAGGATTTAATTGTAAATTATTGTAGTTTGAAAATTAAAAAAATAAGATGTCGCTTATCTTCTGGTAGGGGGGAAGGAGTGTCACCGGGATGTCAGTAGAGAAAATAGGTCCAAGTGAAGTATCGGTTGATAAAAAAAACCAAATCAAACGTATGCATGACAGACTAACAAATTAATTAACTGAGCGATGCAATACGGTTAGTGATGAAAATGATCTTTTATATCTTCATTCAATCTGTGAATTTAGTAATGGAAATTCTATTTCAAAGTTAAGTTTAAAAAACAAACGAATGGGGCAACAAAATGCTATTTCAAACTTAGTTTGTTGTGACAGACTGACGATTGGACTAACCAATCAACGATCGGACAGAGCGTGTATGGACACATAATATACTACTTACTGATTTCAACTTCCGTATTTAGCAATGGAAATGCTATTTAAAAACTAAAGTGCGACAGACCAAAGAAAATGCTATTTCAAGCTTAAGCATGACAGACCAAAGAAAATTTTATTTCAAACTCATGCATGACAGACAAAAGAAAATTTTATTTCAAACTCATGCATGACAGACAAAAGAAAATACTATTTCAAATTTAAGCATAGCCAGACCAACGAAAATTGTATTTCAAACTTAAGCGTAACAAACCCACTTACCGACGGACTAACTGATAGTGCCACTTATGTAGATTCTTGGAGTCATTTAAAAATGTCTTTGAGGAGACTACTAAAAGTGTTCTTTTAGCTAAACTGATTTTAGGCATTTCTTTAACGACGATAAAAGATGAGTGTGAAATTAAATAATAGGAAAATGTGTGGGGGTAACGATTGGTGGATAGTAAGGTAGACACTTTAAAAAGAGAAAAAGAGGAAATGATAAGAATATCAATAAATTCATAGATATGAAGCCAAGGGTGTCATGTGTATTTCCCAAGAAAAGAAAAGTGAAGATAATATACTTTCCCAATAAAAACTATCCTCTTCAAATTTCAAAAATCTTTATTTAGTTAACAGTAACTTAAAAGTCGCTCTGCAGTCACCTTTTAAACTAGTTGTTAATAGTTGTGAATTGAGACCATTATTTATTAGTTGTTATTGCTATTTTTATTTTAATTGTATCATTATTATCATTACTAGTGTGCTCATGCCGTAAAAATGACAGCATATGATTTTTATTGCTTTTCGACTCACCAAAACCTGTTATAATTGTTGTCTTGTTTACAAAGAATAGCAACACTAATATCTCAATCAGCTGCTGCTAACGCTATCGGATCTATTGCACCCATTTAGGCACAAAATATCAGTAGGAGGAAAGATACGAACACACAATTTCGTCCAATCATCAGTAAAATACAATTTGTGTTCAACAAATCGTACACTGTGAATTGTTTACAATAGTTATTGTGTTATATATACGTGCGTGTTGCATCTTATTTCTGTTTTAATATCGAAATGTGTTGCGTTGTCCGTTTTCCTTTCTTTTCCTCAATATCAAAAATATGTGTGTGTTTTGTGTTGCTTCGTTCCTCGTTTTTTTTTCTTTATCGTGTATGGTTTCTTCATTGTTTCTCTCTTTTTTGTTGTGGCTGTGTCATTTTTCGTCTATGGACCCGCATACGGCGTCGCTGTGCATATCAGTTCCTCCTTGCATTATAGAAAGAAGAATTAAAAGACAGAGATTCAGAATGGAGATTTATTTTGAGAAAAATATCTAAAATGAGTCACAACTACAATCTACACTTAATTGTGAAGGAGAGAGACAGTTATGTTCCTAACTTAACTATAGATAGATAGATAGACAGATAGATGGATAGACTGATAGACAGGCAGACAGATATCGCTAATGGCCACGTGCGGCTTCATAGCTTTGTCATTTTCAAGACATATTTCTCAATAACCGTTCTTTTCAGGTTTTAACAGCCATCTCATTTTAAAATCTAATTCTTGTCTCTCCCTCTGTTCTCACTTGGCCAGAATACACTCTGAAAACGTTGTTTTCTACACGGGCAGATCATTGTGACCGTACTCACTCACATGTGTCGAAATCTATACTGGTGGATCAACCATCCATAATATAACACTAAACTCACGTTATTATTGTAAAAATACAACAGATAACTAAAAATTATAAGGAAGACATGTGTTCAAATTTAACATGATAACAATTTTCGAAAACGTAGAAGTTTGACTGAATTTAAGTTTATGGTAAGATTAATGCAATAATTTCTTTTTAATATGTTGTGACTGTTAAGAACGACTCTTTTTGTGGCTTTTTGGCTAGGATTTCATAGTCCTGTCGGACCTCAGCTCTTCGGGTAAGTTTAGCCTCTTAGCTAGTTGAGTGAATGAGTTACCCCCACCCCTGGTAATAGGAATCCATCAAGATGCCCTCTTCCCACTGTCAAGTTTTTGCCTCCAGCCTGTCCCAAATTGCATTCATCTTGGAAGGACACCACCCGTTCTCCAAACTCCATCCCTCGTTTTCTTTTTTCTTCCACTTAGATTTCACTCCCATTTAGAGACTGGCCTGCTTGTTTTCTGTTCTAGAATTAACTGGAAAACAGTGAATAGTCTATTATTTAGAAAAGGGTTGGGATGGTCTTACTAACTAAATTATTTTTGTTTTTCGTTCTTTCTCCAACTCCTCATTTTATTCCAATTAAATCTTTGTATATAAATATATTTCTGAACAATAACATTTACAATCGATTTGGGAATATCTTAATTAGGACGAACCCTAGTGTAAATGTAATATTCTGGTGACTGAGATGATTCTAGTTAAGAGTAGGATAGATATTGTTATCACGATAGATCAAGGATGACCAACGACACCCATTTTCCCACACTTTTAATGGTCTTGTGCCTAATTTGTTTTTAAATGTAAATTTGAAAAAAATATTTTCTGCAAATGAATAATTCAAAGTGTAGTATCTGTTCTGATACTACACTTCATCTTTACTGTCCTCGGTTAGTGAAAGAGAAATCCTTCTAGACTGACGCAATTTTAATTTTTGTCCTAATCCAGAGTGCTCTTTATTGAGAGCTAAATTTTCCCTACATTAAAACCGACCTTTTGTATAACTCTGCTCTCGTGGGGAGGCAAATAAATAGTGACTCAATAATTTTTTTCCGATGACAATTTTTATGTATGAGGAAAATGATAACATTAAGGAAACCATTAAACCAGAACCCCCTTTCCTCTAAAAGGTCCATTTCGGTCAAGAAGTTCAGACGTAGGTAGCAGCTGCCCGAATGGACTTATATGCATGTGTTTCCAAATGTTGTATTCTAATTCGTACTATGTTCTCTTGATACTTTCTTTGTGTAGCTTGTATATTCATAGAGAATGAGACAACAACAATTTCATCATAAAATATATTTTATATATTTTGTTTTTATTTAGGTAACTTGTAGATATACATTTTTCCTTAGCTAAGAATTGTTCTTGGCTGCACCACAATGTGTCTAATCTATCAGTATATTGCATTGCGTGATTCTTTCCTAAAATTTAAATTGCAACGGAAATCAAACTTCAAATCTTATCCATATCATATGATCAAACTGACAAAATAGTTAGTTTCTTCTAATATTGAGCTACATACAGTTGACCCAAATTAGATTCACACAATTCGACATAACAGATTTTTACCATTCTATCACAAAGTCTTAGACATAAGTGAGATAGATATGGACACTATAATACATGCCAGGAAAACGCTTCTATTTTACAACGACAAAACTAAGGCAAAAAATTAAACCCTCCAAAATCATTTGAGATCATGATGGAATCATATGACAGTGCTTATATCTGTGACCTCGTTGGTTTATTTATCCTAAATTCACTGAAAGATAGATTTTCAGATCACATTTTCGGTTTATACCATTTATGATGGTTTCTGCCTTTCCCAAAACTGCAGTGGACACACATTAGATAAACTGCCCAAACAGTTAACAACACATCTGTGCAAATTAGGAAGTTAAATCACCATAGATACTAACCTGTCTGACATTAACATTTTTATGTAAACTTCAACCTAACCAGAGGCACACACAGAGCTTACTATGAACCAAATGAAAAGCCAGTGTATATATTAAAATGTTGTGAATAAGAATTATAGTATTTAAAAAAATAAGTGTTCCTATTTACTTGCCTCCCCACGAGGGAAGAGTTTGACACATGGTCGGTTTTTAATGTGGAGAAAATCGAACTCCCCAAAAAGGTCACTCTGGATCGAAACAAAAATTTACATTGTCTCAGTCTAAAAGGATTTCTCTTTCACTGACCAAAGACAGTGGGGATGAAGTGTAGTATCAGAAAAGATATTACACTTTGATCTTGGCAAATGTCAGTTTTATTCTAGTGATAGGTCATTCAACTTGATCAGTATATTAGAAAACTATTGTCTATTTTGAAAATGGATTTGGTGATTTAATCCCACTGTTACTGGTGCGATAAATAGCTCAACTTTATATGTATAAAATATTATTCTATAACATAATAAAGTATATAATATAAACAGTAATATATATATATATATATATAACAACCCCACATCACCCCTAACATCACCAGATCCCAACGCCTTACCCTAGAAAACCTGAAAAATAAAAACCTAGTTTACTTACCCTCTGATAAAGGTAAGGAATTCTGTATCATCTCTCAAGACTCATACAACTTACTCGCTCTCGAACATCTTAACAACAACAACCTATACACCCCCGCCCCCAACATTTCAGCCACATTAGTCCAAAACTCCATTAACAACACCTGGTCCCAAATCTGTCTCACACGTAACCTCCCCAAAAAATACAAAATCAACTTCACCACCAAAAATAGCAGACTTCCCACCTTCTACCACCTCATTAAAACACACAAGACCAACACACACACACAAATTAGACCTATAGTCTCTAGTATTGAAGGACCACTCTATAAAATCTCTTGGCTTCTCTCTCAACTACTCAAACCACTACTCTCCACCTTCCCCGCACATGTCAGCAGCTCCGACCAAGTAATTAGCAGACTACACTCACTCCAACACCAACAACTACAAACTAACAACTATATATTTAGCCTAGACGTAATCTCCCTCTACACCTCAATACCCGCACACCCAGCCATAGACCTCATCACCGACCACATATCTTCCTCTGACAACCTAGAGCTCTTCGGACTAACACCTACTGACATTCACAATCTCTTATACATCATCATCGACAACACATACTTTACCTTTCAGCAGCACACTTTCAAACAAATCTCCGGCCTCCCCATGGATTCTAGCCTTTCCGGTCTCTTAGCCATCACCTACATGAACCGGTTAGAACAACGAGCACTTAACTCCTGCCTCTCCTATATATTCTTCTCCAGATATATAGATGACATTCTAATCCTTACATCCTCTCAAGACGAAGCCACACAAATATTCAACACATTCAACAACACCGACCCCCACATACAATTCACCATAGAACACCCAAACGAGTCCGGCTCACTCTCTCTCCTTGATTTCAACCTTAACATCACCGAAGATGGCTCTATACACACTAACTTCTATAGGAAACCTGCCTGCAAAAACCTTTTCATACACTATAAGTCTGCCCTGCCCACAAAAGCCAAATTAAGTTATGCCCATAATGAAATTACCCGAATACAAAATAAATGCTCTTCTGCTGCTGACAAAATATCACACACTAAAAACTTCCACCAAACCCTCCAAAATAATGGCTACCCCGCCCCCACCATAGCCCACCTAAATAAGCCCAAAACACGTAGACACCGCACCCTCGCTAACACATGCTTCTTAAAACTCCCTTTCTTCAGCGATAAGATCACCACCTCCATCCGCAAGGCAATACATAAGGAAAACCTTAACATACAACTAACACATACTGGCACCTCCTTACGCCAACATCTATCTAATAAACACACTAACCACACACCCGAACCCTGCTCCCTGGCCAATTGCCCTATCTCCCACACAGGTCTGTGCCTTCGCACTAACTGTGTTTACAAACTACAGTGTAATAAATGCAAAAAATTTTACATCGGCAACACTACAAGACCGCTACACTTGCGCATAAAGGAGCACTTGAATACCCGTATATCCTCTTTCCACAAACACATAGAGATTTGCTCAAACACTCAGCGCGATATTCACGTCTCCATCTTAGCGTCTGTCAGAAACATCGGTGACCTTAGAATCACAGAATCAATCCTCATCTCCAGATTAAACCCCTCACTCAATCAACGTCACGAGCTCTACTCACCTTTCATTCTATAATATCTACCCCCCATCCACCAACCAACCCCCATATCTAACACTTAACAGAGTCCGTTTCCACCACTTCACTCATTACTCACCTCCCATAATAAACTCACCATACACCCAAACAATCAAACAGGCCCCTCCCCATATAAACTTCCATCCTTACACACTTTCAACCACAAACCAAAAACCATATTCAGCATACTCGTCTAACCCACCAAAATAAGTCACTCCATAACCTAGCATTATTAATTAATAAATCCAAACACATATAGAATGTATACAAATAACATGCAAATATTAAATAAATAATTCATAAAATAAATTAAACAAGTAAATAATAATAATAAAAAATAAATAAATAAATAAATAAAAAAAAACAAAACAAAAAAAAACAAAAAAAAACAAAACAAACAAACAAATATGTAAAGAAATTGATGAATATATATAGATAAACAATTAATCAAACAATAATACATAGATATGTATATATATATGTATATATGCATTTGTGTATATATGTTGTATATATATACTAATATTGTTATACAGATCTCCACCAAAAAAAAAAATTTAAAAAAAATTAAAAAAAAAAAAAAAAAAAATTAAAAAATTAATTATAAAAAAAATATTTTAAAAAATCCAGAGTTACTCCCCTTTATCTTATAATAAATATATCAAGTTAATAAGTTAATTCGTTAATCTAATTTGACGAAACTCACAATTAGTAATTAATAACACTTCTTTAATAGATGATAATAGATGATAATCGAAATCGATAAGTAGATAGATCTAGAATATTTAAAATATGAGACTAATTACTTTAATTTATATTAAAATTCTTAAATTACGATAGAAAGATAAACAAAATAAAAATACGAAGATAAAACAAAGTAAATATTCAAATATAAAAAAATAAAAATAAAAAATAAAAAAATGATATATATATATTATCAAAAATAACAGTTTATCGAACACCATACACCTAACCAACATTACACTAATATTCTAAACACCAATCATATATTTAACATAATATTAAAATAAAACTTAACTTAATTTATATTCCCTGTGAAACTGTTTTTTTTTTTTTTTTTTTTTGCTGCGGTCTATATCTGGCAGCCATTTTGTTTTGTATTATTCTCTACACAGTCGGAGAAGAATAAAATATTATTCTTCTTCTGGTCTAATTATTTTTGAAAAAGGGATGTCTTTTCCCGAAATATCAAATAGTGATTTTTAATCACCCGGACAGCTAAAACACTCTTGCTGTTATGTAAGAAAAAAAAAAAAAAAGGAAAAAAAGGAAAAATAAATAGTAAGTCTTATATCGTATTCGATTTATTTTTATTGTTTTTGTTCCTTTCCTTTCAACTTGCATCTTACCCGGAATTGCATTGCCCACAGCCTTTCAAAAACTTACTACTACTATACCCAGCAATGCTTCAAGCAAACTACCATTCTCTACTATATATATATATATATATATATATATATATATATATGAGAAAGAAAGGATGAGAGTAACCGACGTAATGGTAAATGAAAAAAGAAAAAAACTAAAAGATATTTTTTTATATATTCATCAACGTTTCGTCTTTATTGTAAGACTTCCTCAGGATGATAATTTTAAGAAAAATGTCATACAAGTACATCAAAATATTGGGTTTACATGATTGGTTGATAAGGAAAAGTAGTAGCCACTACTGACTTTGTGCAGCCTGGACCTTCGTCCAGCGCTCTTAGTAGCCACGACTACTACTTTTCCTTATCAACCCATCATATAAACCCAATATTTCGATGTACTTGCATGACATTTTTCTTAAAATTATCATCCTGAGGAAGTCTTACAATAAAGACGAAACGTTGATTAATATATACAAAAATATCTCTTGGCTTTTCCTTTTTCATTTCCCATATATATATATATATATATATATATATATATATATATATATATATATATATATATAAAGTTAGGTTTGTGTATATATATTAGAGGTGCTTATATATAAAGTTGTTGTTTTTTTTTTTTTTAAATGTTTAGGAACCGATCATTATGAATTTTGGAATATATATTCTCAGCAATCCAGTAGATAACATGGGCACATTATTTTTTTTTCTAAACTTTACCATTTAGGAGGTGCGACTACCAAATTTAGTTAAATACAAAAAAATTAATAGAGGAAAGATTTACTCTACTGAAAATTTTGAGTTATATTAAGTAATCATTTTTTAAAAGGATCGGTGTGCATGCGTGAGCGTCAGTATGTGCGTGGTAAAATCCTAAACTATTGAACTTATCATTATGAATTATGGAATATGTATTCTAGGCAACAGGGTGAGATACGTGGGCACATTATTCATGTTTTTTTAGTAAACTTTACCATTTAGAGGAATGTCACAAAAACCGTATCATACCCCCCCCCCACCCACCCAAAGAAAGACAAAACATTAAAAGTTTAAACTAATGTTATATTTATTGCTTATACCCATCCTCGGATGGATATTCTACTACTACTAGGATATATATATATATATATATATATATATATATATAGAGAGAGAGAGAGAGAGAGAGAGAGACAGACAGACAGACAGACAGACAGACAGACAGAGATAGATAGATAGATAGATAGATAGATAGTATCACAAGTTAGTAGAAAAAACATCAAAGAGCTCGATTGTAGATTTTACAAGAGCTAATATTAATTATTGTATTTAAATGCTATACATTACTGTATATGTTTGAGAGACCTAGTCATTCTGCATTTTGGACTGCTCAACCGGACCAATGAATTTTTCTTGAATAGAAAAAAAAAAGCGGATTTTCTCCTAATATAATTCTTGTAATAGATCATTCGACCAGGGTGACTGGTCCGAACTATGGTGAACATCTATTGTGATGTCAGTTTTATTATATTATATCCGTTCGGTTTTGGAAGGACTTCACCTGAGCTGAAGTTGTATCCTTAATAAAACAGTAAAACCTAACGACTCAAAGGCAAGTCCGTAAGCACTTCCTGTGAGAAGTTGTTGCCCAGGGTTGTGCATTCCATTCCAATGGGACAATGCAAAGGAACACTGATCAGAGATGGGGGGGGGGACGATGAATGCGAAAAGCTTCTTTGTTTTGACACTGAAGACGAAAAACAGGTCAAGGAAAAACACAAAGAAAGAAGAAGCTTGATACAAAATAACTGATACGGGGGAAAGCATGAAGGGAACACTTTCTGGGATTCTTGCAATTGAAATTTTCAGAAAAGACTCAGTGACATATGATGGAACCCCACAGAAATGCAGGTTTTCAAAGGGTCCAAATCAAAGTGGATGTATGAAGAGTTTATTATTTTCAGATAAAAGCATCCCATTAGCTGATAGACAGATAAATAGATATATAGATAGGTAGATAAGAAATAGACTATGATAGATAGACATATTTAAACATAATAGCATATATTTGATCAGAATGAAATGGATAGATAAACATACACTGAGATAGATAAAAAGATAAGAATACAATCATCATCATCATCATCATCATCATCATTTTCATGATCATCATCATCATCATCATCATCATCAGTTTAACGTCCGTTTTACATGCTGGCATGTGTTGGATGGCTTTTAGAAATTAACTTCCAAACTAACCTATCACTGCTTCATGTTACTAAATATTAGTTTGTGGGTACTAAATCTGAAATTAGCAGCGACTCAAAACTGTACTCGGTGCGAGTATACTAGTTGTGTATCCCCATCTCAACCAACCCTTGAGTATCTTCCTAACAGAATTTGGACTCTGCGGTGGGTGGAAGAGCACAGAACCAATGAACAATTCTATTAAAATATAGTGAGGCAATCACCTCGAGATGGTGTCTAGATAAAAATACTGGTCCCCATCATCTCATTAGGATGACGTCAGGAAGAGAAGTCGACTCATAAATTATGAATTGTCTTTGAAAGTAAATTTGTCGAACTTCAGATGAGAATACAATGAAAGAGTTATAAGCATAGACCGGAAGAGACTTGGATTGGTAGATAACTAGCTAACATATGCAAATCCAAAATAATATATTCAAATATGTTTTGAGGAGAGTTTCCAGTAATTATTTTAATAATGCTCAATATTGAGCAGAGCATTATAATGTTAATATCGAAATACATTGAAGGACTATGCAAATGCAACTGTTTCAGTTGCAAAACTCATTGAGCCTGAGATCTGTGATTGAAATACGATTGCATTTTTGTAACCATTCAACATATTTCATACATCTATATTTATATAAAATTAGGTATGCGTATATATTTATATATTTCTATGTATATGGTGCATAGGAGGAGATACATGTTCATAACTTTCTTAAGAGTATTAGGTCCTAACAGATCTGCCAAGATGTTAACAGCTAAGCTGAGTCCATAGTCTGAGACAACACCCATTAGGCGTATCATGCACTTCCTTGGGTATTTCATGACAAACAGAATTCTTATTGTAAAAGATTCATTTTAAAAAGTTCACTAAAGCTGAACCACTTGAGGGAATATTTGTTCGTCATATTAAAATAATGGCGGAAGATCTGGCAACGAAATTGGAGAATTAGACGATGTAGAAGTTCTGCCATATCCGTCTATAGTCCCGACTTGGATTTATCTGACTACAGTTTATTCTGATTAATGCACTATTTTATGAACGGTTGCCGATTTGAGTCTTTCGATGAACTAGAAGAAGAATGTCAAGAATATTTCGATTCAAATCCGACTGATTCGTACTTTGACTAAATCCGAAAGCTTGCAGGTCGTTGACAGATGGTCATGATAGTCTTTATTTTGAGACAGTCTTGAAAAATAATGGATACCCCCTGTAAGGGTGGTTGCGCTTGTAATTATGAAGCAATGGTTGCGCAATCTCAACCAAACATCCTCTGGATCGGTACTGCTTGAGAAATCCAGGACGACTGGCAACAATGCCGAGATAAACGAAGAGCACATACAGCACCTAGTTTTTCAATATGGTCACCCATTTTAGTACTGACCAGTCTAAACGGCTCTTAACTTCGGTGATCTAACGGGAACCGGTGTATCAATGTGATTATGCCATATATTTATATATACAGCCAAAAGAAAACGGCAACAAGATTGAAGAATTAGACGCTATAGAAGTTCTGCCACATACGTTTATTATCCAGACGTTGCTCCATCTAACGATCCGATCAGTGCAGCACTTTATGAAGGATCGGAGATTGGAGGATTTCGACGAAGTGAAATAAGCCCGTTAAAAAATGTTCAATTCAAAGCTGAAGGATTGCGCCATTGACCACATGAAGTCGTTGGCACTGATTGTGAAGAATAGTCGTGTACTTGGAATAATTTCATGCATAATAAATCATTTATTTTAACAATTATCTTTCCTATTTCTCTTACCATAATTCATCAGTGGTGATGCCCTGCTGATGCCCGGAGCTAACTCCTTAATTGTATGCCCGAAAGGCTCAAGTATAAGTCCTAGTACTGAGAAATATTATGAGAAATGGAAATAGTTTGAATATGATTAGATGTCCCACCTACAATTTGGATGTACGAGGCCACTGCCCTGTTGGCCCTCTTCTGCACGTCACTCTTCGTCATCTACTTATAATATAACGAGCACATTCTCTGTCAGGATTTCTGTCTGTCCGTCGCTGAGAATTTTTGTAAACGTAATAAATACATTCGGAAAAATCTTAACTACTTATTTTAGACAAAATAATAAATAAATAAAAAACAATTTCTCTGTCCGTCTGCTATCTGTCCGTCAGCGTAATCTCACTGATATATTATTCTAGCAGGTCGTATATAGTCTACGGTAACTATCCCGAACAACATACTTTTATTTTTCGAATTTACATTAGTAATTTGTTTTAACGTTCTAAGAAATTAATATTCGGAAATATAGTAATAATTTGTATTGTCAAATTTCCATATGTATTTATAATATTTTCCTCGATAGTAATATTAACAAAAATTATTAATACAATTATTTAAAGAAATTTTATTCAAAAACGATCGCGTTTTTAAAAGCAAACTTAGACTTTCTGTTTCAAGGAAGATAATTGCATGAAAACGTCCATGTATTAATTTGGAAAACTGCAAACTCATTCCTCCAGAAATTACATCATTGTGAGAGGGGAGCAGGGGGGAAGGGTCGTCATCGTTAATTTTTATTTCGGTTTACGCTTATTTAATTTTGTAAGTAAACTTTCGATTCTTTTGTACAACAGAGACGTGTACGTAAACTTTCGTAAAGAACAAATACACCAGTAAAGTTTTACATAAAAAATGTTTTACACCAAAAATCTAACTTACAGAACAAATACACCAGTAAAGTTTTACATAAAAAATGATAAACTTTTACACCAAAAATCTTACATAAAGAACGAATACACCAGTAAAGTTTTACGTTAAAAATAAAGTTCTACACCAAAAATCTTACTTAAAAAACCAATACACCAGTAAACTTTACATAAAAAATAATAAAGTTCTACACCAAAAATCTTACTGAAAGAACCAACACACCAGTAAAGTTTTACATAAAAATTATAAAGTTATGCACCAAAAATCTTACTTTAAGAATGAATACACCAGTAAAGTTTTACATGAACAATAATAAAGTTTTACACCGAAAATCTTACTTAATTAACCAATACACCAGTAAAGTTTTACGTGAAAAATAATAAAGTTTTACACAAAAATCTTGCTTACAGCACCAATACACCAGTAAAATTTTACATAAAAAATAATAAGGTTTTACACCAAAAATCTTACTTAAAGAACAAATACACCAGTAAATTCATACATAAAAAATAATAAAGTTTTACACAAAAAATCTTACTTAAATAACGAATACACCAGTAAAGTGTAACATAAAAAATAATGAAGTTTTACACAAAAGATTTACTGAAAGAACCAATACACCAGTAAAGTTTTACATAAAAAATAATAATGTTTTACACCAAAAATCTTACTTAAACAACCAATACACCAGTAAAGTTATGCATAACAATCATAAAGTGTTACACCAAATATCTTACTTAAAGAACCAATACATCAGTAAAGTTTTACATCAAAAATAATAAAGTTTTACACCAAAAATCTTACTTAAACAACTAATACACCAGCAAAGTTTTACATGAACAATAATAAAGTTTTACCCCAAAAATCTTACTTAAATAACGAATACACCAATAAAGTTTTACATGAACAATAATAAAGTTTTACACCAAAAATCTTACTTAAATAACGAATACACAAGTAAAGTTTTACATGAAAATAATAAAGTTTTACACAAATATCTTACTTAAAGAACCAATACACCAGCAAAGTTTTACATCAAAAATAATAAGGTTTCACCCCAAAAACTTTACTTAAAGAACCAATACATCAGTAAAGTTTTACATGAAAAATAATAAAGTTTTACACCAAATATCTTACTTAAAGAACGAATACACCAGTAAAGTTTAACATAAAAAATAATAAAGTTTTACACCAAAAATCTTACTTAAACAACCAATACACCAGTAAAGTTATAGATAAAAAATCATAAAGTTTTACACCAAAAATCTTACTTAAAGAACCAATATATCAGTAAAGTTTTACATGAAAAATAATAAAGTTTTACACCAAAAATCTTACTTAAAAAACCAAAACACCAGTAAAGTTATACATGAAAATAATAATGTTTTACACCAAAAATCTTACTCGAAGAACCAATACACAAGTAAAGTTTTACATAAAAAATAATGAAGTTTTAGACCAAAAATCTTACTTAAAGAACCAATACACCGGTAAAGTTTTACATGAAAAATAATAAAGTTTTACACAAAAATCTTGCTTAAAGAACCAATACACCAGTAAAGTTTAACATAAAAAATAATAAGGTTTTACACCAAAAATCTTATTTAAAGAACGAATACACCAGTAAAGTTTTACATAAAAAATAATAAGGTTTTACACCAAAAATCGTACTTTAATAACGAATACACCACTAAAGTTATACTTAAAAAATAATGTCTTACGCCAAAAATCTTACGTTAAGAACCAACACACCAGTAAAGCTTTACATGAAAATAATAAAGTTTTACACCAAAAATCGTACTTTAATAACGAATACACAAGTAAAGTTTTACATAAAAAATAATGTCTTACACCAAAAATCTTACGTAAAGAACCAACACACCAGTAAAGCTTTACATGAAAATAATAAAGTTTTACACCAAAAATCTTACTTAAAGAACGATACACCAGTAAAGTTTTACATGAAAAATAATAAGGTTTTACACCAAAAATCTTACTTGAAGAACCAATACACAAGTAAAGTTTTACATAAAAAATAATAAAGTTTTACACCCAAAATCTTACTTAAAGAACGAATACATCAGTAAAGTTTTACATAAAAAATAATAAGGTTTTACATCAAAAATCTTACTTGAAGAACCAATACACAAGTAAAGTTTTACATGAAAAATAATAAAGTTTTACACAAGCATCTTACGTAAAGAACCAATACACCAGTAAAGTTTTACATAAAAAATAATAAAGATTTACACAGAAATCTTATTTAAAGAACGAATATACCAGTAAAGTTTTACATAAAAAGTAATAAAGTTTTACACAAAAATCTTACTTAAATAACGAATACACCAGTAAAGTTTTACATAAAAAATAATAAAGTTTTACACTAAAAGTCTTACTTAAATAACAAATATACCAGCAAGTTTTACATAAAAAATAGGCAAAGCGAGTTTTACTAAATAAAATAAACTGAAAATAAACTAATCCCTCTCTTCTAAACCTATAAATAAAAATATGTTGCCCTGTAGATTAATTCCTATGTTAGTCATAAAAATATTTAACTCAAGGGGATATTTTTTTGTGTCTATTAAAAGATAAAAAAAAGTATTTCCTTTATTTATTATTATCGATTACTAAGTTTAAGCCTCCTCTAGCTTGCCTATAAAAATTAAATTTTCTTCTGTGATTATTCTTTCTTGTTTTATTATTATCAGTTATTATTAATATTAAGATTAAGCCTTCCTTTCTTTCCTCATGAAAATAAATTCACATACGTGATTATTGAAGGGAGCGGGACACACGTACGTTCACTTTTATTATATAGATGACTGGGTTATCACTCTGCAAGTAAATTTAATAGTCCATGTGAATACCTTGTTGAACCGATTTGGTCATGTGCATTCCCCACCCCTTTATAGCAAATATAAAAACTTTTGGAACACTAATATTTTAGTAAATAATGTAAGAAAACCTTCAGTATTTGTTTGCATCTTGTAAGTAAGATTTTCTTTCATTTGTCATATTTTTAAAAATAAACAAGTTAGGACTATTTTATAATTACAAATTTAAAACGACAAGAAGGAATTTGATTGGCTGATTAATTGAAGCCACACCTTTTCCAAACAAACCTTTTTGTTTAATAATTTTGTTTTAAGAAATTGATTACAAAGTTTGTTTTGTAAATTAATTAAAGTTTCACTTTGCTAGCAGCGTTTAGTTGGGTTTTTTTCCACCTGTCATTTGCAGCTGACATTTGTGGATCGCAATTTGCTTTTAAGGTTGGGAGTTTGACTTTAAAAATTTGTAGAAAAGATTAAACAAAGAAAAAGATTTTTTTTGTCATTTGGTCTTTAACAAATTTTGCCCAACAGGAACTCGGAAACCGCACAGCGGTGAGAAAAATGAAAAGGTACTCAATAGAATGAAAAATGAAAAGTTTGTCTTGTGTGCGGGTGTTTTATATTGTTCTTGTTCTTGTTTTTTGTCTTCTACACTGTAGTAGCATCACCTGAACGGACTCCAAAGATGGAATGAAAAAGAATAAAAGAATCGACTGTTTTCACGTGTAAATATTTACACCTTTGAGGATCTCAGGTGCATTTCAATGCTTTTCTATGAGTCAGAAGTGTGTTATTACAAGGAACTTCTCGCGAAACAAAAAGAAACATGTTAACATTGCCAAAGCTTAAATAAACTTGTATCTTTCCTTTCCCCGGAGAAATTGTGAGCAGTTGGCACCATTGAAAGTATATATATATATATATATATATATATATATATATATATATATATATATATATATATACTTTGTAGTCAATCGTCAGTGTTTAAGCTAAATACAAAAGTAATATATAATCCAAGAGAATTTATGAATAGAAAATAGTAAATAAAAAAACAGATTCAACGACCATGTCTTTATTCTCCAGAAAAGAGATTCAGTTTAACAGCTGTTTCTTCAATTGTCGAGAAAATCAAGTTTTCTTTTGGGATAAACCTAATCCTAAATCTTCTAGGACAATAGTTCATCCGAAAAATAACAGAAAAATATCCTAAAAAAATCGTTTTAAAAACATTTTTAGATCGATTTTTCCGAAACACACCTGTGTTCACCCTAAGTTCGATGCTATATTTGACTTTCAACACACACACACACACACACACACACACACACACACACACACACACACATATATATATATTTGAAATGTATTTGCTAAAGTTCAGGTAAGTTTTCTTTTCATGCTTTAAGTATGACTGGTATTTGTATTAATTTTAACTTGTTATCTTATTTTATTGTATTCATTTTCTGTTTTTAGTTTATTTTTGCTTTATTCCGTCTGCCTTATTTTCACTGGCTGGATAAATGCCTGTTTCGATTGTTCTTGAGGTTAAATGAAAAATTTTTGTAAAAAATAGGTAGCTTGAACATGAGAAAAAAAAGGTCTGGCCACCAATCGAAGGATACCCTCCTCCCCCCGTCTTATTCTTACTTATGAGAGGGGAACCCATCTTCAATTTTCTGTTATCCTTGAGAGGTAACGTGTAAACTTATTCATCTACATATATATATACATATATATATATATATATATATATATATATATATATATATATATATATATATATATATGGAATTATGTTTTTCTCCTAATACCTGTAGGAGCTCTATAATACCTGACTAGTACATGAGCATAGGATTACCCCTCTCGGTGTGATAGACACGTAGACCTTATCGGGTCATCCATCTAGGAGAAGGAAAACTCTGATATAAAAACTGTGCTACTGACTACTTACGTGTTGGCAGCAAAACGTTGGGGGAAGGAGGCCTCTTTAGTCCTGATCGACAACCTTCCTCAAACAAAATATCCGGTTAGCAAACCTAAAATTGCTTAAGGAGTAGATGGGCTCTGCCTATCGCCCGGCCCTTTCACTCCTTCTTTGTTTATTAACGTGGGGACACCTCAAAGGCACCCAGTACTTGACCTAGTTTCCTAACTAGGACAATGAACATCGTCTCTCTTTCTCTCTATCTGGGCAACATGGGAAAAATTATTTGTCACTTAGTTACACATGGCTAGTCTAAGTTTCTCTTGTTCTGACAGTTTGAGGGTACAGGTTAGACAGCTTGTCTGGCTGCTGTTTTCTGACTGGTAGTGCAGGAGCCCTAACTCTTGAGTAGTGCTAAGAACGGCTGCTCCATCAACAGTTCTATAAGATCGTCCCTGTAGCACATAGAAAGGGACTCTACAGTTATTCCCATTGGGATTTCCCGAGGCTAGAAACCCCATAGATGAAGTCTCAACTAATGGTCTGATTTTGTGAGCTTATTGCCACCAAACAATTACCCACAAGAAAAAGAAACATATCTAAACCAGACACCCACCCAAAAACACTTTTGCTTCTGCTCTTGAGGCTAGCATTCACAAATATCCGAGGGCCTAGAACCAAGATCAATGACGTAGAAACCTTTCTCCTAGTAAACTCCCTGGATAGCCTAGCACTAAGTGAAACAAACCTACAATCCTCAATCTCCTGACACAATTTTAACATGACTGAATACCTCCCACTCTACCGTAAATACTCTAACAAATATATGCACAGGCTAGAGGTTTATGTTCAGAACACCATCCCCTTGACTGGAGAACATAGGCAGCAATTAGATGATCAAGCCTACATGTGCTTTAGATTAACATTACAGCACAGCATTAGTTACTTATATTTCTGATACCGTTCTCCTTCGACCCAGGACTGTACACTCCTTAACGTTGTCTCTGAAAGCATAGATACAGCACTCTCACTTGTCTCGAGTGCCCAAATATATGTATTTGAGGATTTTAATGCACATCACCGTGACTGGCTTGGATTCTCCAGTTATACAGACGCAGCTGGTAACTCCACATATAGTTTCTCCATAGCGCGCTCCCTCTCACTTTCTCGACCACTTGCCCTGATCGTGTGAACCAGCAAGCCTCACTTTTTGATTAGTTCTTGACCACACTGCCCAAGGCTTGTTCGACGCATGCCCATAGCCAGCTCGGGAATGCTGATCACCATGTGGTAATGATTGATATCACTCTAAAATCTTGTCCCAAATCTGATGAGCCATTTCTCAAAACAATGAGATACTACAAGCGGGCTGATTGGGAATCCATCAGAGATCACATCAGAGGTGCCCCATGAAGGGAAACGTTTTCTCTCCCTGTTGATCAGAGTGAAATGAGGTAACCGAAGAGGTGAAAGCAGGCATTGAAGCACATATCCCCATGCTAAAATTTTACAGCAAGCCACACTCTCCATCACGGTTCACCTCGGACTGTGCAGCTGCTATTGTTCAGAAGCAGCAAACATTCCAACAATTCGGCCGCCATAAGTCAACGACAAATAGACAGAAACTTATAGCATCAAATAATCATTGTAAGACTGCAATAGATGAAGCAAAGAGAACGTATACAGAGATGACCAGAAAACGTATTGAGTCACAGAAACTAGGAACTCATGATTTCTGAAAAATCTTACATTATATGGTTATCCATGGGCAATCAACAATTCCCCTGCTATCCAACTACAATGATGTCGTTTGCACGGCAACTTATAAGGCTGAACTACTTGCCCAGTGTGTCTCTTAAACTCCACGTTTAACTCAGCAAACCACTTCCTTCTAAATTTACCATTGCAAACAAGTCACACTTGATGACCTGGCTATCATCCCATCTCATGTCTGGGACATTATAAAAAATCTTGACACCTCCAAAGCATGTAGGCCTGCTCTTATATCAGTTATAGCAATAAAGAAATGTTCTGCTGAAGTGGGCTCTGTCCTCTCAAAACTCTACAAAGAATGCCTTGGCGAATCTTGCTTCTCTGATAGCTGGAAAATGACCTCTGTGGTACCAGTCTTACAGAATTCTGGAGAAAGAACCGACCCTTAGAATAATCGCCACATCAGTCTACTCACGCTCTTCGCTAAACTCTTTGAATCCTTAATCAATCCAGCAATAGTCCGTCACCTCATTAATTATAAACTTCTTTCTGACAATCAGTATGGACTTAGGCAAGCACTGTCTACTGCGGATGTTCTAACGATTATCTATGAACGCATATACCATACACTGGACAGGGCAGATTAAACTAGGGCGGTAGCGCTTGATATAGCCAAAGCGTTTGACAAGGTCTGATATAAAGGTCTTCTCATAAAAATTAATCCATATGGTATTACTGGACGAATATTTAATATAATAAGATCCTTCCTATCTAAAAATAATCCAGATTTTCTCGATGGTCGTTCATCCAAACAACATGACATGAATGCAGGTGTACCCTAGAGATCGATTCTCAGACGTTTATTGTTCCTGATTTTCATAAACTACCTCCCTGATGCCATTGTGTTTGAGATGGGTATATTTGCTGACGATATCACACCCTACTCTCGTCATGTGGGTAAAACAGATACTCACATATCCGAGGCAATGGCTGAATCTTTAGCAAGTAACTTCAAGTCTTGAGTGGAATGGGGTAATGAATGGAATGTAACATTTACTGCTGCTAAGACAAAACTCCTTTCCTTCAATAACTACAAACAACCTCTTTAACCACCGATTTCCATGGTGTATAACACCCTACATGAGAGTCCAACGTTCAAGCACCTTAGCCTAACATTCACAAGTAACATGAATTGGAACACATACATAGAATATATTGCCAAGGCTGCTGCAAAGAAAGTGGGCTTTCTCTACCGAGCTAGAAAACGACTCATACTTGACGTTATCCTATATCTCTACAAAGCCACTATCCGCCCATGCATGGAGTATTGTTGTCACATCTGAGTTGGTGCATCATCAATCAGTCTCTCCCTCTTGAACGAGGTCCAAAAAAGAGTCTCTAATCTAATAGGTTCCTCCCTATCTACCAAGCTCCAGCCCCTATCCCATTGCTGCAATGATGCATCCTTGTGCTTTTTTTTTATAAATACTTCAATCGAATGTGCTCCGATGAACTTGCTGCGCTGGTGCACACTCGATGTAAATACACTCAACCAACCCGACAATCAGCTAAATCCCATCCATTCACTGTGGAGGTCTCTAGATGCCAGAGAGCCTTCTACTCCAATAGCTTGTTTCCTCAAGCTGCCGGCATTTGGAACTCCCTCCCTGCTCCCGGTTTCTCCGACTGTACCGACATGAAGAAATTTAAAACTAATGTGAACAAGCATCTCGCTGCACAGCTCCCAATTAGGATGACCCCCTAAACTTTCATCCTAATTCTCAGTAGCCCCTTACGTCTACAGTGGCAAATTGCCTTGTTTGGGGTGAACTAAGTTAATATATATATATATATATATATATATATATATATATATATATATATATATATAAAAGTTTAGAAACGTTTTTGAAAGTCAAAAAACTTCTAAATTGTTATTCAAATATGAACAATGTTTCAAAGTGTGAATTTTTCATTATATATATATATATATATATATATATATATATATATATATATATATATGGGTGTGCCCATGCCTGAAGAAGACTCATGGGAGTCGAAAACGTTTGCTGTTTTGGCTATTCCTGTTCACACTCAAACAGGACATTAGATCATTAGTCCGTCAACATAAAAAGATGGATCAAAAAAGAAACACACAGGAATTGTCCCGGTTGTTTAATCAAACATGCATCAATGAAGAAATGCTGGTTAACTATACAAATATATATATATATATATATATATATATATATATATATATATATATATATATATATATATATAAACAAATAAATAATTTCTAACAAAAACAAAATTTCGTATGAAAGAAATTGGTGTTGGTTTCTCCATAGTTATACAACTAGAACATTTGGAATTGCCAAGCCTGGATTTATAGACATAATGAATCTTCAGATATGCAGAAAAAACCGACTAACTATTGTATATTTTCAGCAAATACGCCTGTATCTTTCGATACACTTGATAAATAAATCTCCACAATATATCATCTAGATACGGATGTTCAGATTTGTTAATTATCAATTCTCTGATTGTATAGCTACGAAGAAACGGTCGTTACTTTTTAATTAAACCCACTTTGTTTGATACAAGATTTTGTTTTTGTCGGAAATTGTTTAAATTTATAATTGCTCTGGAATATTTAATATCTATTGAGCTATAAACACTTGAATTTGAAATTGACTATACAACCAAAATATGTACATTACATATTTTTACTAATGGTTCACCGCTTATCAAGGACTAGGCGACACTTGAAGATAAGAGTTAAAGAGATTGCCAGTTTGACAATGAGCACCACCACGATAGGATTGAAAACAATGGGTGGAATAGGCAGAAGATTACTTTAGAGGAATTGATTATTCAAGAGAACGGTTCAGCAAGTATTTGGTTACATTAGACTTGAAAACGACCATGTTGTAGTCAGTTGGGAAGCAGACTCGTGTATTTAGCTTACAAGCTTGTGAAGCAAACTTTTGTACCAAATCCTATCAAAGGCCTTTGATGTATCAAGAGCTATCGCTCTAGAAACGAAGGCCCCCACCCCCGCTCATAGTCACTGATCCTGTGCGATATCACAGTCAGCATGTCAACTGTTGATATATATATATATATATATATATATATATATATATATAATATGCAATTTCATTAGAAACAGATACTACACTTTGATTTCAGCCCGAAGGCCGGGCTGTCACACACACACACGCACACACACACACACACACACACACACACACACACACACACACACACACACACACACACACAAATACATGTGCGAAGAACGGCCATAATTCAAACAGAACAGTTAAGAGATCTTTAAGAGTTTCCTTCCGTTTTTATTGTTGATTCAGTTTATTTGCTGCTAAATATTTTCATATTATTTCTGTAACTTTTATCTGTGAGTCTCTACTTCGTAGGATTTTCTTTATTTTTGTTCATCATTTCACTGCCTTGCTTATTCAAACAACATGTTTTCACAACCTTGTTTTTTTCTATTTTTTTATTGTTCCTTCTTCTTTCATTGCGGCCATTTTTTTTTTTAAGGAGGAGAGTACGTGATATTTCATTTATTTCACTTTCGCTCCCAAGTTGGACGCTCATCGCATCTCGAAACGGCAGCTCGTATTTTCTTCTTTTTATTATGCTTCTCGGGTCTTATTCATGTCGTTACTTATTTGCACATTGGTGTTTTGCATGTTTATTTCTGATGTTATGGCTCCTTCTTGAGCGTCGAGTTTCAAATGACGCCTTGTGACGCGGTTGCCGTTCCAGCAAAAGGTCGATATAAACAGAGCCTCAACGTTTGCCTACTGTTCACGATGAAACTGCCGGACAGAAATACATGCCTCCAAATGTCCACATCGTGATGAAAAAGACATTACCTCAGAGTTGAAAAAGGTTCTATCTACACTTCTTGAAGTTTTGAGATATTAAACTTCAAGGTTTCTGAAATCTGAAATTGATCTGTTATCAACGGCAAATGTATGGTTGGAGAAGATCACAATTAATACCATAGGACTGTTCGTTATTGTTAAAAATTAAGTTCGTGGTTACTAAAACCGGTTTTATTTATTTCAAGCTTTACCAGACTAAAACAGTTCTTTACAAACAATTCTTTTGACGTATTATCAATAAGAAAGATGCTTGAGACTTTGAATAAATTTTTGCATTGTATAACTGAAAATAAACATCGTCCTCAAACAGATGTAAACAACTTTAATACCTTTGTGTATACTCTTTATTTGGAAAATTATCTGATAATGATTGAAATCGTCAAAAACATATATATATATATATATATATATATATAAGTATACATTTTTATTTATATAAACATTATTGGTTACATATGTGCATACATGTTTCGGTTGCACTTTTCCAAGAAAGTCAACCTATTCAGACCGAGAATCTTTCAGGAATGGATGGAATTGAAGAATTTTATATCCTAAATAACTCTTTTTTGGGATCTAGCATCTTCTATTTCTAGCATCTTCTATTTCTTATGAATTAGTATCAAATTACTTATTTTCCTATCTTGACCATTTTTGCCAGTGGTTGTCCACTCCTTTATTTTTTATTACTCCCTATGGCGTCTCCATTGCCTCTCTCTCTCTCTCTCTCTCTCTATATATATATATATATATATATATATATATATATATACATCTATATATATACACACACACACACGCACATATATATATATATATATATATATATATATATATATATATATATATATATAAGATAATAAACAATAACAAATATTTATTATTATTTGTCGCTCTTCGCAAAAGTAGAGCCCTGTATGTGTAGTATTGACACAGCATTTAAATGCATCGTTCCTTCCTAAAAAAAAGTAGAACGCTCTAGACGTTATAGCCGCCGATAACGTGTTAAAATGATCACAGTTTATTCGCTATTTAAAATTGGCCGTGTGGTTAAGGCGTCGGATTTGAGTTGTAAAATACTCGTAATCCGAGCTTTCGAATCGCATGTAGTGAATAGTCATATCTCTATGCTGATGAGTCCCGGTTTAAGGACGAAACGTATACGTACATAGATAATAAACAATAACAAATATTTATTATATATATATATATATATATATATATAATACATATTTGTTATTGTTTATTATCTATGTACGTACGTGTATATATATATATATATATATATATATATATATATATATATATATATATATATATTAAGCTCTATCTCACTAAATGTCGAGCTGTGATAGTTTGCAAGTAGATGACAGATCTTTGTAATTATCTCAAATAGAGTTTTATTTGCTCCTCCCCAGGAGTTAGGCACAAGGCCAGTTTTATCTTACTTCCACAAGTAAGATGTGACCCAAGATCGGGTCGAGAAAGTGGGGTTTGAAAAGCCAGCGCTCGAGAGGTGAGCACTCTGACCATTTAAAAATTGCCTGGGCAGCCCCGTCGGCATTCCCCGGTAGGGGCGCCTCAGACAGTAAGCAATAAACTTACTCCTCACCAAAGAGGGGAGGCAAAGCCTGGGAGGGTGCACCTCCTAGAACTGCACAGGACAGGCGTGCAGTATCCATCGAAATAGATACTACACTTTGATCTTAGCCAAAAGGCCAAGAACAAGAGTCTCATGATTGATTTAAATTTGAATATATATATATATATATATATATATATATATATATAATTAATTATAAATATTTGTTGTTTTTTATCTACATACGTATACGTTTTATCCTTACGGAAACCGAGAAGAATTATTCACCCTACTCGCAAGAAACGAACCTCGGAACACGAGTTATTCAAACTCAAATTCCAACGTCTTTAATATGTGTGTGTGTATGAATGTGTATGCATGTGCGTGTGACATTCTCTAAAGTATATTCGGGGTTCGAATTGTTCGACCGGCGATACGGTTACCTAATTCCATACTGACTAGCGTAAAATAATAACGCGAAACATATATATGTCGATGGATATAAAAATATTTATTTATAAATAATAATTATAAAGCTCATATGAAGTTGAGCCCTTTCGAAAGATAATAAATTGATGATTCATAAACGTTGGATGGTTACTTTTCTTGGGAGATAGAACTCTATTTAGAATAACATCGAAAGAATACAAGGAGTATTTCTCTCGCATTAAAAACATGATAATAGCGTTGACTGACTGGTTACTAGACCACAGTTTATAATGTGTGGTGGATCCGAAATTCGAATTGTTCAACCGGTGATATGGATATGTATTTCCATACTGACGAGCGTAAAATAAAAACGCGAAACATATATGTCTATTGATATAAAAATATTTATTTACTAAAAATAGATAATTATATATATCATTTACTCCTCTCCAGGAGTTAGGCACAAGGCCAGTTTTATCCTACTCCCACAAGTAAGATGTGACCCAAGGTCGGGGCGGAAAGTGGGGGTTGAAAAGCCAGCGCCCGAGAGGTGAGCACTCTGACCATCAAATATTGCCTGGGCAGCCCCGTCGGTATTCCCTGGTAGGGGCGCCTTAGGCAGTAAGCAATAAACTTACTCCTCCCCAAAGAGGGGAGGCGAAGCCTGGGAGGGTGGACCTCCTAGAACTGCACAGGACAGACCCATAGACCGGCGTAAATCAAGGCCAAGACAATACCAGTCTATGGGGTGCAGTATCCATCGGAACAGATACTACACTTTGATCTTAGCCAAATATATATATACATGTATGTGTGTATATAAATATATACACACACACTAGTAGTAGTTGCACGGCGTTGGCTGTGTGGTAATATATTGCTGGTCGAAAGATTTTTTTAAGAAAAATAATTTAGAATATCATCATGTTTACAATTTTTGCCTTGAAAGAAAAGTTAAAAATAACATTTTCACTATGAAGTCAAGTAATACAAGAAACTGTTAGTGCAGTGTTTTTTTTGTCTTTTTAAATATACTTGTTGACACTGCGTTTCTTACCAACAATAGAAACGAATTCCTTTTTTCTTTAATTATTTTAAATCTTAAAAAATACCAATCAAAATAATTATTAAATGTTTAAACTTTTAAATACATTCTTCACTGAGATATTCTTTAATTTTATTTTTGTTTTATAAAACGAAGAAAATCTATTTAAAAAAGTGAATTTCGTTTTTTTACGTTCTAATATATTTCAGTTATTTTATTGACCTAATCGATAATTGCCCCTCGTTACCCCAGATATAATTGTAGGATAATTTTAAATGGTGTCTTTAGATTCTCGCAAGCATTTCACCCTTATTAGACCTTATTTGAATATTCTAACTATTAACACCTCGCTTTATATAACAAATAAAAAAAACATTAAATTATAAAGTGAAGACGTTTTTCCCCTGTACTTTTGGCGAGAGTAAGAAAATAACCACATGCATCATAGGCTACCAAACTCACCACTCTATTCAGCTTATTCATCCGAGCGTGTTTGAAGAAATTTATGATTATTTTCTTCATCTAGCAATAAATACTACTTTTAGACCACCATCACAGACTCTCCCCCAAACATACTCCATAGAGATGGTAGCAAAAAATTTTCCCTCTCATATATTCTTACTAACACTATCCCTTTTATAACCGGAAAGTACTAAACAACGAATACTTTAGAAAAAACGTAACCATTGTTGTTTTCTATCATTCTTCCATTAATTTAATGCATAATACAGTACATTCCGCACAAATTTAATAGACACTATTATATTCCACTGATTTTCAAGAATATAGGATTACGTTATTTCTTACTATTATGTATAGACTTCATCTCATTCCGGAATTTACTGCATGCATTTAACGAACTTAATCACTTATACTGTACATTGATTTAAAATGACGGCAACAATCTCTTCATCGAATCGACTTTAGACATTTCTCTTAGCAATCTTCGATTACTTCGGGTATGATTTATTTTTTTAATTTAAACACTTAGACAATTTAGTACATACCACCTTTAAGGCTTACACATCTTTTTCAAAATACTTACAGCGGAAAACTAACTGCAGTGTTCATTTTGACAACATTCAATTGTTGATACCAATTGTACAGAAGTACGTAATATCAATTTCTCTACGAACCTTCCACTAATAATTAACAGACAAAATACTTTCATTGTTTCACTTTTGATCATCCATAAATATCTCACATTAATCCAACATTCCTGTTTTCATTTTCGTGTTAGTTATTCTTCTTTTTTATTTGGGGGGGGGGGTTATTTTACGTAAGACGTTTTCTTTTATTCTTTAGATTTACCTATTATAACTGTCCATTCTCTCTCCCTCTCTCTCCCTCTCTCTCTCTTCTCCCCCTCTCTCTCTCTCTGTATTCATTCGCAATAATTTCTAAAAAAACGTGTTTACATTTTCACCGACTTAAATAATCGCAGCACGCAAAAGTACATTCAACTAAATACACATTAAACAGACACGTACAATCTTTCTGCTCACATTCGATTTAAATTAGCATTCTTCGATTAATTTAAGTATATTTTATTATCATTATTATTCACGTCAGTTACGAATAACGTTTTTTTGTTTGATTCACGACAGTTAAAAGACTTCGAAATCAATTTCGAACACAGACCAGCGTAACATTTAAAATCATTATTTTCATCTACATTTTCCTATTCATCGAACATTATTCCATATTAATTCATACCGAACATTATTCAAATTTATTTCATAACTCTTTTACATACTTTCTTCGACGATTAACTGTTACTAATATTCCAAATAAATATTAATTTCTACTTTTCTAAATATACTTCAACGTAAAGTGCAGTATCCGTTACTTTTTCTTATCTCTTCACGGTCAGTGAAGGAGAAATCTTTCTAGACTGTGCCAATTTATTTTATTACTTTCCCTCTATTAATCTATTTGTCAACTTTAGAAGAATTCTATCTAGATTGCGGCAATTTTCTCCCTCAGAAGATGGATTTTTAACACATTAAACATCACCATTGTATAACTCTCCCCTCGCGGAGAGGCAACGAAATAGGAACAACACAGTCAATGGTAAAAGTGCAGATTTGTTAACAGTCGATAAATCGGAAACAAAAATACAACAACAAATTCCTTAAATCAATCACCAGAGTTAGCCAAAAGGTCGATTTTCAATGTTGGTAAATTCAATCTCCCATCAAAATGGGCACTACGAATTGAGATAAAAATTGCCTAATCTAGAAGTATTTTTCCTTCACTGACCCTGGAAAGCTTCACGCATATTCTTGGATCATATTTACTTAGAGGCAGTGAATTTTATTTTTTTCAAATAAACTGGTACTTACAATCGTGGGGGGGGGGGGGGAGAAGTCACCCAGAACATAGGGAAATCTATTTTGTTTGATTTAAAAAATTGATAAATTTTACTTTAATCACCTAAATTACAACTGATTATTGACAAATTAATACTCTAATACAAATATTTTTTAAATTTAATTTATATCTATCCCGGACAACGCCAGGGCACTGGTCCTGCTAATATATATATATATATATATATATATATATATATATATATATATATATATATATATATATATATATATGGAGTTGTGCAAAAGTTTTGATCTCTAGACAATTTACCATATAATAATGTACAGGTTACAATGTGTTTAAATTATATCCAGCTTTTTTCGAACACTTTCTTACTGGGGATAAACATGATTTTTGCAAAACAAAACGCCTCGATACACCCGTTTACTACGACACTTATCATAATCACTTACTCAGTTTAGCTTCCATATGTCTGTATGTTAGATATTATTGGGTATGTTAGCTAGTAGATATATTATTTTTAAATATATTAAGCAGGGGTAAGGCATAAACGTGATGTGTGGTCTACAGGGAACCTTTCAAGCAAATGAGTCTTGCCTGAGAACAACAATTTTAGTAGATGTTACTCCAGACGATTTATTTGAGAAAGTAAAGTTGAAAAAGTCCGGGAGAAGCGACTGAGCTGGAAAGACGCGTTTTGAGATTTTCTTATGAGTGTTAAGATTAACGAAGCCATTCGCTTCTAATGAACTCTCTCTTTCTCTTTTTCTTTCTCTCTATCTCGTTCTCTCTCTTTCTTTCTGCCTTCATTCATTTTGCCTTTCAGCCTAAGAAGATGAACATTGCCGAATTAATTATCTTTTATATGTAAGAACGTGTTGAGTTGATTAATATAAGGATGATTAGAGTGAGAAGATTACAGCTAGTGAGTTTTATTTACTCCTCCCCAGGAGTTAGGCACAAGGCCAGTTTTATCTTACTCCCACAAGTAAGATATGACCCAAGATCGGGTCGGGAAAGTGGGGCTTGAAAAGCCAGCGCCCAAGAAAGTGAGCACTCTGGCCATTAACAATTGCCTGGGCAGCCCCGTCGGCATTCCCCGGTAGGGGCGCCTCAGACAGTAAGCAATAAACTTACTCCTCCCCAAAGAGGGGAGGCAAAGCCTGGGAGGGTTGACCTCCTAGAACTGCACAGGACAGACCCATTGACCGGCGTAAGTCAAGTCGCGAAGGACAAGACAATACCAGTATGGGGTGCAGTATCCATCGGAACAGATACTACACTTTGATCTTAGCCAAAAGGACAGCTAGTGAGTTATCCTCAGTCTGGGAGGACATGTAACCGAAGCGTAGACACTGGGGCGCCAGCCAAAGAAGAACAAGGTATTTTATTTACCTCCTCTCCAGGAGGTTAGACACAAGGTCAGGTGTGGGTTTTGATAAAAGTGTTTCTGTGGAACGAACTGGATTTGAACCCGGCACACCAAGGTTCTCAGTCCGCGTCGTTAACCACTTAGCCACCGTTAAGAAGGTATGATTTGAATTAAGTCTGAACTGTTAATTTCGAATAACTAAAAATATTTGAAACGAAGGGTGGATATTCAGTATGCATACCTTTCTGCAAATGTTTCAGAATCAGTTTTTCTTCTTCTTCTTCTTTAGGGGTCGATCGTGGAAGCTTCCTGTTTCTTTAAAACGAAAGAAAGTTGTGCTTACAATTATTCTCTGTGTAATTAGTTGGCAATTCTGTACTTAGCATTAAATATATCCGTGACTGATGTCATCCTTCGCATAAAATAGCACACGATCCAGAATTGTTAACCTTTCTTCTATGGGAGCAATCTGAAGGATGATAAATAAAATTATACATTATACTTACTTGATTAAAATTAAGATTTTAAAAGATCTCTATAATAGCTTGCCCATGACTCCAGACATTTGAACCACCCGGTATACATATATATATATATATATATATATATATATATATATATATATATATATGCGTGTGTGTGTGTGTGTGTGTGTGTGTGTGTGTGTATACAATCTCTATTTATATAAAATTAGATGTGTGTGTATATTTATATTTGTATGTACAGGATTCATTCCTAAATTAATTAACCGATCATTATGAATTTTCGAACACAACAGCTAGGCGTCATGGGTGGTAATGTTAGCTATATTTAGTTGAATTTAGATTTATGCAAAGAGGGTGCAAAAGAAAAATAAATCTTTTGTAAATTTCAGATACCTCTGATTTTTGTGCAATTTTAACAATATGTATTAGACATCAATTAATAAATATTCCTCAAATTTCAGTTCATTTGGAGTATTTTTAAGGATATTAGGGGGCAAAATATTGGAACAGCCTCCCCTTAGAAAATGTAATTATTTCAGATTTGCATTTAATTTGACTCATAGTTATTAGAGACCAATTAAGCAAGATTCCCTGAATTTCAATTTATTCTTAAGACCCCTTAAATTTTAGAGATTTTCTAGAATCAAAATCATGTAAAGAGTTTTCATCAAAATTGGAATAAGGATTCTCTCTAGGTTTGGCATGAAAGAAATATCTGATGTTCTTAGGCTTGGCAGGATGAGATGGCTTGGCCATGTCGAGCGAAGCTCCAGCTGGATCTCCCCTGTCAGAGACATGTACATCGCATCAAGTTGGCAGGCTAGAAGACCAAAGCTCTCTTGGGATGAGCTGTGTAAACGCGACCATACAGCCCTGCGGATTACAAACTTTGATCCTCGCGACCGCCGAGCCTGGAGAGGAGGACTTCGATGAAGACTGACAGACAGGCCTCACCCTCTTATAGAGGGCTAATCAAAGGCCTGTTAAAAATAAATCGGATGATGATAATAATGATACTGCTGCTGCTGCTGCTGCTGCTGCTAATGATGATGATGATGATGATGATGATGATGATGATGATGATGATGATTTTAGACATAAGCTTTAGTCTCATTAAATGTTGATTTTCATTTGTATAAGGGGACATAAAAATGGTGCAAAACTGTTCTGTTCAGGAATTAATTTTACCTGCCCTGGGACGGGTATTCTTCTAGTTTCTTATGAATTTATATGTTGGGTAATCTTGCCTGCAAACAAACGAAACTATGAAGAAACGAACAGCGGTGACAGCTTTGTCACAGGTAACGAATTTGCAAAAACTGATTTTCTTTCCTCTGACGTGATTACTTTTTTTTTTATCAGCAATTCCTTTGCCGGGGCGTTTCTTGATGACACGCTCATTCATTCAGTTCTTCATTTTAAGCTATTCATTTACATTCTCATTTTTTATTAATCAATCTCTTTTTCGGACATTTTTCCTTCCTGCTCCAGAAAGAAAGAAAGAAAGAAAAACACTTGTGCAACGCGATAATCTTGACAGAAAATGTCCTCCGTAAGAGTTATGGAATAACATTATTGCTTCAGATGTACACATTAAATATAAGGCAGAGTTTTGCACTTTTATTTGCTGATGATCTCTGCAGAACGATGGGTAACGAAATATACATACATACATACATACATACATACATACATACATACATACATATATACATACATATATGATAAAAATGGAAATAATATTCCAACGTAATGAAAAATGAAAAAAGGAAAACAAAAGAACAAAACCATTCCTTTCACATAATATGTTGCACCACAGTTTTTTTTAATTCTAACGACTATGTTTTCGTTTGAACCCCCCCCCCCAAAAAAAAACAACTCATTTTATTTCATAGACGCAGCACACATATTAAATTCTAACAGTTATATTTCGTTACAACTAAAGAAGAACAACATTCTTTTCACGTCACAAACGGACCAAACTTTTTCAAATATTTGTACTTGTGTGTTATTTCTTCAAATCAATCATCCCGAGGAAGTGTTGAAATAAAGACGAAACGTTGATGAATACATGAAATAATATTTTTGGGTTTCCTTTTTTCATTTTCCATATACAGATCTGCATACATAGATATACCTAACCAATGACAAAATATATTCATGAAAAAAAGGAAAGAGTAAGTATAGCAAGATAAGAACATTTCTTATCACAAAAAATAAGAAAATAATAATAATAATAATAATAATAATAATAATAACAAACGGTGTCCATAAAAGATACACAATACACACCCATAAGTGTACAACGTATATCTATATACGAAATTCCATACGAAGAAAAGGGGAAGCAATCAGAAATAATTTTTTGCTGTTCTTCAACCGGATTAGTTCAGCAATTGGAAATGAATATACAAGGTTTGCATTCATGAAAAGCAAATCGTGTACTGAACTGTTTCTATTTATCTTCCTCCCACAAGGTAAGATGTGACACAAGGTCGGGAAAGTGGGAAAGAACCAGTGCTCGAGAATTTTAGCACTCTGGCTTTTTAAAAATTGCCTGGGTAGCTCCGTCGGCATTCCCCGGTAGGGGTGCCTCAGGCAGTAAGCAATAAACTTACTCCTCGCCAAAGAGGGGAGGCAAAGCCTGGGAGGGTGGACCTCCTAGAACTGCACAGGATGGACAACCGATAGACCGGCGTAAATCCAGACCCGAAGGCCCGGACAATACCGGTTTATTAGGCGGGGTAAAACCCCTCGTGTACTGAACTGTTGATAACCTCATTCATTATAAAAGCAATACTATATGACCTCAACAAATATTATCGGAATTACAGAAACAGAGGGTATCAACAGTGGCGATTAGGTGACACCCTGGGTGTGTTCCTACGCATGACCACCACTTTTTATACTCTTTTATGGAACGTCTAGTATAGGCCATAGTGGATAAGCATGAAACAGGCTAGTAAATATGATAACACATACACATCTTTAAAGCCAAACGATATTTCGATCAATTCAAACGACCTTAATCTTTGATGTAGAATGCATTTATTGAAAGGAAACAGTCAGAGACGATCCGGAAATATGGTAGGGGAGAGAGTTGGAGTGAAAAGAGGAAACTGTGAAACGTAGAAAGCGTGAGAGGAAGAGATAATTTTTCTTCTGCGAAACTCTAAGCTACATGCGATACACGTGATGTGTGAATTTCTTTAGGGGTTAAATAAACTGGTACTTGAACACTTATCAAATTTTTGTGCGCTTCCTCTCACTTTTTCTGTTAGCAAACTGCTCCGCCACAGGGTTGCAAATAATTAATGCACAGGATAAAATCCCTTAAAAGTGCAAGATGGCAGATTTTATTCGAAAAGTGGGAATTTTAAGATATTCTTAATGATATTGTAATGTCTTTTGTCTTCAAGCAATTGTTTCAAGTAAAGCCATTACGAGACTGCATCTTAATGTTTTCTGGTATTCTACTGTTGGGAGAGCCGACATACATGAAAATCCTTAATGGCTGTGTCTCCGAACAAATGGATTGCATGAAATGTGTATCAGGTCGATGGCTTTTCGTAATATCAATGCTAGGAGCTTGAACATAAGGTCAGATATGTCGGAGATTTTAGTTGGTTTATTTCAGTTTCTTTTTTATATATTCAACTCTGTATTTTTGGTGAATATTTATTAATAATAATCTTTGGAAATCCGAGGAAGACAAACGCAATACACACGGCACTATGTATAAAAACAGTATGGTGGCAAGGAGATTGTTACCATTAGTCTATCTGAAATTTCAAGAATAACTTGGGAGAAAAATGTTATGCATGGTAAACAGCAATACCGACAAAAGAGAGATAATACGATAGAAATAAATTGCTAATTATATTAATATTTATATACATTGCAAATACATTGGAAACGATGTTACTACTGAAATACATTGCAAATATGTTACTACTGAAATACATTGCAAATGATGTTACTACTGAAATACATTGCAAATGATGTTACTACTGAAATACATTGCAAATGATGTTACTACTGAAATACATTGCAAATGATGTTACTACTGAAATACATTGCAAATGATGTTACTACTGAAATACATTGGAAATGATGTTACAACTGAAATACATTGGAAATGATGTACCTACTGAAATACATTGCAAATGATGTTACTACTGAAATACATTGCAAATGATGTTACTACTGAAATACATTGCAAATGATGTTACTACTGAAATACATTGCAAATGATGTTACTACTGAAATACATTGCAAATGATGTTTATATAGAAATGTATAGCAAATAATACTACAGAAATACATTTCAGCGAAATGTATTGCAAATGGTTTTATAGAAATGCATTGAACATTTTTTTACAATAGTATACATTGCAAATTGTGTTTCCATTGAAATACATTGCAAATGATGTTACTACTGAAATACATTGCAAATGATGTTACTACTGAAATATATTGCAAACGATGTTACTACTGAAATACATTGCAAATGATGTTACTGCTGAAATACATTGGAAATTATGTTACTACTGAAATACATTGGAAATAATGTTACTACTGAAATACATTGCAAATGATGTTACTACTGAAATACATTGCAAATGATGTTACTACTGAAATACATAACAAATGATGTTACTACTGAAATACGATGCAAATGATGTTACTACTGAAATACATTGCAAATGATGTTACTACTTAAATACATTGGAAATAATGTTACTACTGAAATACATTGGAAATGATGTTACTACTGAAATACATTGCAAATGATGTTACTATTGAAATACATTGCAAATGATATTTATATAGAAATGTATGGCAAATAATACTACAGAAATACATTGCATAGAAATGTATTGCAAATGGTGTCATTATAAAAATGCATTGAACATTTTTTTTACAATAGTATACATTGCAAATTGTGTTTCCATTGAAATACATTGCAAATGGTATTAGAATAAAAATAAATTACAAATGATATTAGTATTGAAATGCATTGCAAATTGTGTTACTATTGCACTGTATTACAAATAATGTTACTATTCACATACATTGCAAATGACATTGCTATTGAAATACATTGAAAATGATTATATGATTAAAGTACCCTACAAATTATATTGTTATTATAGAATACATTGCAAATTATATTACTACTGAGATATATTGCAAATGATGTTACAAATGAAATACATTTCAAATTATCTTAACCTAGAAAACACTACAAATGATGTTATTAAAATGCATTACGAAATATGCTACTACAGAATGCATTGCAAATGATGTTACTATTGAAATACATTCTGAATGATATTACTAATGTAAATAAATTACTAATGTAAATACATTTAAATAATGTGGTACTATTGAAATACATTTGAAAAGGTTGTACTATAGAAATACATTGCGAATGATGTTTGCAATGTATTTCAATTATAACATCATTTTAATGTATTTTATACTAACATATTTTTAATTTAAATTCATTGCAAAAGATGTTACTATTGAAATGCAATGCAAATGTTGTTACTATAGAAATTCATTGAACAACTCGTTACTATTGAAATATAATGTGAATTATATTATTATTGAAATACATTACAAAAGATGTAACTATAGAAATAAATTGAAAATGATGTTACTATTGAAACACATTAGAAATCATGTAACTACTGTAATACATTGCAAAACACGTTACTATCGAAATATAATGTGAATTATATTACTATTGAAATACATTACAAAAGATGTAACTATAGAAATAAATTGAAAATGATTTTACTATTGAAACACATTAGAAATCATGTAACTACTGTAATACATTGCAAAACACGTTACTATCGAAATACATCCTGAATGATATTACTATTGAAGTACATTACAAAACATGTTACTATCGAAATACATTCTGAATGATATTACTATTGAAGTTCATTACAAAACATGTTACTATCGATATACATTCTGAATGATATTTCTATTGAAGTACATTGCAAAATATGTTACTATTGAAAAATATTGCAAAGTATGTTACTATAGAAAAACGTCGCAAAATATGTTACTATTGAAATAAATTTCGTCATTTTTGACGGAGTTTGTATACACACACAGACATATATAAAGGTTTAATTACCTACTAAACACAATCCTCAAGCGTCTTCCGTCTCTCTGTAAAAGGGTTTGTCAGGACAACCTAACATGAGGATACTCCCTCTACAAGTAAACCCTAACCAAATATTCAAGATAACATAGTATTCGAAGCACAAATAAGATCCCATCGACACGGCTATACACTGGCTCATACGAGGAATGGTGCACCTTTTCCAAGTAATGTTACCTCAAGTGACAACACTTAGCTGGACACTCCATCAGACTACATTAATTCTTGTCCTGGAATCCGGTAAGACCAAGAGGCCACAAGAAAGATATACTATAACATAGTTAAATGGTTAATTGGGGAGAGGAAAATTAATGTTCTTAACTTCTTTACTAACTCAACGTTTGACAGGTAAAGGAGAACTCTAATGGAATATTCGAATATCTATGTATCTCATATAGAGATCAAGTGTTAGCTCCAGGAAAGGGCCCTTTGATTTCTGAGAACTTCAATCGAAGTAAAATGAAACACACACACACACATATATATATATATATATATATATATATATATATATATATATATATATATATATATATATATTAGTGATGGGCGATTCCAATATTTTTCCCGATTCCGATACAATTACCGATTCAGTTCTAATTTCCGATTCTGATGCAAGTACCGATTCCGATTCCAATTCTTTTAAAATCTCTAAATATTTAGCTATAGAGTTGTTGTTGTTTTTTTAATTTTCGGATAACCGTAAAAACCCATGTAATATGTGCATATATTTTAAATGTTCGGATGACCGTAAAAACCGATGAAATATGTGCATATATTTTTAATGTTCGGATGACCGTAAACATCCATGTAATATGTGCATATATTTTTTAATGTTCGGATGACCGTAAAACCCATGTAATATGCGCATATATTTTTTAATGTTCAGATGACCGTAAAAACCCATGTAATATGTGCATACATTCTTTAATGTTCGGATGACCGTAAAAAAACATGTAATATGTGCATATATTTTGGCAAACGTAAAAATACACTTCTGGGTGGTGATCTATAGATGTTAGCTTAACTGGTAGTTTAAAATCAATGAATACTTATCATTTTATTATTAGTACCAGCAAAGGAAAAGTAAGTTTAAAACAAATACAAAAAAATTAATAGAATCGTTTTTGGAATCGGAAAATAGGCACAATTTTTTCCGATAACGATACCGATTCTTATACTCCAAAATGTTAACATTTTTCAATTCGCGATTCTACTATATATATATATATATATATATATATATATATATATATATATATATATATATATATATATATATATAGATATATATATATATATATATATATATATAGATATATATATATATATATATATATATCTTAGTATAAGAAATTTAAAACCTAAAATCTTGTAGTAAAAACACCCCCCCCCAACCCCCAAACCACTAGAAAGAACTAATGTTATTTATAAGTTTAGATGCCCTTTGGGAGAATGTAATTCCCATAATAATAATAAAGCTAATAGCTACATTGGTTTTACAAGCACTACCTTATCCCGCTGCCTCACCATGCATCTTGTGAACTCTAGCTCAATTTACCAACATCTACAAAAACGTAACTGCCCTTTCTGTAATTTAAGTCAAATTTTAGTTAATAACACTAAAATGATACATTCCGAAACCAATTTTTTTTAAATCAAAAATATTGGAAGCTATTTACATAAAAAGACAATAACTTAAAATTAATAACATCACATATGAAACTAGTGGTAACATTTTAAAATGCTTAACGTAATGCGATTTTGTTCTGTGATGCCATCCAGCGTCGCTGAATTTAAATCGTCAACAGCTTTTCTGGAACAATGCGAAAAACGTTCTCTGCGCATTTCTCCACCGTATTTTTAAAAATTCTCTTCTTTCTCCAGCTTTTTTATTCACTTGTTTTTGACACCTCAGGACGATTCGACGAAGAATCGAAAACGTTCGTGAAACCTATGGAACATTTATTAATTTTTTTAATTTTAATACAAAAAAGACCATCAGAACAATTGAAAAATAAAAAGGTATAATTAAACAGACGAATTCTGTTATTTTTGACAATGTTTGCATAAATAAGAAAATGCTGCCTTAATACACACAATTTATATATATATATATATATATATATATATATATATATATATATGCATTGGCTGGTTATGCATCTGACGAGACTTATCTAGGTCGAAATAATTTATAATGCTTACAGCCCTAATGTGTGCTTTGTTATTTCTTGTGTAAGCATTATAAATTATTTCGACCTAGATAAGTCTCGTCGGATGCATAACCAGCCAATGTGGCTGGTTATGTATCTGACGAGACCTAACTTGGGAGAAATAATTTATAATGCTGACAGCCCTTATGTGTGTTTAGTTTTTTCTTGTAAAATGTATTCCTGCTCTGTTAAAAAGTACATTGAGCTCTCATACTCGGATTTTCTACCGAAATAATTCAACTCTGCTCTGCACACACTATATATATATATATATATATATATATATATACATTTAAGGAAATTAAAAAATAGAACTTTAAGTAGAGGTAACATCTAGCACTAAACAGGTAATATTTTAAGACATAATAGTTAACTTAATTAAAGGGACCTAAGGACAATTCTAACAGTATCTACGTCCACCCACTCTCAACGCATCCAGAAACTATAATCAATTGAAAAAAGAATTAATAACAACTCATCTAATAAGAAAATATTTAATGAACATTAGTCTTTTTATAACAAAGCATTAAAAGATAGTAGCTGTAAAAAAAAACTCCAATCAAATATATTAAACCCACATCGCTTAATAATAGACATAAAAGAGTAAGAAATAAGGAAATTATTTGGTCTACATCTCCATTTAATTGAATAGTTAAAACCAAATTAGGTAAAAAATTCTTAAACTTAGTCAACTTTCCCGTCTTCTCTAATAGTATCCTTCATAAAATATTTAATAAAAATACCCTCAAATTAAGTTACATAATTTGGAAAAATAATATAAAACCCCAGCATTAAAATATAATGGAAACACTGTCAATAACAATAACATAAATACCAACCCCAGTTTAAATATAGCTAAAAAGGAAAATACCTGTAACTGTAATAAAATAAACTGCTACATCAACAATGTTTATCAACCTCTACACTTTATCATGCAACCATTACAACTAGAGAACATATAAATTATGATCAATTTAATATAGACATTGTCGGAATTACCTTCAAAGAAAGATTTAACAACCATGAATATTGTTTCAGAAATATCGGTTATAAAGTAAAACACTTCTGGTATCCAACCACAAATAATAACACGCCAATAGTTAAATGGAATATTATTAGAAAAACGTTCCCTTGTAAATCCCTAACACACTATGTTACCTCTATCTAAATGAAAAGCTTAAAATAATTATATTTAGCGATAGAGGTAAACTTCTTAATAATAAACATGAAACCTCGATTAATTGTAAGCATAGTAAGTCACAACCCCTTAAATCTATATAACTCCCACCTAAGCCAGTTACTGATAACTATAACCTTTAATCTAATCTATTAATCTAGAATCTCTATCTTACTTTCTAGCATGGATGACAGCCCCCATGTTATCCCCACTTCTACATAATACATTCTATTGTCTTCGGAATATGTGTTCATATATTTATTTATGTATATTTATATGTGTTCTATGATGCCGGAATACCGGTCTACTGTTGTTTACCCATATTATGTATACACAGTTTTTATAGCTTCTTTTGTCTTTATCGAATCTACCCTAGAAAATTGAGTACCTGTGTATCTTAATATGTAACCTTTATATATGAACGTAATTCTGACCCACTAGTATTGGCTTTGCTATACTTAGTATCATTTACATGATATTTTGAACCTGTATTGTTAGTTTGGTTATCCCAGTACTTAGGTGGTTATATGAATTATTGTATAGGTGGCTTGAAAGAGTTTAAATTTAAGTTTAAATGTAGTGATGCATATGTCTTAAACCAAATATGTATATGTTCTAGTTTGTCAATTTATGTATAATAAGTATATTGATGCTTACCTATTCTCATATGAATTAATACTAATTGACCACCTTCTGCACTGTTAGGTTAATACACAACAATAACCTCTTTAAAAACTATAATCATATTTGCATTGCTTATTTTGGGTGTTATTTACATATCCATTGAAAAAAAAATAGTCTTAATCATTTATATAACATATAGTAGAATTAATATATGTACACTATAATTCGTTCATATTATGATTAATATATTATATATTATAGATTATAGATGATTTTGATATTATTATTATTATTATTATTATTATTATTATCATTAATAATAGTAATAATAATAATAATAACATCATTATTAGTTGTATTTCTGTTCCAACTTTCATCAAAATCATAATTATTACTATTATTATTAGTATTATGATTATTATTACAATTATTATTATTACTATTATTATTATTATTATTATTATTATTATTATTATTATTATTATTATTATCTTAACATTTATATGTTATGTATCAACAGAATATCTATTATTCTTACAGTAATTATAATTTTATATTCTGATGACTAAAATTATATATATATACATATATATATATATATTTTTATTTTTAAATACAGATTTTAATCAGACATGGACCAGTGGTTTCTGACAAGAAACGGGTTTAATTTCCGATTCCGTCTTCTTCAGCATAGTCTGAAATAGTAAATGATGGAATTTCTTCAAAAAACACTTATAACCGTTATGAAACGCTATGTACACAGAATTTGAAATAGAGGGCTGGCGAGACGCTTAGATCAGAAAAAGCCGTTAAGTAAGAGATTCTATATTTAGAAGTGAAGAACGAGAAGGAAGGTAGAAAGAAAGAAAGAAAAGAGAGAAGGAAAGAAAGAAAGAAAAAAAGAAAGAAAGGAGGGGAAAATAAAATAAAATTAAATTAAATTTATAATAATAAAAATTTTATAAAGAGTAAATAAAATATTATTTTTATATGTAGAATATAATTAAAGGTACGCAACTCTAATTAATTAAATTATCTAAAAAGGGGAGGTAACTATTTATTATTATATAAAATATATATATGTATATATAAATTTCTGATTGTTTTAATTAATAAATATCAATTTAAAGTAAAAATATAAATATAGATAAATATATAAATAAAAAATCAATAAATAAAAAATCAATATATAAATATAAAAAAATCAATCAATATATAATTAAAATATCAATATATAAATAAAAAATAAAAAATCAATATATAAATAAAAAAAATCAATATATAAATAAAAAAATCAATATATAAATAAACAATCAAAACTCTATATATAAATAAAATAAAAAAATCAATATATAAATAAAAAATTCGATATATAAATAAAATCAATATATAAATAAAAAAATATAAATAAAAAAATATAAATAAAAAAAAATAAAAAAATAATATAAATAAAAAAAATATGAATAAAAAAAAATATAAATAAAAAAAATATAAATAAAAAAAATAAATAAATAAAAAAATATAAATAAAAAAAAAATAAAAAAAATAAAAAATAAAATAAAATAAAAATAAAAAAAATAAAAATTAATAAATAATAATATATATACATATACACATATATATATATATATATGTATATATATATATATATTGAATACTGTTGATTAGCTGACTGTGTGTTTAACATTTGACAACACATAGAACTTAATTCTCTTCTATTCCTGTGCTAATTCACGTTGGACAATGGTTGACTATCAGACTGCAGAGCCAAAAGTGGCTTTGTAACGGGGTTCGAATAATTGGGTTGGCAGGAATTACACCTCCTACACTGAAGATTACATGAGCATGAAACGCTGGTGTCTGTAGGTAATAATTAAAAATATTTATTTATTTATATATATATATATATACTCTTTACTTATGGGTTGAGCTCTCTGGTAGAAGATATAACGTTTTTCACTTAGCGTAACACGAAATAATGGTCTGTAAAGAATAGATTTCAAAATATGAAACATGTATCTGTCGATGTGAATATTTATACAATATATATTCTTAGGAGAGCACACTCTACTGTATGGAAAAAGTCGGTTATACCTAGCTAATATGCAAGATTCTTCCCTGGATAGAATTGAATCCTCTACTAATATTCATATTACATCATAGAGTTAGGTCAGATATTTAATTTTTCATATATAAATTATTATTATAATTTATGGTGATCTAAAGAAAAAAGAGTGAGGATTTATTTCCGAATTAATTTCAGATTTGGGGAGCTTACTATTTGCTTTCCAATGTAAGTTTTTTATGCTTTTTAACATTTTTTCCATAGGATAGGACTGAACTATCGCGAGTTGAAATAGACTGAGTCGTTTTTTGATGACCGAAAGAAAAGAAAAAACCAACCTTGATTTGGCTTTTTTATATTCTTCTTGTAGTTTTCTTCTTTTGCTTATTGGAGGAGGGGAGGGGGCTAGATATAAAAAAACATAACTTTGGATAAGAGGTAGGGAGTCGGGCGACCAAATACCGGTTGTTAAAAACATTGAAGACGTTAGAAATGAAAGAGGACAATCCTTGCCCGCATAAAGAAATAAAAAAGAAAGAATACATTCCAAACTGGGAGTTTAAAAAAAAGAAAATAGTATGCCAATTTATGCATGAACTCTCCTAGTAATAAATAGCAGCAGGTACCGCTCTTAAGTAAGTTAATATTCCAGCAGACACCCCTGACGGTCAGACCGAACAGTCTCGCTGGTAATCCTCTCATTTGTATATGTTTTGTACTACTGTTCTTTGTTAATATATTTTTATACTAAATTCCTATCCTGTGTATTTATTTCTGGCTACTAAAAAGGCCACAATAGAAAGAAAAAAACGTATTAATCGGTATAGGAAGCACAAAGGAAAACAGAAAGAAAACGTTATGGAAATAGATTTGTATTCTCTCTTCTTTCATGTGGCAGTTTTGTACTGGTTAAATGTGGGACAGATATGTATTTACAGTATGCAATATAAATACACATTGATTTTTTTATAGAGTGGAAGATGAATTTGTTGGATATTTCTTTGTGGTCATCTTGTTGCACTGTCGGAACACCACGTGGTATTGTCTGAACTGATTACTATAAACCTCGTTTTAATATATATTTCTGAAGAGAAAAGGGGTTCCCTCATATGGTCACCTACAGGTCAGTTTTGCCTCTCAACAACTGACAACTTAACTGATTCTCTTAGAATCCCTCTTCTCTCTTAATACGTCACATTATTCAGCCAATCAGAGCTTATATTTAGTTTAGCCCCTTATATAGTCACCTGCAGCTCAGTTTATCCTCTCAACAACCGACTCTCTCAAAATCCCTCTTCTCTCTTAATACGTCACGTTATTTGCTCAATCAGAGTTTGTATTAATTTAAGCCCCTTATATGGTTACCTGCAGGTCAGTTTTTCCTCTCAACAACTTAACTGACTCTCTCAAAATCCCTCCCCTCGCTTAACACGTCACGTTATTTGACCAATCAGAGCTTGTATTTATTTCAGCCCACCACACTCATTATCTAACAAATTATGCATTCCTAATATTAGATAATCAGAAATCATTGCCCTGAAGATGATATGTGAGTGTATCTGCCATTTTCAGTAACAAAATATCGAATTATCTACTGCTAAGCTATTAACTACTGCAACGCGATCTTCCGCTGCAGAAAATAGATAAAGTCTCAACATTTTCTGATTGATAGCTTGTTTACATTTAAGGTGATGATATATAAATATGAAAAAAAATCGAATACATAAACATGGAAGAAAAAAAGGAAAAAAACTTGATATCATAATCTATCCATTTTTAGATGTGTTTATGCATCGCTGTTAGGGGCTTCGTCTGTCGATTGGTCCGTCTTTCTGTTTGTCTGTCACACTTCAATTTGAATTAGGATTTTCATTGCTAAATGAGTAGACTGAATGATTGCATCTTATTTATGATACATTCAATCAGCCTTGTAAGAGGCTGTATCTTTTGGTCAGTATGTCAGGTTTAATTTTGAAATGCTATTTTTGTTGGTCTGTCACGATTAATTTTTAAATAGCAATTCATTCAGTCTGTCACATTTTAATTCGAAATAGTATTTTCGTTGGTCTGTTATGATTAATTGCAAAATAACCCTTGTGATAGTCTCTCACTTTAGTTCGAAACAGCATTTTCGTTTGTCTGTCACGATTAATATTGAAATAGCATTTTTGTTGGTCTGTCACGATTAATTTTTAAATAGCGTTTTTGTTGGTCTTTCACGTTTCATTCTAGAAATGCAATTTTGTTGTTCTATCACGTTTAATTTTAAAATAGAATTTTCTTCAGGCTGTCATGTTTAATTTTGAAATAGTATTTTCGTCAGTCTATCACATTGAATTTTGAAATAGCATTTTCGTCAGTCTGTTCTGATTAATTTTTAAATAAAATTTTCGCCAGTCTGTCACGTTTAATTTTGAAATAGTATTTTTAATGGTCTGTCACGTTTAATTTTTAAATGCCATTTTTGTCGGTCTGTCACGTTGAATTATTAAACAGCATTTTGTCAGTCTGTCACATTTTATTTTTAAATAACATTTTTGTTGATCTGTCACGATTAATATTTAAAATAGCAGTCAATCTATCACACTTTAGTTTCAAATAACATTCTCGTTTGTCTGTCCCACTTATGTTTTAAATAGCATTTCTCTTGCTAGACATGCAGATTGCATGGAAGCATCTTCAAAATAACCATTCTCGTCTTGTTTTATCATTTATTTATTTAAGTTTTCAATCTCGCAGAATTCGAAAGAATGTCTTTCTCTTATTTTTTTTAGTAAACCTTAAGCAAAGTGTGTTTTTCTTTTTAAAAGAATGAAACGTAAGTGGACTCCATTTTTTTGTTATCCAAACAAAATGTCTGCTGTCTAGACATTTTTGATGTCAAATTCTTCCCTAGCAAGATTAAGAATGCCGCCAAAAGTCTTTTACAATTTAGTCTATGTCCTCCAACATGCGTTTAAAAAAAGATTAAGTGAATATGAAACAATTGTTCACTGAAAGGACAGTAAATATGTTTGTCTCAATATGACTTTCACAGGATTGAACGAATACAACTTGCGCGAATCTTTTCTATACTATTTTATCACAACAAAATAATATCTGTATTATTTTAATTATTCAGACTACTATTCACAGTTTGGTTGTTATTTTCACAACGTTTCAGTGGATCTAAGCTCAGAACTTCTTCATAGGCCTCTTTTTAAACCTGGGAACCAATAGTATCTCTTCACGAGAATAACGAGTGACCTAATTCGACTCACGTATTATGAAAACAAATCAAAAATAATAAATAAAACCCAAAATCTTTACTGATAAAAAATTCAAAAGGATTATTTTAAGACTGGTAAAATACTGATAAAAAAACAACTTTAATAAAGGGTGGCTCCGCCCCCCCCCCCAAAAAAAAACAAATGCTACCCGATTTGCGATCCTTTCTCTAATCCACCAATATTAAGTACGAATAAACTTCAGTCTATGTCTGATTTGTCCACCTATTTTTAATCATGAATGTCTAACAGTCTTTTTTTTATTGCTGTTCAATTATAAGCAAACCTGCCTAGCTGTCGATAAAGCTACAGAGGTTTTACAGTCCATCAGTTCTGCTTACTGATACAAAAACAAGGAACAAGAACTAGTCCTGTGAGTCTTTTGGATTAGATAACAGTTTTAAGTGTTTAAATGGTTTAATAATCAAAAAAAAATCGCAAATGATTCGTAAAATGCTTCCAATGTTGGCAGTTTAGAGCATGGGTTCCCCATAAAATATATGTAATGAAATGTGTCACAGTTTTATCAAGACCTCATGATAACCACCAAGCAGAGATTTTTATGAGTTCTTAACTCTAAATATTCCAATAGAAGACTTTGCACAGTTGTGTACGGATGAGATGGGGAGGGGGGGGTAATGCGATGACATCCGAATTGTGGGGGCGGGGCATCCAATCATATTCAAACTATCTCCCTTTTCTCATAATATTTCTCAGTACTATGAATTATACATAAGTCTTTGAGGCATACAATCAAAGATTTCGTCGCGGGCATCAACATGACATTGGGTCAGAGATAGTTTCAGACTGAAACGAACCGATCTAAACTATTCTAGTAAGATTTTAATAAAAATCAAAGTTTTTTAAAAACTTTTAACTGATTCAGGCATCCAAATAATATTCAAACTGTCTCTCTTTCTCATGATAGTTATCAGTACTAAGACTTGTACTGGAGTCTTTGTGGCATACAATTATAGAGTTGACCCCGGGCACCACCAACGCATTATCAAACCTCTGCATGCCACTGACTATGCATAACCAAAAGCAACATTCTTAAGAAGTATTTCTATATTTGATGGTGGCCAAAATTTTATTTCCATTTAGTTTCGTGGATATAAAATCCATATGACATCCTCTTGAGTCATGAACTCACACGCAAGATATGTGTAGGTGCATGTAATTTTGTGTGTCTAAGCATATCTCTATATAAAGTTAGATATGTGTATATGTTTATATTTCTATGTTTAGGATTCACTCCTAAACTACTTGACTGATCATTAAGAATTTTAGAATGCAACTGCTAGGCGTAAGGGGGTAAAGAAGCGGGTGAAAACCCTTTGTGAAAATTCAGATACTTCCGATTTTTGTGAAATTTGACCAAATTTCAGTTTCTTTAGAGTATTTTATAGGATTTTTAAAGGTTTATAACATGGGCACAAACTCCCATTTGAAATTCGGTACTGATCCAGAATATGACCCAATCTTCAGCAACTGTGCGCCTTCGTCTTCCGGGCAGGTTATGTAAGCAGCCGGAAAAAGCCGATGCAAAGACTGTCAGACAAGAAATTCAAAACGCAGCCTTGTCGTCACCGTATGTTTAATTATATGAAATAATTTTTTTTTTTTTTCAAGAAAAGTTTTAAATAAGTAATTTATTTTTAGACAAAGAAAATAAAACTAAGCAACTCGTCAAAGTTTTTTTTTATATATAAAATGTACAAAAGATAGGTAAACAACTGTTATTAATCATTTTTTTTTCGCACGAAAAGTTTCAAATAAGTAAAATAAATTTTTGCCCAAGAAAATAAAAATAGTCAACTGGTCAAAAGTTTGTTTTTTTTTGTTTTTTTGGGGCCTTTAAGTTTTTTTTTGTATATACAACGAACAAAACATAGGTACACAACTGTTATTAATCAATTTTATTTTTCAATAAAAGTTTCAAATAAGTAATCTTTTAAGAAAATAAATCTAGTCAACTGGTCAAAAATCTGTTTGTTTTTTGTGGGGAAGCTTTTTTGTTCAATTCTGAATGTTTTTTTGTTTTTTTGCTACCAGCTAATTGGCTAATCTCTTCGGCATCTTTCGGCTGCTTACATAACCTACCTGAAAGCTGGCAATGCAAAGTTGCCGGAGATTGGGTCGGATTCTGGATCAGTACCTAAAATTCAAATATTTTGAGTTTTGCATTGAATTTGATTCATATGCATTAGATACGAATAAGGCAAAATTCCCTGAATTTCAATTTTCTTCTTAAGACCTCTTAAACTTAAGCCTTAAATTTAAGACATTTTTTAGAATCAAAATAATGTAATAGATTTGATCAAAATTTGAATAAGTATTCTAGACATAGTATTTAATCTTCATAAGGGGACAGAAAAGTGGTGCAAAACTGTTTTGGCCGGGGAATGAATTTTACCTAGTATATTTATATATGTGTATGCTTTTTCTAGTCTTATTGTACATAAAATTGTTTTATGTATAGAGTTAACATTTTTATTTCTTTATTTTATCATGACATATGTTAAGGAGTTTGAAAGAGGAATACTTTTCTATGTAAGATCACACTCCTTGTTTTTAGTGTAACGTTTGTATTTTCTTCTTGATTAAGTAAATGTTTGTTTTTCTTCTTCTAATGGATCGCAAGAGAGTAACACCGAAAAAGAAAGTTCCGATCGTAGACCAATACATCTACTTAGGAACAGACGCAGAGGATATTTGAAAGAACCATTCCTTAGGATTGTGGGGGGAACGTGAAATCTTATAAATGTGGTGAGGAATGTTGGCAGTTTGGACTAAGGCTTCGCTTACCCTCATAAAATATGATTAATGAACTGCACTGCCGTTTAATAAACACCTCATTCGTACAATCAAGTATAGCCTTGTGTAAGTTCACGACCTGAACAATTGAAGACCCTACATAACTGAAGGCAACATCATGGCTACAAGGAATGAATAACATATTGTTAAAATATATATTAAGCCGTAATTGGCTGAACGGAAGCATGTGACAAAAGATAGGGAAAAGAGATTTAAAAGTGATACACGATGCTACAATGTGATCCCGTCAGCAGTGAAACCTCCCTAAAATCCAACCCTTCCTTATCATGTCGGAGCTACCCAGCTTACAGGGCTCTAATAAAAATCCAGAAAGAATCGGTATCAGGATCCGTCGTCCTCTGGTCTTCTATGCCTCGGTATGTGGCAAGGAAAGAGATGTCAGTCACAGAACTACAAATCAACAGAGTGAAGGTAGCAACGTTGCTTCTGTGTCATTCCTTTGTGTGTTCTGGGCCAAACCTTCCCCGACTTCACATAAAACTTCATGCAGACCAGACAATCATGAGGCAGAATTTTTGTGAGCTCTATACAGAAGTCTGACAAACAAATAAACACACAAACAATGACATTGCATCCCTGATTAAGTGGACCCACTATCCAAAATAAAATGCAATAAAGAAACACAAACAACTGTTTTAGTAATAGAAAGGAATAATAAGAAAAAAGAGAATAGGACACACATAAGCAGTGTATGAAAATAAATGAAGCAGGAGAGATGATAGGAGGATGTGGAATTGACAGGGTGAGTGTCGTGCATAATTAAATAAATTTCATGTTTTCAGAAACAATGTGTTAATTAAAGAATTTAATTATAGCATTCTGCATTTACATTAGGTATCTACTGCCAGGAATTTTCATTATTATTTGCAACTAGCTGGTTTCAGCGCTCGCTATCGCTTTGCAATAGAATTCCTATTCTCTACTTGAAATTAATGAAACAAAACGAATTGATAAGAAAAAGGTGTACAAAACTACTGCTACTGCTACCATCTCAAACAAGCTATCTCTCTCACTCTTCTGAACATACATAACTTTCAATGGGGAAAACAGAAGATAGATTGGTTAAACATGAGTGTACGACACCTTCCGTCAAGAATTAACGAGAAATGTTTAATTTTATGAACAAATCAATCAAGCATCGAAAAACTATTATTACATAATAGTGCATATTCAAAGCAAAAGCAACCGACGCCGACAGCTTAAAAACTGAATTCTGAGTTGTTGACCGGTATTAAGCTTTGAAATAAGCAACAGCAGCAGCCGCTACTCTGACTACTCTCCTTTTTTCAACTTCTTATTGGAACGTTCATTTTTATAATATAGACTTTCGAACTATTTTCCTCATCTTGGCTGTAGTTATCATAATATTTCAGCCATGTTGCTCTCCGATCTCCTTCAGGTGCCTCGTTGTTTCATGAAATTCTGCACCCAAACTTACCGACCTTGTGAGAGTCAGGAAACTTGTTAAATCGTCTTGCTTCCCTTGCTCATGATTGAACTCAGAACCTGCACTTTAATCTCTTTAGACTATTAAAGTTTTGACTTAATTTTTATTAAACCCTTAAGAGGTTAGATACAAGGTCAGATGGGTATTGAAATGCCAGTGCACTAGGAGAAGTCTACTCTTCGGAATTCCTCAGTAAAAGTGCTTCAGGTGATTAGCAATAAGCTAACCCCTTCTCAAAGAGGAAAGGTAATACCTGGGAGTGTGAACGTGCTAGGACCGAACAGAACCATACCACAACCCAACAGAAAAATGGCCCAGACCTTGTTAGACTGATTGTCGAGAGCATATCTTCGACTTGATTAAAGGCTCCTATATTGCATTCATCTCGGTACTCGGCTTTCTGAGTAGATTGCTATGTCTTAGCACGTGAGCTGTTTCCTTTAGCTCTCTCACTTTTTAGTGATAATCAATGTTTATGATCTCAACTTCATCACACAAGGGCGATGCTCAACCCTTTCCCTCAACACATGATAACCTATACTCGACTCTTCTCTCCCTATAGAGCTACTGCTTTCCAATTTTATTCTACTCTTTCTTTAAAGTAGCATCATGTTTTACTCTTGTAAACATTTACACAACTACACAGGATGGAGTATAAGTAGCTCTAAGTTATTTTTTATTCTGTGGGTGGCTTAACTCTGATGAGATGATTTCAAAATGTTGAATCATTTTTGAACACTATCTTGATGTATTATGCGTCAATGTTAGATGACAGAAGTATTACTTAATTTGAACGATTATACAAGAGGTGGAGACTATTCAAGGCAGACATGCTGACTGCTCAAGGTGTGAAGTAATTGGACCAATGAATGTCTATGGAGGCTGTCGTAAATATTAACATTTAGTAACCGAGTGTAATTACAAATGTTAATGTTTTTCACAGTCTCAATATATATTCACTGGTTCATTTACTTCAATCCCTGAGTTGTCAGCATGTCTGCCTTAAATAGTCTCTACTTCCTATATAATCATTCAAGGGAAGTAACTCATCTATTATCTCGCATTATCAACCTTCCTCTCTTATCAATTGGGCAGCATATTCTTAACAGTAAAGACCACATATTTTCTGAATCTTTTTATAGAGGTCTGCTATAAAGACTAGGCAGACTGTGGGAGCATTTCAGGTTTCCATTTTTCTCTACCGTATTCATTATCTGGGGTGGCGAGTATGTTACTAGATTAGTTGTTTAATAAAAGGGTATGCATTGGCATTGCTGTAGCAGTAACGAACTATTTTCTGTGTGCAGAGAGTTGTTACTCTGAGCTTAAAGTAGTCAAGTATTGGCCAATCAGGCGATTCGGCATAGTAGTTTCTGGCCAACTACTTACAATGTTTTGTTGACGAAAGAAGAACAAGATATCAATTTAACATCAGCGAGACAACCTCCTTCTCTTACTTCGTGTGTTCAGGCTAGGCGCGCCGATCAGCGTGCCCGAAAAGATAACATTATACAGTTGCAACGACCCAACATACAGAGCAACTGTTGGCATAACCTTTCACACACACTGTTGCTCACAAAGCAACTGACCTACTTCCTTTCCAATAAAGGACAATTTACACTCGGGACAACTGTGTATTCAAAATTATCTTTTAAACTTTAATATACATATCTATTTTTAGAAATGTTTTTGTTCTTACTTCTTTTCTATCCATATCAATTATAGGATGGGCCTTGTAATTAGTACTAAGATTCGTAGCTATAAATGCATTTAGCCTGTTATTATAATAACGATGTTTTAGAGTTGATTCGTACCTATAATACATATTGCTTCGTGTGGGGCTAAGTGGTTAACGATGCGGACTGAAAACCTGGGAGTACCAGGTTCGAATCCAGTTGGTTCCCAGAAACACTCATCAAAACCCACAACTGACCTTATGTCTAACCTCTTGGAGAGGAGGTAAATAAAATATATGTTGCTTATCTCTCAGTCTTATTATCACTGAGTCCGTGTCTCGGTCATTGTAAAAGTTTCTTTTCTTTCTTATATTGTAAGCAAACATGTAAGTTACTTTCTGGAGTTATTTACTAGTTTGTATTTATTTACTCTTCCCAACTTCTTCAGAATTTTCAGCATTCTGAAAAGATTAAGATTCTTGTTATTAATAGCAATATTTGTACTCATATCGAAACTGGCGGTGCTTGGCTCTGTGGTAGAGCGTCGGCCTTCAATCTCTGAGGTCTCGGTTTCGAATCTCGCTAGGTTCAGCCGCGCTGATGTCGTAGATAACTATATTTTAAAAGTATATGTCACTCTCTCTATGGGGCATATAATATTGGTGATGGGAAGAATTATTCCTATGTATCATTTAGATAAAATATTTTTCCGTATGAATAGTCGAATTCGTGTTAGCATTGAAAATGAAGTAAAACAATATATATATATATATATATATATATATTCAATTTAAACAAGTGTTATTGAAAACAATATACCATTTTTTGTATTTTTTAAATATAAACTTTCCAGTAGTTCATATTAAGTAGATCCACTTATCTATATACATATATACACCTATATATAGATATCATGTGTATTATTTACTTATAAGTGTTCTCTCTGAATAGTAAAGATCCGTTTTGGGAAAGTGCTTATTATTCTAATAGTTTCTTCTGGTTCGGTGTTAATAATGAAAACAAATACATAAAAGATGCTAAAATGTGCAAGTCTTCTGGAGAAACGGTCCTGGAACTTTCCCATTCCAAGTCCATGCTTACCCTTATCGGATAGCATTTAATTTCTATAATAAAGGGTAAAGCAAATATTAAAGTACACAAGTAGAACAAACCAGATAAGGGAAGCAAACATAAAGGCTGATTGATGAAGAAGAAGAAGAAAAAGAAGAAGAAGAAGAAGCTGCGTTGTATCGTATTTCGCAATTTAATGAAGTGCCGTTGATTCACTTACGGGAAGATGATTATCCATTTTGGAAATTCTGCGAGGAACCTGCACGGAGGGAAACGAGATGCTATGATCAGGGATTCGATTATCGTATAGAAGATAACCGAGTAGTTATGTTCCTGAGCATAAACGCGATATGAGGATAGTAATTTGTTCGTGCACATGACTGCATGTGAAGCCCTGTTTGTTGTGCAACGCATACTTACTTCTATTAGTTGATCAACCAAAAAAGTGTTCTCGAAAGTGTATGCAAAAGAAAAGAGTGCGTACTTGTTAATACTTGGTCTGGTTGGCTGTTGGTTTTACGGCATATCAACCATAGTTGAGTCATTTTATACCCAAACCGTTTTGTATGTGATTTGTTTGGGGATCAATTCGTTTTGTAGGCGTTATATATTTTGTAAATAAATTTATTCATTTCGTATAAATCAGATGATTCTATTGTTGACATTGGTTTCCCTGATGTCTTTCTAGTAATAATTCTTTTCTAGAAAAACATAGGATATTTACTAAAAGAACCACGTGAAGGTTGCCAACATCCTAAGTTCTTATGGAACGAACTGGATTCGAACTTGGCACACCCAGGTTTTCAGTTTGTGTCGTTAGCCATCGTCACCGCCCTGTAAATAAATAGTCTATAAATGATAGTTTCTCTCTTTTTTTTTCTCTCTCTCTCTCTCTTTCTCTCTCCCTCTCTCTCTCTCTCTTTCTCTCTTTATATATATATGTATAATTTTTCAAATATTATAAAATAATTAGTGTTTTTCGATACTATAATGAAGTAATTCTTAATACGATAACGATATGCTAAATATAGGGGATAATGCATTATTATAGTTAAGTGAGAGCGAAAATAAACAAATATATAGTTACATTTCCAAGTTTAATAATTTTAGATAGTACAGCAAAGTATAGTATAAATCTATAAAAGTCCTATAAACCAAGTTTGTCAAAGACACAATATCCTCTTATCAGAAGAAGAAACCAATTATTTAACAATAAAATCTTTGGCTTCAATTATTAATTTGAAAAAAGTTTATAATTCATGTAGGAAATCTGAAATGCTTTATAATTCCAAGGGGAAAAAAGGAGAATGAAATAAAGAATATTTTTGAACAGGGGGTAACATTTTTTTGCATCAGGAAATCCACTGATATATTGTGATGTGTCAAGAGGTATCATAGATTCGAATATGAAATCAGAAATTGTCCAAAGTGAATATATCGAAATCCAAAAATATGGTTTAAACAAACAGAGTTGAATATATGTTAAGATGTTCTGCCTCAAAAATCTTCCTTGGTATTAGGAGTATAACGAGATGCGTGTCAAGTGAAAGCGAGAGAAAAAAGAATGAGAGAAAATTATCAACAAATGCTGAAAAGCTAGACGAGACTAGGATAAAAAAAAAAGTTTACTGATGGAAAAGGTGAGGAAAGAAATTACTTTATAAGTGTGGGGTGGAATGACTGGGTGGATGTTTTGAGTAAGAGTACGAGTATTATGTAGGGGTCTATCATTTGGCTTTACAAACTGGTTATATCTATATCTCCTTCTATGCTTGTATGTGGAAATTATTTCGTAATGTTGGTTTATTAAATGGATCCTAAATTTTATAATCATCATGACTGCATCGGATGAATATGCTTTTGAACCTGACTTGTATGAGGTTGATCTTTTTCATAATAGACTAATTCGATGTATAAGATATGTTTTTAGAATTACGTTTCTTAATGAGGGTTGTTAGAGGTGTAAGGTCCCTCTTATTATTATTGTTAAAAGAACTTGTGTGGTTGCAAATATGTACTTAGAAAAATTAAACAAGATCAGCTACCATCCCCTGTATCAATTCGCCAACATAACTGTAACTGCCAGGACAAATAACGCTGTCCATTACAAAATAATAATGTGCATAGTGACATCGTGTATACATGTATTGTTAACAACAAAATTCCTCTCCTTATCACGAACACCCCTGACTTACTAAATACGCCAGTTCTTCCAGTACCCCTCAGTTAGGCCTGTCCGCCTTCCACTCACTAATTACCCATAATCCTTCTCTGTAAATCCTATAAACACCCCTGATCTATATACACCCAAACTAACTGCAATGCTACATAATCAATACCATCAACTATACATCTACCATATTATAACCAATTACTCACATCATAAAGCCCCCAAACTATCCGTCCTTTAAATATTAATCCTACTAGCGATAAATACATCTCTAACAATACTTTTGCGAATGGCATAGCTAATGGCATTAACTCTAACCCTACATCTAAGCTCCACACATATATAAGATCTACGGCGACGCACATCAAAGTACATATTATTACGTCATTTCGCTTTAGTTTTATTCTAAAAATACTTATTCCGGCTACGAAAACTGTTAGAATGGAGATCTTACTGACCAAAATCGATTGAAAGGAAGTTATCGTATGCAATTATACTCAGTTCTCTCCCTTAAGATCTTCAAAAATAAATATATGTATTAATTAAATGTTTCGACTTACACAATATTATTTGTTTTCAAAATATAATTGATTAGCATCAGGTAATAAAACGAATTTTGAATAATTTCTATTTCACAAAAATAATTTGATGACAAAATTCAAATCATCAAAAGTAATTTTTGTTCCTTCGTAAACAAATGAGGTCATTTTTCTTTTATCCCAGGCCACACTGGATAGGTACAACAAATATGTATATATATATATATATATATATATATATATATATATATATATATATATAACGTTGCCTGGGTTAGAGTGTCGGTTGGCATTATATGCAACATCATATTAAGAAGAGTTTACTTTAAAAGCAAATTTGATATTGTTAGCAAGATATCTTACCCACTGGGCTATTCAAATATATGTTAATACGCTTAACCTAACGCTTAACCTAACGCTTATAAATATATTAATGTAAGAAAGTGTCATAAGCTCCTTTAATGGCAGTTAGAGACGCAGAACTACTTCCATTATGTTCACATGCAAATTGTAGATGTGAATACATTTATATTTAAGGTACATTCCCTAGTATGTCTATGTTTTTTAAGGACAGACATGTAAACAAACAGAGATATGTTCTCCTTTATTATATATATGTGCACACATATATATATAAATATAAATATATAGGTATATAGAGAGCGATAAAAAGAGAGAGAGAGAAATAGAAAGAGAGGCAGGCAGACATATAGACTGAGAGGCGTTACATAATAAATATACATAAATTCTTCACTTGCATTTTATTATATTAAAAAAAATATATATTCTTTGATTTATATAATTTTATTTCAAAATAATCGGTGATAATTTCCCAACTACACAATTCCAACATTTGTTAAGTCGACTTTTAAAATAACATGCATAAGAAAAATTGGATATACGTATGTAAGTTTTTAAGGAGTTCTGTCCCCATCGGTCACTTACAAGTGGGGCCACATAGATATTCAGAACATCGAGGGTAACGTAGAGATTCGGAACCACTTCAATTGTCTTTACAGGAAGATTTTATACATTTCACCAAAACAGGATATAATCTAAGTTTTAAAGGGGTTTTTGGCCCCAATAGCTCCCTTAGGTTAGGAAGGCACTTAAAGATTCAGGCTACTTCCATTGTCTTACCTAGAACATTTTATATATATATGATTTAAATTTCATAAACATAGGATATATTTGAGATTTTAAGGGGTTATGTCCTCAGAATTCAGATGACTATTTTAGATTATAAGTTTTGTTAGCTGCATAACAAATAAAAGTAATACAAAGAATCTAATGAGTAACTCGTGAAAAGTGTCTAAGACAACATAATTCTGTTATTTTCGAATTTGAGAACAATTCATTTTGAAATAGTAAAATCTTAATTTTTGACATTTGCATGAACAGAGATTATTTCCAATATATTTCTATCTATGGAACACATTGTCACGAGACCTGACTGTTTCCGTGACGACTCAAATCAAATGCCATCAAGTACTTGTCATAAACTGTCCTCAAGAGTAATGAAATTTGTCATTCTATTCATTAGTTCCAATCATCTCATTATATTCTTCATCATTTCAACTGACAAGCCATTTATCTCACTAACCATTTTACTCGAATGGCTTTTGGCCTCGATTAACCGGTTACACATTTGTAAGAAAACATCAGATATTTATCAACCTTGATTTTTTATATTTGAAGATCCGGAAAAATGTACATTGTATTCCCCGGTAAATGTTACATAAGAATACACTTTTAGATTCTATATAGATTATCTAACCTTTTTTTCTATATGGAACATACAAACATCACACACACACAAACATACACACGGACACTGAGTTCTATACATTGTAATAGTATGACGTAATTACCTCCCTTTAGATTCCCCTTAAAGGTAACTCTCTGGTAATAAAGATAGGGGAGCCAGATTCAAGATGGTGATTGCCATATAAGTCTACACATGTCTCTGTTCTCTGGTTCAACATGCTAACAAAAGCATGTTTTACTAACAACAAATCCATAAAACATTTATATGGTGGCAGCGGTAAGATGAACAAGAAAAAATAATCATGAATTCTACAGTGAACTCTAATGGAGAAAACATCAGGGGAATTTTAAAAAGCCGTCTTTCCCGACATAAGTGTACCATGTGCGTTTTAGTAAACATGGCAAGCGCCATGTTGGATTTTTACTGACCAAAATCGTGAGTGCATTCATCCTGTTCTCAAAGTTGTTTGATTGTTTTTTAAAAGTGTTTATAACAATGTCAAATGGTACGAGCGAACCATTAATGTCTTGGGAGACCTCAAATTTGGTAGAATCCTTCGAATTTTTTCAACAACAATGTAATTTGTATTTCTCTGTAAAATGCATCCCGGAACACAAACAAGTTGACAGCATTCTTTTGTTATCGGGAGTATAAGGCCTAAGACGATACAATTCATGGACATTTGATACCGAAGCCGACAGGTGCAACCCTGTAATTATTTGTGAAAAAGTTTTTAGGATTGTGCGGCTTTATCTGCAAAAATACTCGCAGAAGGAAACGGAAAATATAGACGATTTCCTAGTGCGATGCAGGCTGCAGGCACAAAAATGCAAGTTCCGAGACACAAGGAATGTGAAAGAGCGTATAATCGACCAAATTATTACAGAAACTAAATACACGGAACTTCAAAAACATCTACTCAACAAAAACAAGTCGCTGATGCTTCAAGAAGTTCTTAACATTTGTAGGAGTCACGAGATTTCAATAAATTATATGAGGCGAACTACAGGGAAGTGATGATAACAAAATAAGTGCAATAAATCACAGTTCTGGGAAGCAGGAGTTTGCAACAAATGTGAACTCACGTGTCAAAATAAGAAATGCCCTGCTCGAGGTAGCACATGCTCAGCATGTGGACGAAAACAACACTGGGCTAAGATGTGCCAAAACAAAAAAAAAATCCAACACAACAAAACTCTCACAGAAACCGATGGAATCAGAATTCCATTCAGGTTCAGGACAAAATTGGAGACAGCTTCGAAAAAATGTCTTTCCATACAATGCAAACCCAGAACCAAAAGAACAGTCGGACTGAGGCACTTGCCACACTTGACGTTGTGTTATCCAACAGAAAAGGGGTGCATGACCTAAAAGCCAAGGTGGATACAGGTGCATAAGAAAACACTCTCCACCTATGTACATTGCAGCGGATGTTCCCAGAACGTGTGAACCAAAATTGATAACCACTCCCTGGCACAACACACACAGAAGTAACGGTACTGACGGCCTATAACGGATCGAACATATGGCAACATCGATCTGTATTGCTACAATGCACATATAAAGGTGAATGGAGGTCTGTAAAATTTTATGTGGTGACCTCTGATGGATCAACCATACTAGGGTTTCCCTCCATAAATGATTTAAAACTGGTAACTCTGCATTATGCCATTCAGCAAACAAAGTGTGCCCCATCCAACACTAACAAATATACCCCTGATCCATTCAGCGAAGGACCGGATCAATTCGACCGGAGTTGTCACTTCGCAGGGGATTACCATATTGCGTTGAGATCTAACAACAACCCTATCATTCATGCCCCAAGAAAATGTCCCATCCACATGAGGGATGAAATCAAGGCGGAACTGGATGAAATGACCGCACAAGGAATCATTAGCAGCATCGTATACATACAGAAAAGCAATAGCAAACTAAGGCTTGGTTTGGACCCTAAAGATCTAAATAAAGAAATCATGTGTTATCATCACAAGACTCTGACCTTGGAAAAGCAAACACACAAACTGTATGGCACCAAATTATTCTCCAAACTGGATGCTAAGAATGGATACTGGTCTGTCAAGCTTGACCAGGAGTCGCATTCAATTCACCGTTTGGAAGGTATTGTTTCCAAAAAATTCCATTTAGTCTTGTTATGCCCCAAGATGTATTCCAACAGAAGATTGACATGATAATCGAAAAGTGTACAGGAGCCCTGACACTGATTGTGACTATAAGAAAATTATAGAAAGACATTAGACCATACTGGTCCTATCGAGATGAACTCTCTGAAAACATCATTCTGCTCAAAGGTGACCGGATACTGATCCCTGAAACAATGAAAGTAGAATAGTCGAAAAAATTTACTATGGAAATGAAAAATGCAAGCTGAGAGCTAAAAGCTGCGTTTTTTTAGTGATATAAACAGCAAAATCGATAGCATAGTCTAGCATTGTGCTTCATGCTAAGATCATCAGAAGTCCCAGAGTGTTGAAACCCTCATGCCACATGAAATCCCAGTGCGATTGTGGCAAATCGTGGCCACTGACATTTTCAACCTTAATGGACACAATTATCTATTCATTGTGGACTATTATTCAAAGTACCCCTTCTTCCGCAGACTAAGTGATTTCTCCAGTCAGGAAGTCATCAACCTGACCAAACAGATATTTGGGGAATAAGCAGTCCCAGAAAGACTCATCAGCGATAACGGGTCACACTACAGCTCGTATCGCTTCAAGGAGTTTGCCAAGGAATGGGGTTTCGAACACATCACCTCATCTCCCAGGTACCCACAGTCACATTGCATGGCTGAACGATGCATTCCAGTAATCAAGTTAGCCATGAGAAAGGCTATACTGAACAGCCAAGACATAGACATGAGCATTGATCACTATAATCCTGTTGCTATGCTGGTACTTTTGGAGTATGTTATCCATATGTAGTTACTTACTATGTGTCTAGCTTATGTAATAAGTCATACGAAATTTAATTTGAAAATGGCTTGTTGGAATGTCAGAACCTTACTTGATCGCTATGATTCTGACCGCCAGAGACGAACAGCACTTGTTGGACAAGAACTGTTACGTTTCAACATTGATATAACAGCCTTGTCAGAGACAAAATTGTTGGAGGAGAGTAGTCGTGTAGAGAAGAGCTCTGAATATGTATTTTAGTGGACTGGCAAACGACACGACCATGGTGTAGTATTTGGTCTTAAGAAATAGGTTGTTTCTAAACTCGAGAATCTTCCTTGGAGTCTAAATGAGCGCATTATGACCTTATGTTTGTCTCTATCTGGTTAGCAATATGCAACCGTTATTTCTGTTTATGCTCCTACATTGGACATCCCACCTGAGCTAGTAGGACCCTTTTATGAAGATCTTAAAAGAGTTATCCTGACTGCTCCACGAGATGATTAAATTGTCTTGCTGGGAGATTTCAATGCGAGGGTGGGTAGAGAATATCAAACATTGCATCAACTCGGACGTTATGAAATTGGATGTATGAATAAGAGCGTGTTGCATCTACTACAAATGTGTTTGGAGATGGATTTAGTGATAACTAATACGTGTTTTTACCTGAAACCAAAGTATAAGAACACATGGATGCATCCATGAACCAGGCAATGGCATTTGATCAATTACATCATCACCCGTAGATGCGATCTACAGGACGTCTGCAAGGTTCGAGTCAAAAAGAATGCCGAATGCTGGACAGATCATCGTTTGGTGTGTGCTGACATGAGTTTTGTAATTAGGCCAAAGTAGCGATTCAGCAACGTCAAGTGTCCTCGTAGAATAAATGTTGCAAAGCTGAAGGATCAGAAAACTACTCAAGACCTACAGAATAGGCTTGATCAGATATCGTTTGATAGTACGTGGGAGTGTTTTAAGTGTGTTTATGTAAAAGCAGCAGATATTCTTGAGCTAACGAAGAGAAAGCATCAAGAGTGGTTATATGCAAATAATGCTCACATTGCACAACTGCTACGGAAGAATTATGAATTTCATCAAAGGCGGATTGATAGCGGCTTGTCACCTCAGAATCTGAAGTCTGTGGAACAGTCATACTTTGCTATTAAATCAGAGTTGCAGAAAGAACTTAGACGGATGAAGGATGAATCGTGGTGACAGAACGCTTGTGATATTCAGCATGCCGCTGATGTTAAGGACAGTAAAGCAATGTATGACCTGATGAAGACAGTCTATGGTCTTAGCCATTCTAGTGTAACCCCATTAAAATCCAAGGATGGCACAGAGTTGAATTGGGATCTTAGTAAGCTACTTTATAGATGAACAAAGCATTATACTGATCTGTTTACTAATCCGTCGATTGTCAGTACTGATGTGATAGATAGCTTGCCTCAGAGGGCTATCATTACTGAAACGAATTCTGTTCCTGCCCTCAAGTACATGAAGGAGGCTATATGGCAGTTGAGATGTGGAGCACCTGGTGGAGATGGTATACATGTATTAGTACTTCGTTGTGTTGAAAGACCATTGGCAGTGCAAATTAAAGGGTTGATTGACAACATCTGGTTTAATGGGAATGTTTACCAAGATTGGCATGACTCCATTATGGTCTCTTTGTACATGACAAAAGGGAGGAAAGATAAGTGCTTCAACTATCGAGGTATCTCTCTTTTGAATGGGACAGGAAAAGTATTTACCAGAATCCTGTTGAATTGCCTGAATGCCTACATCTGTCTTTTTGTGCTTCTTGTGGCTTTAGAAGAAATACGGGTACCACTGATATGATATTTACGGTGCGTCAAATGCAGGAAAAGTGTATTGAGCATCGTCTAGACCTATATCAGGTCTTTGTTTATCTGACGAAAACGTTCGATACAGTTAATTGGGATGCAATGTGGAAGGTATTGGGTGAGTTGAGATGTCCTCCTAACTTTTTTAGACTCCTTTGTGAGCTACACAACAACATGAAAGTATATGTCAACCGCAATGGTTGTCTCTCTGAACCCGTTGAGGTTGACAATTGTGTTAAACAGGGTGATATACCTGCACCTACTTTCTTTTTCCATATATTTTGCTGTAACTCTGTGATTGGCTTTCACTAACTGTGACAAAAGAGTATATAACTTACAGCGTTTTAAGACTTTGTCAAGGACATTCTCCACTCTTGTTCAAGATTTTCTCTATGTAGATGACGTTGATCTCGTAGCTCACTTGCAAAATGATCTGCAGGATATTATGGATAGTTTTGCATGGGCGTGTAGAAGCATGGGTCTCACAATAAGCCCGGGCAAGACAAAGGCTATGTTTGCCCCAGCCTCTGGCAGCTCGTATCAGGAATCGGATATATTTGTTGAATGCCAGAGACTATATGTAGTGGATCGTTTTATGTATCTGTTATTTCAAGGAACAGGTCGTTGGATGCTGAGATAAGTAGACGTATTGAACAGGCTGATGTGTATTTTGGCTATTTGGAAAAGCGGGTATGTGCACCATGTGATATCAGGCTGGAAACTAAGATCTCTGTGTATGAGGCCTATTTTGTATCAACTTTGTTATATGTGTGATAGACATGGACAACTTACAGAGCTCATATTAGCCTGCTAGAACGTTTCCAGCAAAATTGCCGTAGGCACTTGCTTAACATCCATTGTGATAGCTTTACCCCTGGCATTGAAGTGTTGGAACGAGCTGCTGTTCCAAGCATTGAGTAAACACTAATTTTGTTAGGCTGGTCATCTTATTCATCTTATTGATGACAGACTGCCCAAGCAGGTGATTTATGGGGAACCAACTGGGAATACTCGTCCACAGCACAGCAATTCAAAGATTTTCTCAAAAGTCATTTGAAGTGCTTTGGAATTGATGTTGGAAGATGGGAGGGGATGGCTGTAGATAAGTCAAGGTGGAGGAAAGCGATTTTTGAAGGCAGAAAAGAATAAGATGAAACACCAACAACAGAAGAGAGCAGCAAGGAAGAGACACCTCCATCACATGGAGGAAATATGGAACACCTAATATGCCAAGTTTTCAATTTGGTAATGTTGTGTTCAGATTTGTTGAATCACCAACGAGTGCATGTTTTGCAAAATCAAGCACGGACTAAAGGTGGCTCAATTATAGCATTCCCTCAGATCATCATAACACCTGCCACTTCTTTGGTATGGTCTGTAAAAGTCTGGCAGACATACAGAGCCATATCCGCGTCTCTCACTAGCAAGTTTTACACTAATATCATATCAATATGCCAAAAGTGGTCATATTCCAAATCGAACCTTCGATATTGATGTCTATAGTCCAGCGGTTTACCCTTGGACTAGAAATATGTACGATTTTTATCACCTAAATATTTAATGTATTTTATATAATAGTTTTTATTGGTGATTGCAGTGTTCGTTGTTTTTGCTTACTACTATTTCTATTGTTTTACTTCCTAAGTGATTAAGATGTAGAAATTTCATTATTAGTCGCTCTTAACTGTATAGGACGTATTTTTGTTAATATATATATTTTTATTAATTTTATATGTACATAAAAGTAATCCATAGACACGTAGGAAGTGAAACAATCGAAATAGTAGTAAGCAAAAACAACGAACGCTGCAATCACCAACAAAAACAATTACATAAAAATACATTATATATATGCATATATATATATATATATATATATATATATATATATATATATATAAATATGTATATATATATAAATACGTATATATATACATATATATATGTATATATATAAATATATATATGTATATATATATATATATATATATATATATTTAAATATAGGAGTGCGAAAATATGTTTTAGCATATACCTTCAATACTTTTTGTATATCAACGTCTTTCAATTCAAAGCTCGATGATTGTCAACTTGTAACAACAGAGCATATATATTTATATATGCTGATAGCTGAGATTACCGGCTTTTGGGGCCTCAGATATTTTTTTTGTTTGCTATAATTATTATTACTTTTTTAAACTTGTTTTTATTTACTCCAAATTCTGTCATTACGCCATCTAACGATCGCGAGAGTTGGTGAAACCGTGGTTATGGCATATTAAAAAGCCATAATCTTTTTAAGTATATATATATATATATATATATTTTTAATATCGTAGTTATTCGTGTTTGTCTGTATTTTGAATCTTTGATGTTTTGTGCTTCTGTTTCAACATCGGTTCAATAAGTTAATTGACTGAAAACACTTGTGTTCATCGGCTCTCTACTTGAATGTTAAATGTCCATCAAGTTATTTAGGTATTGGTTTTTCTTTTGTTTTCAATCCATTGACTATTGCTATCAAAGTCACCGCATGCCTTGCTGTGGACGAAACTAAAATCCCCGGTGGTCCATGCACATCCCGTGGCCCGCGAGCTTCACATGCCGTTCGAAAATCATCTTTTCATAATTACCTTCTTGATTGCTAACACGCTACTGCTGCCGATGATGCTGATGTTTGTATCGGCTGTATTGGTCGATGTATTGTAAGCTGACACTTCCTTTCTTGCCTATTAACAGACTGTAAAGCCGACTGAGACGAATCCTGTCAGAATCCAGCAGACCTGAACATTGATTCCATGATGCGGGCACACATTGATTACTGCAGAGCAACATTGGCGCCAGGCGGTTTCTTGCTTTGACCAACTTGTATAAACACCATGCATCAATGAGAAATGGATTTTATTCTTCTTTTTCTGCTTCTTTTTATTATTATTATTATTATGATTATTATTATTATTATTATTAATCATTTTTATTAATTATTATTATAGCCTTTATATGAGTTCACAAACACGCATGCACCCCAACACGCACACACACGTATATATATATATATATATATATATATTTATATATATATATATAATTATTTTATGTATCCACATAAAATTTTATAAGGAGATATAATATATTATGTGTCGATTTTCAGTATTTACTTCAGAAGTTCTCAATACGTAAGCAGAGATCGGTAGTAAGTTATGAAAATATATTTATGGCCATTAAACTGCACAGAGGCTTCCGCGTTTCATCCCTGTAGGGAATCGTCAGGCTAAAATTGCATATAGGTTTATGAGTCTAACAGAAAGATTACCAAGTTCGACAAGAAGCACTCAAAGAATGTTGGAGTATACATCGACCGAGACGTTGTGAAAATAACATCCAAGATGAGAATAGTAGGCCGAATAATATGAATAATACAATATAATATTAACATGACGATTCCCTACGGAAGCTTCTGTGTAGCTTAATTTTCATAAATATATGTTCATGACTTACTATATATATATATATATATATATATATATATATATATATATATATATATATATATATATATATATATATGTATATATGTATGAAGTTGAAGTTTGGTTTCAGGTTTAATCCTAATGGAAATCCTTGTTCAATATAAAATTATATTGACATATAAATATATATTAAAAGGCATATTTCTGAATGGAAAGCTCAATGTGCATCAAGTACAGAGCAATGTGTTATGGATGCAGGATAGCAAACTCAACCCATCTATTACCAATGAAGATTATGTATGTGTCTGTCTATTAATGTATTATTATGCTATCATTTAATCTTTACTATTTCAGGCTAATGTTCCATCTTTTAAATGCACATTTCATGTGGTAGTGTGATATCTGTTTTGTTGTTATGTTACTAACCTCCCGGGCATTACTTCCTCCTTGTTTTTGGCAGTGTAGTTTTTTAGGTAGTGTAGTACCTGTTCTTTTCTCATGAGACCATCTTCCCATCACCTCCTCCATTGGGTAGGGTAGTAAATGTTTGTACATTATGATGCCATCCTCCCAGCCATTACCTCCTCTTTTGGGAGGAGCATAGTATAGTAACTGTTCTGTGGCCATGATACCATCTTTCCAGGCATTACTGCCTCCTTTTTTTTTCTACACGATTCAGTTGAGTTTTTTTTTCGATTTCTTGAGCTGCAAAAGGTAATTGTCTTTTTGGTCTAAAAATCGGTTATGTCTAGAATTGTTCAGATGGACCCGAGGTACAACGGATAATGGCGTTGATTAGCAATCAGTTCTAGCTGATAATCTTCTGGAAGTTGAAGATTTAATCCTTACTACAGACGACAATAATAACTAAGAATAACATACTAATTAATTAACACCTCTATCTAGTCATGACTGGCAGAATAAGAATAATCTACCCCGTGGATTAGATATACGGTTCAGTTTGAAATTCCATATATGTTCCCAAGTTCAACAGAAAGATTACCAAGTTCGAATAGATGCACCCGAAGGAGGACGTTGTGAAAATAACAACCAAGATGAAAATAGTAGTCTAGAAAATATACATTATAAAATTTAATGTTATGCTAAAATAAATAAGTTTATTTTTAAGCTTAAATAAATGAAATAAAGCATTGAGTTCAACAAAATATTAACACTTGCGAAAGGGATTTTCCCGAAATATTGTTATGTACGGGCTTCACACATAAAAAAATTAGAACAACAAACGGCATTGTTAATAGCCTTCCATAAATTGCCTATATTTAATACAGGTTTAACTAAAGAAATAAAATTAATATATATTGATGTTATCATGCCAGTAAATAATCATACATGCATTCTGTAAAGGCATCTGTTCAATGTATTCTGAGACTGATACAGGATGCGACTTAATGTTAACTCAGTTCTAATTACGAGTGACCTATGAGGAGGTAAAAACTCCGGGCATGGATTTTGACGAAGCCAGAAGAGAGATGTGTCCGCGCTTTTAAATGGTCAGGTATCTGGTGAACATCCTGGCCTTTGTGCAGCATCACCGGAGACTGGTCTAAAGCCAGGAAAAGAAAGAATGGCTTTCCATTAGCAAGAGTTCCTCGGAAAGAAAAGAAACTTCCTTCCTCGTTGACGCCTAGTCTCTTCATGCTGAATGGCACCACGATTTCGGCAGAAGGAAATCTTTTTGGCGCTTCCTTTTACCTCTTTTGAGAAAATGAATGGCTGTGCAGGTGTGCACAGATATGGGAATATGGCACAAAAATATAGAGATGTAGATGTACGGTTTGATGGAACCTGATATGTCTATAGCTGTTGGGCAAGGGAGACATTGATAATTGACAAGATTTTCAGTCTGAAGAGAATACATCAAATATGGAAATATATAACGAAATCGATTAATTTACTAATGTATATATATATATATATATATATATCCATATATTAATACATATATATTAACATATATATTTTGTATATATACACGTGTATATGTACATATATACATATATATGCATATATATACATATATATTTACATATGTAAATAAATATGTATATGTATGCATATATATGTATATATTTGCAAATAAATATGTATATATAGATATATGTTTTATATATATGCATATATATGTATATATGTACATATATATATATATATATAAATACATAAATATATATGTAAATATATATGTATATATATATATATGCATATATATGTATATATGTACATATATGTATATATAAATATATACGTAAATATATATGTATATATATATGCATATATATGTATATATGTACATATATGCATATATATGTACATATATGTATATATAAATATATACGTAAATATATATGTATATATATGCATATATATGTATATATGAACATGTACATGTGTATATGTAATATATATATATATATATATATATATATATATATATATATATATATATATATATAAGGTTGTTCTGAACAGAATTAGCTCTTATTGGGTCGTTCGGAAAGTTATGAACGGAGTTAGTTCCTATTGTCCATAACTTCCTGAAAGATCCAATAGCAGCTAAGTCTGTTCATAACTTTCCGAACGAATTAATAGTAGCTAACCCGTTCATAACTTTCCGAACGACCATATATATATATATATATATATATATATATATATATATATATATATATATATATATAAGTTCTGCTCTTGCATTGACATCACAACGCTTTCTCCGCCTCCTGGGTAATTGTATCTTAATTCAATTACTGTCTGTGATGATTTCTTGCGGCCGTGTCGACTTAGGATTTAGGCTCGTAATTTTAGGCTGAATCTATAAAATGTTTCCCAGCCAATACGACCGCCTGAAAGCACCACCCCTGCACTGATGAGGGTGTAAGCCCGAAACAATGCCGTCTGTAGATATAAAACACCTTAATATTTAATTAAAAGTATTTATAGTAAATGCCCCTTTATAAATTATAGTCTCAAAAGTAGAGCACTGTTTCAAATTACAATATTGCTGTCATCCTGCAAAGTTCCGCTCCAGCGTAGAACACTACGGTAAAATTTCTCATTTTTTGATGATTTATTCCTGTATTTTATTTGTTTTTCCTTTTGTCTTCGTCACACATCCTGTCTTCACAGCATTTCCTTTTATGATATATCGTGCATTTTATCCATATATATATATATATATATATATATATATATATGTCTACTGCATCGATAGCAAACGAATTTCCTGCCTGGATAATTTTTTGCATTTTTGGACCACCACTCACCATTTGGATTATTTCTTAATCAACCTCTTTGATGTCTGGCCTGGAGCTATTTTAAGCTTGTCGCCGTGGATGAACTGTATAGGTTTACAAAAAAATATGTTTTGGGCCGATATATTTGATGTTTTATATACCTTTATGTATTTATATATATATATATTTTTATATATTTTCAAAGGTTAATTTTTATTACCTGCAGTAATGTCATTGCGCCAATGGTCCTCTGAGGAGAAGATTTTCTTTGAAAACTCACAGGTTAAGGACTTTAAAGAACTTTGCCTGAAAATTGAACTGTAATAAAATTTGATTCGCACCTTATTCTATTCTTTCACTTTATCTATTTCTATTAATGCTCTATCCAATATATTGAGCTTTATTTTTATCCGGATGTTCACTAATTTAAGATATTAGTTGTCTCTTATATCTTTTGTTGTATTAACCTCATATATATATATATATATATATATATATATATATATATATATATATATATATATAGTGTGTGTGTGTGTGTGTTGACATCAACAAAATTTTAACATTATTTATATCAGTTCCAAGAATTTTAGACACAAGGTTTATTTGTCTTACAATTGTTTCTAAGACAATTCGGTAATATTTTATTTTGTATCATAGATCTGATGACTCCAAACAGTCACTTCGTCAGCGCCCTTTACAATATCACATACAGAAGTTATTAAAGAAAACATCAGATTTAAGTATTATTTGAAAAAAAAACATATATTCCAACAATATTAGAGACATACCCTCCCATGATGCAACCATATATTATTCCATCAGTTAGTTCAAAAAAAGATAATAGCAGGTAAGTTACTTTAAACACAGCAAATTAAATATTAAAATGTTCAAAATATAATAAGAAAAAACATGTTTAAATAAATAAAAAATAAGAAGTAAACATAATAATGATAATAATAATAATGATAGAATAAAATAAAATAAAATAAGATAAAATGAATAAGAAAATAAAATTAAGAAATAAAAGGATAACAATGATAGCCAATTATTATAGGGAATACAATATTATAAAATAAAATTATAAAATATAATAAGGCATAATAAAACAAAACAAAATAAGAATAAATATATGAGAATAAATCTAAGAATGAATATTTGTAAATAAATAAATAAATATAATGCAAAATAATTTTATTTTAAAAAGAAACAAGATTAAATTAATGAAATATTTAAATAATTAGAACATAAGAGTATATAGAAATATATCGAAAAATAAAGATATTACTTGAAAATTTAATTATAATTATAAGAAAAAAATGTACCATAGTTTTGAAAAAAATGTAAAATAATAATGATGATGAGTATATATAAAATACTAGAGAATAAAAAAATTCAAAATTCAAAATTCAAAGTAGAAAAAATACAATGCAGAAAAAATTATTTAAGTAAAATTAAGAGAAATAGAAAAATTCAAAATTAAATAATAAAATAAAATAACAATTAGAAAACAATAGTAATTAGAAAAAATAATACTAATTAGAAAAAAATATCTACATACACGTGCACACAGACATATATATATATATATATATATATATATACAAGAAAATCAAAAGCGCTTTGATATAGAAGGCAAATCAATCTAAGATTATCTACAACAGAAACTTAGAAGAAATATCATTAGAAAATGAAATTAATTAAATTCAAATGAGATAGAATTATACTAATATTTAAACTTTCATAATCAAGTCAAAATTCAAATTGAATTCAAATTTAACTACATATGATTTCAACCCTATAAGTAAATAAAGGAGTAGTTTGCTTTAAAGAAAAGGAATATGGAATTCTTAGCGCATATAAAGGGACTACAAAAGGTACATCTAAGACAGGTATAAGGGATTGAGAATATATAGGTTAGCAGTTACAGGATTATCAACATAATTCTAGACGACCAAGAAATTAAGTATATAAGCTTGGCGATCGCAAATGTATAGAATCATTATATAAAGATATAATTGTTAAGAAGTCAGAAGAATTTTTATTATAATCTCAATTTAATTAGTAGAAGATAGTGTTCATAAAGGAGTTAATTTAAATTTTACAATGATAAGGATATTACTTATTTATTGATTTATTAAATTTTCTTACACTAGGTTATAAAGATTATTCTAAGTTTAATAATCCCACCACATAAAACACACCAACATATCAAACAAAGACTCATAAACTATAGTAGTTTAAATAGTACTTATTAAATCGAACATAAGAATAAATGAATATATAAATAATTATAATAGCAAATAAAAAATAAATAACAAAATTAAAATAGAATGAGAATAAATAAAATTAAATAAAAATAAATAAAGTAAACAAAATATATAAATATATAAAAAATATATAAAATGGTCAGGAAATACATAGAGATAAGATAAACCAGGAGTATAGTCATGTAGGAGGTATACAAATATAATCTATTTTCGGCTAAATTTAATTATGTCTAAGTTAAACCTGGGAAGAAAAGAATTATGGAAAGTATTAAAGGAGGAGATGAAACGAAAATTGTGGAAATTATGTTTATATATATAGAGAGAGATCTACGAACAATTAAGGGACTTAATTGTTGTACTTGATGTTAATGTAAACAATTAGATAATGTCTCATCCTTTTTATTTAATGCTTGTGAGGGATTTATGTCTACATAGAGAACAATATCTGTCTAAGGGTTAATAGGATTTCTTTTATCAATTACCATTTGAGTTTGAAGCGAATATTTTTATTTTTTAAGATGCCAGATATAAGTAGCTAAAGAAGTGTATTTAAAGAGGTGACTGTTATAAAATGTTCTATACACTCTCATCCTTTGATTCTTTGTTCCAAGTTTGGAACAGAAGAGAAAGAAATTCTAATAGTGTTCCTATTGAAAAGTTTACTATACTAGTGCAGTGCTTTAAATTGTCCTCGACAATTAAAAAATTATTTTAAGGTTATTAGTTAGTATATTTTTACTGAATGGGGAATTAAACCATATACAGGAGCGCCTTCTGTTTTTAGCAGTACTCGTTTTAGATCTAGAAGGCCTTCCATTATTTCTATTATCAGTTTCATTAATGCTAGATATGTTTAATTCATATCCAATTTTCCTTTAGTCTATCTTTAAGTTTTTAGCACTTGTCACCCGATGTTACTTGAATGTAAATGCACTATGCATATTCCCAAATTTTAGTGTAAAGGTATTTCGTTTTGTTTCAGTAATGAAGAGGTGTTATTAGACAATGATATAAGGATTCAGCGATATAGTTTTACTTTAATATTTATTCATATATTTTATTAAGATTTTTAATAATTGTTTAATGTAAGTACATTCTTTATTAATATATTGTATTTCTTTAGCCTCGCTTTACGGATTTGTACTACTCCTATGTTACTTGAATGTAAACATATACGAATTCCTTGTTTTTACCTTCACCGGACGGAGAGTATAATAGTGTGTTAAACTATGAAAACACCGACTGAAGAATTGGTTACATTCGGTATTTTTAGACCTGCAGGCTCAGTTTCCAATGTTTCTGTGAAACCGAGGGTATCAATGAAAGATCAAACTAATGTTAGTGTCAATTGAAAAAGAAAATGCCCTTGCACAATATATATATATATATATATATATATATATATATATATATATATATATACGGGAGTAAACTTCTTATAAAAGAGTACAGACTGTAATCTAGGTTTTTCCTACCTGGTCGATTACCTCCCTTTTTACGAGCATTGAGGATAGCCACTCCAATCAATAAATGCTTTGGATACTTGAACATTATTATAAATATCTTGGGGGTAGGCCGAAATTATTGTATGCTGTTAATAATATCAAAAAATATTTTTAGTGAAATGGTGTGAACCTGTTCTTCCCTACATTTGATGTGATTTAAATAACATTAAATATTTTCTACCATTGCTCTAGCCTAACACTATTGATCTATTATAATAGCTTTATGTTATAACATTCATATTTGAAATATAGAAAATGAAAATATAAATATATACATATATATATATACATATATAATTATTTATAAATAATATTTTCAAATTAACCTATATACAAATATGTTTCATGCCAAACTTGCAATCATCAGTATGGGAGGAGAACATTCCCTGCCGGTTACACGGTTCGAACCTCAACACGAAAGTCATATTTGACTCAGTAGTCGGAGCGTGTACCAATGTGTCCACTACGCTCATATATCTATAAGTAAATATATACATCTATAAGTATATATATATGTGTGTGTGTCTGTGTTTGTTCATGTGTAGATAGACACATTGACATTTCTTCATATATACTCCCAAGAACGTTTACTGAGATTTCCACCCTGTGTCTAGCCTTTTAGTTTCAAACCCTTGTGTTGCCTGAATAGTCACAGAGATTTATACAATACAACCGAGCACCATGCTTTGAGGATGGTGGTTCTGACGGTAGGGGACAGGATGAGAACCCCAACAATGGATCCGGTATGAAAAGGTGGTCAAAAAGCTTTCTGGTTTGGTGACACTGTTTCTGGTGGAAAGCATGCCAGTAAAGAAGAGATATCTTTAATGGAAGCCCTTCCGAATGACGCTGCACAGAACAAAATGGAAGAAGATGATGACGACAATAGTAACAGGCAAAACAAAAGAAAGAAGAAAATAATGCACTCGACGCTCTTAACGCATCTTGAGTTACTTAGGTGGATAATGTGGAAAGTACATTTGTCGAAGTCGCAAGCCGTAAATTTTGTATAATAGGCAAGATAAGGACGAACAGTGTTAAGTGTACTGGTAGATATGCCCAATAGATAACGAGGGTAATGTATGTATTATTTATCATGGAAGTGTTTTTCCTATTAAAAACGTTGGTGATATCCTATTTGTATTTTTAAGCAAGCAACCTTTTAAAAAAGATTAAATTCATAATCGTTTCATGGATACAAGCAAGTTATTTTTTTATCCATAAATTGCAAAGCGTGGTTTTATCTTGCATTAATAAAGTTCTAGTCCCTGCATTTCCTTACAAATGATTGTGTTATATTTCAACCTTGTGTCATACATGCAGAAAACCAAGTTGCTGTCATGATTACAAACACACACAAAAGTTCACAATTATTATCCATATTTTGTTAGCTACTTGTTCTTGTATGCGACGCCTATGTGATCCTCCAGACTGAGGGCTTGTCGTCCTGAAATCAAAGCTCCTTATTTATACTTTCAAAAAGACTAAGTCAGGACTAAACTGTTGGAAGACAGAGGAGGTTTATTCTACTTTATCTTCGTTCCAAATCAATGACCAGTGGAGTAAGGGGGAGACACAAAGATATCGATAATAACTGTTTAATCATATTTTGCATTCTTCCAAGGAACTAACCGTTTCTCTCTCTCACTCTCTCCTTGAGTCATGTGACCTCATATCCGTTTCTATTCATTCTCACAGTCTAACGTCTAGTTCTGCAAGTTGGCCTCGACTGAACTTTCATTTCCGGTTTTTCTCAACTAACCGTTTTATATACATATATTTTACTCACACAATATTTAGCAATTGTCCTAGACACAATACTAAACTGCTTCAGTATCTTTGGTTAAGGTGTTCGCCATTAATCCTGAAATCTACCGTTCCCAGCCCTTACAACTTTTTTTTTTATTCATGCCTACCCTATTTTCAAACCTTATCAACTACCTCAGCTCTCTCTACTCCATACCCTCTTGAGTTTGATACTAAACTACATCCGGTAGTGAGGCGATATTTTGGGGGTATGTGGAATCACCCCTTAGTCGCCATTAACCACAAGTTGCTTCTTATCTGGAGTAGTAATACCTGTCAGGACCCCACCTCTGGGGTTGGTGTGGTATCACTCCTATTTAGATACACAATGGACTCTTCCCATAAGTACATAATATTTTTACTGTAATCCACTCAGGGAGTAGAGTAGTGGAAGCATTGTATTACTGTAATATAATCTTTTTCTTTTTAACATGTGTTTATCATATTTTATTACTCCCCTTCGCACCTTCAGGGACATAACAGAGTTAAATAGAATCTAACAATTACAGACAATTTATTTACAAAATATATATGCCGACAAAACAAATTAATGTACAAACTATACAAAATAAAAACTATTGAATATTTGAAAATGTTATGAACTTGAAGCATAAAATCTTTTACCAAAGTAATTGAATTAAACTTAAAAGAGGTTGATATGCCATAAAAACAACAAAACAAAACCTTCCAAATGAACAAGAGTAATTTACAAACCGATTTGATGTATAAGAATTTTTGGGATGAGGATTGATAATTTGTAATATTTATGCTATTCAGACTACAATTCTCAGTTTGGTTGTTATTTTCATAATGTTTCGGCCGATGTAATATTGTTCAGGTGTATCTGTGCGAACTTCGGAATCTTTATGCCGAAATCTGACTCGTGGTGTAACGTTTAAACGCATCGATCAACAACCAGTTCTAAGGGACAATATTTTGGAGATTGAAGGTTCAATCCTTACTACAGGCGATAATAACTAAGAATCACATAAAATAGTAAACACTTATGGATTACATAACGGGTTCAGTTCGAAATTCCATAAAGGTGTCAAAGTTCAATAAAAAAAAAGCTCCCAAGTTCGAAAAGATGCACCTAAAGAAGAACGGAGGTTACATCGGCCGAAACGTTGTGAAAATAACAACCAAGCTGAATCATCCAAATAATACAAATCAATTTGATTTTGCTTTTTGGTTAAAATTTTTAAACTTGAGATAAAAATATAAATAAGAAGAGCACAGGAAGGAGCTGGTGCTATTGTGATTGCAAGAGTTAGGAGTAGATGTCGATCAAGGAAAGAGTCTATCAGGCATGCGTATAAAGGGTGATGATGTATGAAAGTGAAACCTGGCCAGTGAGGGTTGAGGATATGCGTTGCATGGAGATGAATAATATGAGAAGAATACGATGGATGTGTAATTAGAGTCTTAAAGACAGGCTTAGATCTGTTGACCTCAGAGGAAGATTAAAGCTGGACAGTATAAGGAAGTGTCTTCAGAACAGGAAACTTCGTTGGTATGGTCATGTTGAAAGAATGGATGAGTTCTTGGGTTAGTAGAAGTAGAACAGTTGAGGTAGCATGATCTGTTGGTAGGGGATAGCCAAGGAAAACATAGCTGGAAGTGATACAGATGGACTTGAGAGAAAAGGGGAAACATAAAGACTTGGGCAGAGGTTGCTTAGTTTGGAAAGCAATTTCTAAAACCCGCCCAACAACATGTAAAACGGATGGTAAACCGATGATGATGATGATGATGATGATGATGATGATGATGATGATGATGATGATGATTTAAAATTTTAATAAAAGAAACAAATGTTTTTCTATTTTATTTAACCAAACTTGTGGCAAATATTGAGTAATTCACATTTCTTAATATCAGATGTTTTAGGCGAAATCAAAATGTGACTCGTGTGAATTGAGGAATTAAATAAACAGCTGATTTTTGTATGAATAATGTGTTAGGGGTGTGTTCAAAGAAGATAAAGGTAGTGATACATTAGACCACAAGTAAAATGACAGCAAGAAATCAGAAGGGCAGATGACAGGATAACAGAGATGACTGCTAACCGATTATTCACCCATCGCTAGGTGAGGAGATACCCTTTTTTCATTAAGAAAGTATCTGCATATATTTAAAATAAAAACTTTACAAAATGAAAACATTGTCATTTGTCTTATTATTCCAATGTAAACAGCAAACATGTGTGCTTTTCTGGAGTGAAACGAAGATTTACTTGAAAGCTTCAAGACTTCTTTTGTTGACCGTTCTTCTTTGTGGGCCGGGAAAATTTGTTGGAGTTTATTAATGGAGGTGTCTATGGTAGGAATTAATTTGTAATCAAAATATATATACTTTTATTCATTTCCAGATACATGCTTCGGACAGAAAGAGAGAGAGAGATAGTGCGTGTGTAAGAGAGAGAGAGAGAGAGAGAGAGAGAGAGAGAGGAATACTTTTAAGTCTTCACATGCTTTTACATCCCTATTTACTTGCCACCCCACGAGGCCAGAGTTAGGCGAAAGATCTGTTTTTAATGGGGGAAAAAAATCCAGCTCCCCAAATTGGGACACTCTGGATTGGAACAAAAATTTAAATTTCTCCAGTAAATTGGGGACAAAAATTTAAATTGTTCCAGTCTAGAAGGATTTCTCATTCACTGATCGAAAACAATACAGATGCAGTGTAGTATGAAAATAGATACTGCTCTTTGATCTCAGACGCCTGTTCTAGCCTGTTCCCTAATAAAACTCTGGCCTAACTTGGTTGTTAAGAACTCCAGTTAAAAACTCCCAGCATGCGAGGCGATTTTGTGCTTCCTCCTGCTTTCTGTTTGGAATTGTAGCTTCAGTCCTGATATATTTTGAACACACCTTGTATTTGAAAGAAAATAATATTTTATGCAATGTTCATTTCTATCTTGTTGAATACTGCTTCAGTCTTAATACTTTTTGAACATAATTTGTATTTTGTTAATTTGAAACATTTGGTAGTGCCTGCCTGCCTGCCTGCCTGCCTGCCTGCCTGCCTGCCTGCCTGCTTACCTGCATTCTCAAGTCTTTTTCCCCTTTTCAAACTTAATGTTCTTGTTTGAGAATTAATAGAAATTCGTACTGCAATGTTCTCCAATAATTCATTATTCATGCAGGAACTCGATATTCCATATTAGATCATAGCAGAATCCTTTCAGTCAGTTTTACATAATTTCTATTAAAAGTACCACAAATGTTCAGTTATAAAATAATATGCTTCACACCATCTAGCAGTCAGAGCTTTTGTGTTGCCTGAAAAAATCTTTATCTTATATGCATGTGTCACCTGAAACTTCTCAATATGAGAGGTTCAACTATTTTTAACCAAAGATATTAGCAGCTTCTTTGAAGCATGCACAACCTGCCTATGAAGTTATACACCTTCTATTTTTTTTTTTTTTTTTTTGAGAATTTTGAATAATGATTATTACATTTTTCATTATGTGACTTCAAGTTGAGATGACTTCGTCCATGTGTTGGATAATGGCCCTGTAGGAACGGACGCATCTTGAGGTGGACGTATCTGTGGGAAATCGTTTGGTTTGGCTTGCGCGATTTAGTGCGGGTGGACTCGTATAGTCGAGTTCAAAATAGGGCTGTTCTCACGGTTGGAGCTCACAGACGTGACAGGCCACCATTTTGATGAGATCTTTTAGGTCGGGTGTTCAAAGCGAGTCAGGCTGTGCATGGGGGTTCTGTGACGTCACAGGCTTTTGCGTGGGAGGTGGAGTTTTGCTAGTCTGGGTTTTGGAAGCGAGACAAACAGTCAACTTCTCTATGTAGGCTTCAACATGATTAAGGGAATTAAATTCCCTAAGAGAATACAGGCGTGAGATCTCTTCTTCCCTCTCCTCGAATGGCTAAGGACTTAATCTAGAAAATAACGCTGATAAAGCAGTAATTTGGTCTCTATTTGGTCTCTCCCTCGACGTTAGTGAATATCTCCAAACCGACGGAAATCTAACACCTGAAATAAAACAGAATTGAATGTTTAAAAGATTGTTTGTCTCCTGAGTCGGTCATGAAGCTTTTTGTTGTAGCGGCAATGTTCACAGCAGAGAGAAAGAAGAAAGAATCCAACCACTAGACGACATACCCCTCCACGCGACGAGGAAGAAGAGAGGGAACGAGAAATTAAAGGTATGCAACATATTCCTTTTTGGTGTTAAAAAAAATGACGAGTTGTTTAAGCGAGAACTGCCACGGCGCGTTCTGGGACAAGTATACAAAAGAGAATTGGCACGGCACATTCCAGGACGGTTATGTCTCTTGTCTGCAGCATTTATTACAGACCTTCACAAGCATATTAGTAAAATGAATACTGCAGTGATCAGAAGATGTTTTCAGTTTCGCAGATTTATCTAGAATCCGACAAAAGTCATTTTTTAAGTTCAACACCATTCCGGCTTAGAATCAGAGGTAAACATTTCTAACAATGTAAGCTTCAATATAATCTCCTAGATTCCTTACAACACAAATAGACACAAGAAATTTAACTGCTTTAGTGGATTTTATTTTCACTCCAACTCCAAAACGAAATTTCTGATCTATGAATTTACACTAAATTTCTATGTGTCAAAAAATACTTTTAATCAAATTTCACCAGCAATCGGTTCAATACTGTTATAAGAAGTCTCTTATTTACAAGATTGGACATCTTTATATTAGAGTTTTGACTTAAAATGCCTTTGATGTTTTTTGCAATGAAGATAAAGTGGATCGACATAAATGAAGTCATATCTGGTCCAATTGTATGACTGCATTAAACATCATTTATGTATACAATCTCGGGTAATTTTGTTTGCTAGTACATATATCCAACAAGCATATACTACACTGACCCCCTAAAGGAGGAGGTAATGTCTGGGATGAAGATACCATGGCGAAGAAACATATGCTACACTATACTCACAAAGGAGGAATTAATGCCTAGGAAGATGGTCTCATGGCAACAGAACAGATACTACACTCCAAAAAGAGGAGGTAATGGCTAGAAGGATGGTAGATGGTATAATTACCACAGAATGGAGACTACATTAACCCCCCCCCCTCAACAAAAAAGGAAGATGATATCATGACGAATACACATATACTACACTGGACCTCCTACCAAAGGCGTATGTAATACCTGAGACGATAATCTCATGGCAACAAAACAGATATTCTACTACCTCTCCTCCTTCAATTGAGCATTGAAATCGTACATTAGTCTGAAATAGTAAACTGAATTGAGCATTAATAAAAGTCATGGTATAGTTTCGGCTTCAGACAGATATCAAATCTTTATTAGTAAGAGATTACAGCTGAAGCACTGCATAATATTACTTTGTTTGTATTTCATTGAGATTCGGCTTACTTTCACGATAGCTCATTCAATAAGTTCTCTGATCTCTGCCACATTTTTAATGGTTGAAATTTACCATTTCTAATGCCGACTTAATAGCTGGAACGGTGCTCTCCAAAGATAAAACATTCATTTACGTATCTTTTATAAAATGATATGTTAGGTTTCTACATGAGATTTTCACTATTTTTTTTTCTTTTTCTCTAAAACATTGGCTGTATCTAAACTTAACAAAAGCTCATCAGTCAAGTCAAGTCCACCCACCAAGAACATCTCAGGAAGAAACCAGCCTGCCTCTGTAGACCAGAAGAATAGAGAATGACTCCCCTTCCTACTTATATGAGAATACCCCTTCCCCCGTCTAAAGCCCTTCCTCTGGGCTCAGAAACACTGTGGATTCAGTGGAGGACACTCAACCACTTGAAAACAGGGATTTGGTGGTCAAAAGCTGCTATAGCCAGATGGGGCTACAAAATTGGCCCAAATGTGGCGGGGGACCATACAATGCAACACTGCCTTGTCTGTCCTCTATTATCTAACTAGTGCAGCTTTAAAGATTTTACAAAGAACGGCGTAAAGAAGACGAAACTGTCGTAATACCACATGCTTAAAAGACATGTAAAGAAGAAGAAGAAAAAATGGTCAGAACTCTCCCACGATAATGCTAAATTATTATAATTTATGGTACAGAAATCCGTAACGTACAAAAATGAGCTTATACTAATCTCAGACATTCTTTAGTAAGAATAAGCATTCTTATATACGGTGTATGCATGTAGGTTCTCGTTGTTTAAATACATTCCTCTTTTCGTGACTGCTAACTATAGAATAGATTTGCATACGTACCTCCTCTCCATGGGAGGTTAGATGCAAGGTCAGGTGAGGTTTTATAAAAGCTAGCACAATAGAGGAAGTGCACTCTGGCCTACAAAAAATACCTGAGCAGCCCCATTGGTATTCCCTGGTAAGGGCGCTTCAGGCGATGAACAATAAACTAACTCCTTCTCAAAAAGAGAAGGTAAGTGGTGGACTTCCGAGGTTTACACAGAACCATATGTTAGCCCGACAGAAGCAAGGCCACGGTTAGACTGATTGTTGAGGACGTATCCTCGACTTTTGAAAGTAATGTTAAACAACATTGCAGGAAGAGACAACACTGCAGCTGTGAACCAGAGGGATAGTCCTACGAACATGGGAATATCCTCCTTCTGAAACCTTTCATCTGGACTCTGATTTTCACTCTGCAAGTCTGTATACAAGAACCAAATCTGAAAGCCGTGCTTCTACTTATAATACGGACTTGATGGCTGCTTCCTAAGGGGCACCATTCTTCAAATGTGCGTCAACAAAACGGAAAAATGTATATAACTTATTTATCACTAAAACTAAGATATCTATGTGCTATCATTTGAGCATAATAATTGGAATGTTTGCTAATAGGCCAGGAGACTAGAGTTCAATCCTCGTTCGAGGCATACCAAAGACTAAAAATGGTACTTGATTCACCCCTTGCTTAAACACTTAGCACTCAGCATTATAAGATAAATATTAAGGGTCAGTGGAGCAATCATCGGTATAGTAGCCAATGAAAAAAGAATCTTCGGGTCGCCTTTGACTATACAACGATCACTTTACTTTTTTTTTGTGCTTACAAAAGACAACAGTTACTTTCTAAATACAAATTGTGGAATGATACAAAAGTTATTAAAATAAAAAGGCAAATTTTATTTTTTACTAACTAGCTTGCTTATCTATACAATAAACAAGATAAAATAACTAAATTCACAAACTTTCAATTGGCACTGCTTATGAGAATCTATATAACAATATCCTAAGGCATTTCTTATTCGTACGAACATTATCACCTTTTCGACACTTATTTACAAACGTGAGATCTTTCGATCAGCAAAGATATTGATTGGTGATTAATCTGATGTCGCTAAGGTAAAAATTTCGACTTTATCCGTTTTAAAATGAATTGTTCCAAAATCAAATTATGTCGCCGTGTCTCTAAAACAGTACAGTTTATATCGATTTCTCTACTAACCTGTAATAACGATAGCAAAATTCCCAAGTTTGCATATTACCAAATTATCTCCCTTGCTCCCTATATAACCGTCGACCTCTTCAATAAAATCACTTTTATTCTCGGCGTATCTGAGGTCTGTCATTTTTTGAATTGTCAGGCCTTCTTACGGAAATATTACCAGGTGAAAAAAAAAAAAAGAGTGAGTGAATATTTCGACTTGTTTAATTGTTGGTGAATTTGTCGTTTGTCCGCTTTCTTGTGGAATTTCGCTTGCTTTTTAATTTATCGCTGTTTTTCACTTGCTTGTTTTTATTTTAATTCTTTGAAGGAGTTATCATGAGCAGGAACGAAGAAGCGGAGCCTATACATACAATTTTGGAAGGACTCAGTACTCATTCCTATGACAAAATTAGGAGTCCTAATTTAGCTTTTCCGTCCTCGGAAAATTATAGCCACGAGGTGCGAACGGACAAGAAATTCAGTCATTCCTATGATAAAAAATTGAAGTCCAATAACAACAGGAGTATGGCCTCGGAAGGGGGTTCATTTGGCGAGCCTTCTTTCCCTGTCAGGTTCCTATCTGACGGAGAAGGGGTACATTTAGAGGAACGCATTGACGAGAGAATTCGGCGTTTGTTCAGCGGGGTCCAAAATAAGGGCGAACTTACGTCCAGAACGGAGTTGTCGGACAGGGATATTGAGTGCAATAGTTTGTTCTCTTCGTCAGAATTAGAGGCTTCGTCGGAGATTCCCTTAGTTAGGAAGCAGTCGGTAGAATGGTCGAATTTTATTTCTAAGGTGGCTTCAGAATTAAACATTCCCGTGGGAGGAAAAAAGATGGGGAATGAGTACAAGTCGTATGTTGCCAAGCATTTGCTTCCCCCGGAGAAGGAGGAGTTCCTGGAAATGCCCTTAAATGGCTCCGTAATTAGGGCCGTACAAGAAGTAGATAAGGAGTGGCAAAGTAGGGGTAAAATTAAATGTTTCAAAGCTGCGGACGATGGAAAGTATATGGTGGCTAAGGACCATTTTGAAAGATTTTGTTTGCCACCTAGGTTGGACGACAACATAGAGGAAGGAGTCATGGGAGCGTCTAGTAGTAGGTCTGGTACTCAGTACTCTTTTTCTAGCAAGACGGCGGACACTATCAATACATGCCTACGAAAGTTAGATTCCAGTGCTAGGCTGTTGCTTAGACAAGTTTCATATGGCTCCCTAATTTCGTCATATTTGGATGGTTCGGGTTCCGTGGCTGATAGAAGAGAAGCCTTGCAGGCTATGTCTCAATTATTCCAGTCCATGGCTGATGTGACGGCCAGAATCATTCTCAGCTCTGTCACGGCAAGACGTAGCTTGTATTTAAAGGACATGGCTTTTAAAAATAAGGCCACAGAAAGTAAACTGTTGAGGATGTCGGCAGTAGGCCCTAAATTGTTTTTGGGTAAATTCTTCGAGGTTCTACAAAACAGCGCAGAGAACTTGAGGAATGCGAGGGTGACTCAGCAGGTTCGGAATAACCCTCTACGAGGAGTCAAAAGAAAGTGGGAGGTTCCTAGAGAGCCAAAACAGGAAGGAAGCCTGGTTCAGGACCAAACCAGTCAGGGGACGGCTGTGCTAGTTCCAGGAAAGATGGAAGAAGATTACTTCCGACCGTTGGATTTTACAAGAAGTCCGGGAAGGACTGAAACTTCAGTTTGCTTCAGCTCAAAAGCAGGAAGGGGTAAAAAATACGGTGTTAGGATCGTTTTACCAGAACTACATTATGTCAGTGGAAATAGAAAGCTTGTTAGAAAAACAAGCAATAGAATTAGTTCCGAAAGCCCAGGAAGGGCAAGGATGTTATTGCACCTGCTTTCTAGTGCCAAAGAAGGACGGAGGTTTCCGTCCCATTCTAAATCTGAGGGAGGTAAACTCTCACTTATTCGTTTCTCATTTCAAGATGGAGACGTTCAGGTCAATACGTCAAGCGTTGAAGGTAGGAGATTGGGCTGTAAAACTGGACCTAAAAGATGCCTATTTTATGTTCAAATTCATTCGGATCACAAGCAGTTTCTGCGGTTTCATTTTCTGGGAACTCATTACCAATTCAGGGCAATGCCTTTCGGTTTAGCGGTGGCTCCCAGAGTGTTTACAAAGATCATGGCGGCTCTGCTACCTCAAGTCAGTGGGAGGAGAGTCCTTCTCAGGTGTGACAATTCCACGGTGGTGGCCTACATCAACAAGGAGGGTGGCAAAAGGTCCCTTCCGCTTTGTAAGCTGACTTGGGAAGTGTTCCAATTAGCAGAGAAGTACAATATCTCCCTCGGGGTTGCGCACATTCCAGGGAAGAAGAATGTTTTGACAGATCGGCTTTCAAGGGGAATGACAGGAGCTCGCCTAACCGAGTGGAGTTTGGACAAAGAGATAGTGAGCCTGTTGTTTCAAAGGTTCGGTCAACCAAACATGGATCTCTTTGCTACACCAGAGAACAGGAAATTGAAGGTATTTTGCTCCCTCTTTCGAGTGGAGCAGGCTTATGCTTCAGATGCTCTAAGCATCGATTGGTCAGGGATGTATGATTATGCATTCCCTCCCCCGATACTGATTCATCGGGTCCTTCGGAAAGTGTTTCAAGAAAGTTGTGTCATTTTGTTGATAGCTCCTCGTCAGTCTTGCTATCCCAATCTTCTAGAGCTTCTAATAGACCTTCAGAGAGTGTTACCGGTAACGTCATAAATGCTGTCACAGAAATTCGGCAAGATGATACTTCCAGATCCGGCAAGTTTGAAGCTAGTAGCATGGAAGATATCCAACATAGTCTCACTAAGGAATCGCTTTCTGAAAAGGCTCGAGAGTACATCAAAGAAAGTAAAAGACCACCTACCAGAAGACTATATGAAGCAAGGCAACACATTTATAGAGGCTGGTGTGTTGAACGGAATATCAATCCATATTCAGCCTCTATAAAAAGGTGGCAACTTCTGTGTCTATTTACATGAGAACAAGTGATGCAAAGCGACTACTATTACTGGTTACAGAACGGCTTTAGCTGTAATTCACAATGGTTGGGAGAAGAGTTCTATAAATACGGAGAAGCTTTTGTCGGACATGATTAGAGGAATTTTTAATTCTAGTCCTTCTGTTATGCCTCTTCTCCCTAAGTGGGACTTGCCTTTTGTTCGGGAAGCTCTTACCTGTCATCCTTTCCAGCCTTTGGATGAGGTAGAGTTAAAATATTTATCATGGAAAACAGTTTTTCTGATCGCCTTAGCTTCGGCTGCTAGAATTAGTGAGCTTAGCGCATCATCTACCAATGAATCAAGCTTTAGACAAGAGAATGCCGGCATTAGATTGCTACCTGATTTGAGATTTCTGGCCAAAAATCAGCGTCTGAAGAAAGTTTGGTCGCCTTGGTTTATTCCAGACTTTAAGATGTTTACTGCGAACTCTAGGGATCTTCTGCTTTGTCCTTGTATAAAGACTTATATTAGTTGTACAAGTCAGTTCAGGCAAAATACGGACGCTCTCTTTATTACTTATTTTAAGAACCACCATAAACCGGCGTCGATAAGCTCTATTTCTAGATGGATAGTTTCTACCATCAGACAGGCGTATGGAACTGCAGATCAATTAAGTTTGAAAGGGATCAGAGCTCATGATACTAGGCGCTTAGCCGCATCTTGGGCTTTGTTTAATGGGGCCTCACTGAAAGACATTCTTCAGGCTGCTTATTGGTCTTCGGAGAACACATTTGCTTCCTTCTACTTGAGAGATGTGACGTGGGGCGAAGGACATTTTGCCAGAGCATCCATTTTAAAGACAACGAGAAGTGCGGATAATTGAGTATGTTCTTTATTTTCCTTTTTCCACCGCCTTTTGGTTTCGGCTACAAATTCTAAATTTTTTGCTATCGTTATTATATTAAGTAAAGAAATCGATTAAAACCCCTGTTTATGAGATTTCGATACTTACCTGTATACTCCCTCCCTCCTCCCCTCTTTTCAGTTGAGGTCGTTTAAGTTGCTAAGAGTGCCTCGTGTAAAAGTGATTTTATTGAAGAGGTCGACGCTTTTATAGGGAGCAAGGGAGATAATTTGAATTCGGTGTGGTAATATGCAAATTTGGTTATTACAGGTAAGTATCGAAATCTCATAAACAGGGGTTTTACCTTTAAAAACCCACAATTTTAAATAAATATGTTTTTTAACGTAACAAATATAAGTACTAAGTTATAATCGGTTCTAAGTGACAGTCTCCTGGAGGTTGAAGGTTCAATCCTCAGTATGAGCGAAACGAAGAATAAAATTTCGAATTGCTTAATACTTCACGGCTGTTGGAATGAGAGCAAAATACCCCAGTGGATTAAATAAAGTGTTCTGTTTTTAATTCGGTACAAATTCCAAAGTTCGACATAAAGGTTCCACAGTTCACTCAAGAAGTACCTACAGGAGGTCGGAGGATAGATCGGTTGAAACATTATAAGAATAACATCCAAGATGAGAATAGTAGTCCGAATAATCCAAATAATTTAAATAAATGCATTTCAACAAATGATATTCGTTTTATTGATTTGAAGCATATTACGCTGACAATTATTTTTACGCTAAGAAGACAGAAAACATTTATTGTTTTAAAAAGAATTTTAAATATATATATAAATATAGAAATAAACATATTGTTTTTTTATTCAAAAAATATTTAGCTGACAATTATTTTTACAGAAGAAAGACTAATTTTTTGAATAGTATTCATCCTGACACACATTTATTAATTCCTACTACTACTACTACTACTACTACTACTACTACTACTACTACTACTATTATTATTATTATTATTAACAACAACAACAACAACAACAGTAAATGATACAGATATATGTAGAAAGGACTGTGGAATTTCCATGGGGTCCCACAAGTCTAAATAATTATAACAAATAAATGTTACAGAGCTAGTTGTATAGCTTCTTCTAATTCTAGTGTCTTCAGTTTGAATCCTATGCTATAACCGAAAATCGAAACCTTGAGATCTTCAGTCTGATGTTCTACGAACTAGGCTATTTAAATTTTCTCATAAATAGATATTAAAAATTCCGTAAACAAAATAATTGTAGTTTTGACGTGACGTCATAGATTTATGATTTACGGCATGTTTCAAAATATGAATTCAAACATAGGCGATCATAAAAATAAATAAATAAATAGATGGTTAAACATTATCAATAGTGTTGGAATGTTTAGTTCAAAACAATTCATGTTGTTTTAACAACGTATTGGTGTTAAAAACTATTTAATATATAATATATACTAGATTACAATTTGGACACTTATATATATATATATATATATATATATATATATATATATATATATATATATATATATGTTGCATAACCCCTGACATTAAACGTCACGAGAAGCAAAGGGGGGGAAAGAGCTTATTTATTACTACACACAGAAATCCTTCCGACTGAGGCAGTTCTCCGAAACCACCTCACAGTTCGCTATCACATCCTCTCCGGCCGAAAATAACGCGAAATGTTCACGAGAGGATTAATAGTGATTTCAATCTTTTTTCTTAATACTTCTGATGATACAATTTTCATAGACATTTTCATAGTCATTCTTTAAGCAAACATGTTTCTCAGTAACCTTAACACATTTTGGAAAGTCATTTTTCAACAGGGACCTCAAACACACTTTTCTTAAGAGTCATTTAAACAGATTTCTAAACACCTTTTTCAAGAGTCCAAAAGTCACTCTGAAACACAGTTTCCAGATATTTAACATTATAAGAAAGTTACCTTTGTACTTCTCGTCCGTCGCTGGCACTCATCTTGTTACTGGTTGTGATCGCCGCGCTGCACCTGTTTTTGTGGGCAAATTCTATCTTTAAGCAGAGGATAGAGACACTCGAAGTCGGATTTTCTGAGAGATTTCTTTTGTTCTTTTTATTTCATGCTTTCATTCGAGTGGAGGGGTTTCCATTATTGGTTCTTCATTCACATCTTCCTAAGTTCGTACTGTGTGGGACGTTAGACGCTGTTAGTAATTTCTTTAGTAGCTTTGGCCCATATCTCTTTAATTCACACCCAGACTCTTGCATTCGAGAGCTACCTCATCTGTGTGCGCTCACCGCAAGCTTCCATGGTGATCTCTTTTAGATACAGCCCTTATCGCGAGCGATTACATTCTTGGGAAAACTTCGCTCGCTTTTCCGAAACGACGTTGTCGCTTCGAGCGCCCATGGCGAACTGATTCCAAAAAGCTAAGTTCTTGTTCTCCGTGGTGACGTAATCATCATTCCCACGCACGAGATGGGGACAAAAACGACTCACTCTGATCTCTGACTCAAAGGTCACGTCAGGTGTCTAAATTTATTATGACTATTCTTGGATCAAACACTTCTCTGAACTCACTTCTGAGTCCAGAAACAAAACCTATTTTTCAATAACAAAATTAGCTATTTGATACTAGTTAACCTACTGTGCCTTGCATAATGGGGCCCTACGGTATTGTAACATATATATATATATATATATATATATATATATATATATATATATATATATATATATATATATATATATATATATATGAGGAAAAAGAAACAATGTTTCGGACAGAAGCTCGCGTTTTACAGCGTTTCTTCCGATCTCCTCTGCCTATTTCCTATCTTCTTCATTTTTATTATATAGACTAGACTCTCCGGGACAGTTTGTCTAGCATATATATATATATATATATATATATATATATATATATATATATATATATATATATATATATATATATATATAAATAAATAAATATTAATTATTTATTACCTACAGACATCGATGTTTCATGCTAACGCAATCTTCAGTGCAGGAAGTTAATTTCGGATGGTCAGCGGGAGTGAACTCTGATCATAAATCACCACTGATTCGTAGTTTTCCCGTTGGCCACCACAAATTAGCGGCAGGTATTTTACAACGAGGAGCGAAAGTGATCTACAACAACAAACTGTGTTGGCACTCGCAATGAAGCTTGTAGTACTGCTTGTTATTAAACTCACTCAGAGTGCCCGGCCTTAGTAAAGGGGGCTTTTAATAATATTTATAAATAAATATCAATTATTTATTACCTACATTATATATATATATATATATATATATATATATATATATATATGAAATAAATTAAATTACATGAAAATAAATTTAAGTTAGCCATGCTGATGACGGCCGTGAGCCAGAAACACGTGTTCATAGATTACTTTTATGTACGTATAAAATTAGAGAGAGAGGGAGACAAAATATATATTTTTTAGTTAGTAAATGAATTAATACTTTATGTAACTTTTAAAAATTGAATAAAAAGTTTAAATTCAACTTCTAAATGGTTAAAACATACGTTTGAATTTCGCTGATTATGAACACTGCATTTTAAAAACGAAATAATCTTCATTAGAAATTTCGTTTATTTAAAGAAAAATTCCCAAAAAATATTTACATGGTTGGAAAAAGAATAAAATAGAAACATCTCGTTTGCCTGACTTTTTTTGTTTAAGAAAACACTTTTGAATAAGTTTTCATTCAATTAATTTTTAAAATTTCTATTTTTAAATTAATTAATTCAATTTTGTCTTCTTTTTCTTACCGATTAGTTTTTTCTTCTTATTATTAATAGGTTTTGTCTTCTTTTTCTTTTCGATTAGTTTCGTTCCAGTGATTTCAAGCAGGGAAGCAGGGAATAAGAATTAGATTGAAAAGCGATAGCGAGCAGGTGAAGCCAAATAGCATATGAAGAAATTGAAAAGAATTTTAGTATGAATCAGCAAGTTACAATTTTTTTATTGGCATGATTCAGTTGTTGGTATCAGTTTACCCAATTATTTTTAGAATTAGGTACTCACAGTTGAGACCACGTGAAGGTTGTCAACACCCCCGGCGAAAGATCTTACAGAATTCGAACATTGCACACTTAGTCGACAATCCGTGCATGTATCCACTGCACAGTCACCACTCATATATAGTTATATAACATAGTTTAAATAATTTTTATTTGTTTAATTCATGTTTCAGAATTATTCTAAGTGCTTTTGAGAAGTAATTCATCATCATCATCATCATCATCATCATCATCATCATCATCATCATCATCATCATCATCATCATCATCATCACCACCACCACCACCACCATCATCACCATCATCATCATCATCATCATCATCATCATCATCATCATCATCATCATCATCATCATCATCATCATCATCATCATCGGTTTAACGTTTGTTTTACATGCTTGCATGTGTTAGACATTGGCCCCCTGTCGATTGAACCTGCTACTCCAAGTGTTAAATATCTGCTGACCTAAGAATTCTCATCCACTCTTTCAACGTGCCCATACCATCAAAGTCTCCTGTTCTGTAGTGATCTCATTATACTGTCCAGATTTAATTTTCCTCTGAGGTAATCAGATCTAAGCCTGTCTTTAACTCTCACATTAAACATCAATCGTATCATTCTCATATCATTTCTCTCCATGCAACGCATATCCTCAACCGTCACTATCTAGGTTTACTTTATATGTATCATCACACTGCCTGATAGACTCAATTCAATTCAATGTATTAAATTTTGAAGCCAGTAGTATCTGCTTCAAAATATCTGACCACTAAACTTTTTGAATTATGCATGACAGTGTAACCAGTATGTTCGAAAGGTTTCCTGTTGTAAGAGCCAATGAACTGAAGGAAATAACGGTTTATAATGGTGTTAGTTTATCATGTTAATCGCTTACACAATAGCCACTAACATACGAGTCCTATAACATCTTGATGTTGGGACCCCAATGTGTACTTGAGATATAAAACTGACTGCCAATTAGTATTCGGAAAGGGAAACATACGGAGTAATTGGAACGATAACCTGGAAAGAATTTACATAAGGAATATAAAGCAAACGAATGGACACAAATGCCTGGAGGGGGAACAGTTGCACAATGCAAATGGTCCGTGATATTTCCCACTGCTGTGACCAGAGGCCGATGCCGGTTGCGTATGATCGTTAACATTGATAGGCATACTGACATATTGGTGATTTGCCCAGCGTCCAGAAAATGGTCATTACGACATCAATATTTGGCGCTTGAAGTACCGTTACCTTCACCTGCTGAGTTTGGCTGTCATTGCTTCTGTCGGGAGGAACCAATTAGTCTTCAAGAATTAAAGATGACAGCATTTCAAGGAAGAAAACGAAAAAAGATGGCTCAGAAAAATATAGATCAGGAGATAGATATATTTATTTATAACGGACTGAATTATCTCTCATGTCAAGGTAACAATGCTATATATAAATATATATATATATATATATATATATATTATTTCATGTATCAACATAAAATGATATAAGGCTATATAACTTTTTATGTATCAATTTTCAATATTTACTTCAACAGTAAATACGTGAGTAGAATAGTAGAATTCCTCTGCTTAATTATACCTTTTTTATTTAAAAAGATTTTTTAATGATCTTTTTTGTGTTAAAATAAAAAAAATAGTGTATGTTCCACATGTATTACGAACGTTTTCGATTCTTCATCGAATCATCTTCAGGTGACAAAAGCAAATGGACAAAAAAGCTGAAAAAAAAAAAAATTCAAAAAATAGCCGAGAAACGTACAGGTAAAGAACGGTCCTGCATTGTTGCAGGAAAGACGTTAACAATTAAAATTCTGCAGTGCCAGAATTAGCGTCACAGGATAACATTGTGTTACGTTAAGCATAAGCATTTTATAATGTTGTTACTGGTTTCATACATAATGTTATTGATTGTAGCTTGCTAGGTTTTAATAATATATATATATATATATATATATATATATATATATATATATTTTAACATAGTTCACTCCAAACAAGGCAAGCCGCCACTGTAGACGTAAGGGGCTACTGAGAAAAGAAAAGGGGAGAAGGAAGGGGGTTTGGGGTCAACCTAACTTGGGATCTGCGCAGCGAGATGTCTGTTTACATTAGTTTTAAACTTCTGCATGTCTGTTCTGTCGGGGAAACAGGGGGCAGGGAGAGAGTTCCAGAGGCCAGCAGTACGAGGAAATAAGCTATTTGAGTAGAAGGCTCTCCGACATCTGGGGACCTCCACAGTGAATGGATGAGATTTAGTTGATTGTCGAGTTAGTCTAGGGAATTTACGTCGAGGGGGCACCAGAGTAGCCAATTCATCGGAGGATAATCCATTGAAGTATTTGTAAAACAAGCACAAGGATGCCAAATTGTGGCGATGGGACAGAGGCTGAAGCTTGGTTGACAGTGAGGGTCCAATTAGGTTGGCGATTCTTTTTTGGACCTTGTCAAGGAGGGAGAGACTAGTAGATGATGCACCAGCCCAGATGTGACAACAATACTCCATGCATGGGCGAATGGTGGCTTTGTAGAGATACAGGATAATGTCAGGTGTGAGGAGTTTACTAGCACGGTAAAGGGAGCCAACTTTCTTTGCGGCAGCCTTGGCAATGTCTTCAATGTATTTGTTCCAATTCATGTTACCTGTGAAGGTTAGGCCGAGGAGTTTGAATGATGAACTCTCAGGTAGGGTGTTATTTGCCATGACAATCGGTGGTTGAATAGGTTCCTTGTAGTTATTGAAAGAAAGGAGTTTTGTTTTTGCGGCATTAAAAGTTACCAACCATTTATGACCCCAATCCACTACAGTCTGAAGGTCATTTTCTAAAGATTCAGCCATTGCCTTGGATATGATCGCGTCTGTTTTACCAACATAGCGAGAGTAAAGTGTGGTGTCGTCAGCAAATAAACTAATCTCTGACTCTACGTCATCAGGGAGATCGTTTATGAAGATCAGGAACAGTAAAGGTCCAAGGATAGATCCCTGGTGTACACCAGCATTTATGTCATGTTGCTTAGATGAACGGCCATCGGGGACAACCTGGATTTTTTTTTTGTCTAGGAAGGATCTAATTATATTTAGTAATTGCCCAGTAATACCGTATGAGCGTATTTTCAAGAGAAGCCATTTATGCCATACCTTGTCGAAGGCCTTGGATATATCAAGCGCTACTGCCCTAGCTTCACCTGCCTTGTTGAGTGTATGATACATACGTTCCGAGATGACCGTTAGGATGTCTGCCGTAGATCGTGCTTGTCTAAATCCATACTGGCGGTCAGAAAGAAGTTTAGCATTAACTAGGTGCCATACTATCGCCAGATTGATTAAGGATTCAAAGATTTTAGCAAAGATCGACAGCAGACTGATTGGGCGATAGTTCTGAGGATCGGTTCTATTCCCAGAACTCTTGTAGACTGGTACCACAGAGGCAATTTTCCAGCTATCGGGGAAGCAAGATTCAGCTAGACATTTATTGTAGAGTTTGGAGAGGACATATATATATATACATTTTTTTTGCTTGAGGATTTTTCTCTGGAAATGATCAGATGGTCTTCTGATGAGCTGCATGAACGAAAGATCAAGGTAATTATATGTTTATTTCCGGTTGTGTGCTTCTGAACGAAACGGTTGTCAAGTTAAATTGGATTATTTTTAAATTCTGCAAGAAAAAATGAATAAGGACATTGTAATTGGAATTTAAAATACCATGTTTATATATATATATATATATATATATATATATATATATATATATATATAGATAGATAGATAGATAGATAGATAGATAGATATATGATAGAAAAAAATAATAGCTTATATTAAGCACAATTCAATACTCTCTCATAAAAATTGAGTTCTCTCGGTTATCAGCATCGTAAAGTTTGTAAACAAATGAAAAAAATAATTTAAGCGATATAATTTCACTGTAATTGCTAGGTTCTTGAGCTCAGATGCTAAGTGACCTGGTACCGCTGGTCACAACGATTGAAAATGGCCTAGCATCCAAGTTTGAATCTCAGAGTTGATGCACTTATGATGGCTAGTTACAGTGATGGGATGTGAAACGACGCAATAGCTGCCTGTGGATGACTATATTATATATATGTCCCCATGAGAAAATTCTACACCAAGCCCCACTCTCCAAAATGGTTCACCTCGAAATATGCAACTGCTACGGTTCAGAGGCAGCAAGGATTCAGACAATACAGTTGGTAAATACTAGTTGTAAAAAACTAGAAGGTAAAAGACAATAGATGTAAACACACCAAAACTAATCCCCGCCTGATGATGATTTGATGAATCAAATTTAAAGTAATCGCAAAAATATGGAAACCCATGAAAGTTATATACACCAATTTCATGCAATACGAAATGGATCAAATAATAAAATTGGAAAAAAATCCTCATAAAGAAAAAAACAACTTATTATTTAATAAGATTTGCTTTGATGAAAAAATGCTGCCTTAACACACACACACACACATACACACACACACATATATAAATTAACAGTTCAAAGTTATGTCATACTTTGATTTAATTTTCCGTTTCGAAGTAAAGTAAAGCTAACACGTGTTTCTAGAAGAACTAAAAACATACTTGAAACAAATTCCAGTAGAAAACAAAAAACTTCCGTCAGCATTGTTGTCAGATGAAAAACCGTACAGCATCAAAGTGAAATTTCAAGCAAAAGTATTTATGAAAGCAACACCAAAAAAATACCTCTAAAAGACACAATGACTAAATGAGAATTGACCTACTTAAATACGATTTGAATTATTCAGATGCGAATGTTCCGAAAAAGAAATTCGTTTATACATCGAAAACGGTTCATTTTGAAGAGGTTTGGATATTGAGCTGCATTTTGCACTGGAATTTTGATTCCCATAAGAATCGATCGGAACTATATAAGATAACTTTTTTATATTATCACACACACACACGTACACATTGGTGAGGACTTGAATGCCTACTAGACACTGTCCTCGAGTTTCTAAGGTCTCTCTGTACAGGGATTTGTCAGGACAACGTTGATTAACTCAGCTTTAGTATAACACACACACACACACACATATATATATATATATATATATATATATATATATATATATATATATAGGAGAGTTTGAATTGCCTACAGGAGAGTTTGAATTACCTACTAGACACCATCCTCGAGTGTCTTCGGTCTCTCTGTACAAGGGTTTGTCAGGACAACCTAACATGAGGATACTTCCCCCTACAAGTAAATCCTGATCAAATATTCAAAATACCATTCACAGCACAAATAAGCTCCCCTCGGTATGGCTACCGCACACTGGCTTATATGAGGAATGGTGCACCTTCTCCAAGTGATGTTGCCTATAGTAACAGCACATAGCTGAATACTATACCAGATTAGATGAATTCTTGTCCTGGAATCCGGTAAGACCAAGAAATCACAAGAAAGATATACTATAACATAGTTAACTGGTCACTTGAGGAGAGGAAAATGAATGGAATGTTCTGGATTTCTTTACTAACTCAACATTTGACAGGTAGAGAACTTTAATGGAATATTTGAATATCTATGTATCTCATATAGAGATCAAGTGTTAGTCCCAAGAAGGAGCCCCTTATTTTCTAAGAAATTCAACTGAAGTAAAATGAAACAAGAATAAATATGATTCTTTATGATAAATCAAAGAACATTTTTTTTTGTTTTGACTTTGAGATCTTGTCAATAGTTTTGCTGAGTGAAACAATCCAATGCATACAAAAACTTAGCTTCATGGATTTTCGATATCTTTGCTTCTCAGTTTGTTTACAAAATAAAGCGAAATATTCGATATTATAATTTAGTATTTCCTGTATGTGTGTGTGTTGATCACTTATAAACTTCAAAACTACTTGACAGAATTGCACCAAATATAGCATGAATATTAATGAGATTCTCTGTGTATTATATAGGGCAAAAATTATACTGCTACTGTTCTCATTTGTCTTTGCGGCATATATAAATTATTATACACACCGGTCGATACCCCAGGTCGTCATTGTTGTTTTACTAATTTCACACGAACACAAAGGGTTATTTCAAATAAAAAGATTTATTAGCAGAGTGGATAAATATAGAAAACCATAGAGACAGTGGCTAAGTGGTTAATGACGTAGACTAAGGACCTGGATGTGCCGGGTTTAAATCCAGTTCGTTCCACAGGAACACTTTCATCAAAGCCAACACCTGACCTTGTGTCTAACCTCTTGGAGAAAATATTTTTATAATATTAGCTATTGAATCAGAAAGAGAGAGAGAGAGGAGAGAGAGGAGAGAGAGAGAGAGAAAGAGAGAGAGAGAGAAGCAGCCAGCTTGGGCCGCATTCTATTTAGTTAACATCGTTCGCCTTTACTCTAGTTTTTACTGAGTTTTTTGGGGACGAAGATTTTTTTGTGTCTGCCCTGCTCAAATGTATAGCCTGAAAGTGAAAGAATTCCCTTTCTCCAGAAATCGCGTGATATCATCGACTGCCACTACCAACTGGGGTCAATTTTTGAACCCTAATTCTACAATCATTTTCTTCAACCAAACTTGCAGCTTTCGTTATGCAATGCTACTACTAGTACAAATAATAACAGTAATAATAATAATAATAATAATAATAATAATAATAATAATAATAATAACTATACAAAATTCCTCAAATGCAGAAACCAATCTGCATAAGCTATAAAGGGTCACATGGAACAAAACGACAGAAAGAACACCACATCACAAACCAAGGAACAGAAAATGCAAGAAACATCACTTTATAAGCTCCCCCCCCCCCAATAAATTACACCGGCTGATACCACACAAAAATTAACCAATGAACAGAAATTTCAAGAAACACCATAATCTCTCCCCCCCCGCTCCCCCAATCTCCTCCCCTCCTCCTTCCCCTTCCCCTTCCCCTTCTCCCCCCTAAAAAGAAAATATATAAATAAAAAATGGTGCCAGCCTAGGCTGACATCACACAAAATATTTGCAGAGGGTCAAGGAGGATGAGAAGACCGAGGAGGGACAGCACAAACCAGACATCCACTGGAAGTGCAGAGAGTGCTGGGACCTTGGGGAGGCTTATTGCCACCCAAATCCCAGAGAAGACCAATGGCCCTTACCAGCAAAAAATCAATGGTAAGCGGCTGTTTCGATACTGCAAGGTTATTTGCGTTTGCTATCAAAAAGAGGTGGAGAATACTGGAAATCTGGGGAGACTTGTTGTCACTCAGACTCCAGGGAATACCACCGGTTGTTGTCGGTGAGCAATCACTGATGATGACCTGTGTGAAAACTCCTAGTGAGTACAAATAATAATAATCATTGGAAATCATAAAATCCTCTTCGACGTGGAAACAAGCAGATAAACTTACTTAGAAACCAGACATTTTGATAACAAACAAGGAGTAACAAATCTGTTAATCGTAGATTTCGCTGTCCCAGCAATTCACACGGTGGAGATCACGGAGGCAGAACAACTAAACAAATACATGAAAATGCCAACGAAATGAAATGAAATATGGAACATGAAGACAGTTACTGTAATACCAACAATTGTAGGAGCACTAGGAACAGTTCGGACAAAGCAGGAAAAAGACTAAAATAAATTGGAATCAAAGGGAGAATTGACACCATATACAAATCCTTGAGTGCAGAAACCAACAAACATAAACAGGTAACACCTACCAATTACAGGTAAGTTGAAATAGAAATACGACAAAAATATAGAACGAGCATTATATGAATCCAAGGAACTAAAATCCCATAATCAAACATTTCTCTCCACCCCACTCCCCAATAAAATGGTGGCACCAGCCTCTGCTGGGACCACATGAAATAGTTATGAAGAGTTAAGGAGGATGGCAAAGACTCGAAGGGAGGGCACTCTCCAGACCTCCACTGGAAGGGTGTGTTGGGAGTAGTGAACCTTTGCAGGGCTTAATGCAACTAAAATTCTATGGTGCTTAAATAATCACCTCTCTGTTTTGCAGACATTTTGTTTATATTTTTCATATCTTCTTGTGCTGTATTCACAGAATACATACTATATATTAAATGAAATAAGTCCACTCCCCAACTCCAACCCGCCTTTTTAGGGTTAAATAGATTGCCAGTTAGACGATGTTCGCTGCCACAAGAGGATTGGAAATATTGGGTGAAATAGGCAGAAGATCATCTACTAGGACTTGATTATACAAGAGGACGAATCAAGAAATATTTGTTTTCATTAGACTTGAAGACCAACATGCTGTAGTCGGCTGGGAAGCAGTCTTGCAGTATTTTGTTCCACTAATGTGTATGAAAGACACTTTTTATGTAAGTTCAGTTTGCTTTTTTGTTAGCAAGTGTTGGTACGGACCTTAGAAACCTATCCATTATCTCATTTTATTTGGTGTCTTTATTTTCTTGTTTTTGGGGTGTTTTAGTTGTCCTACTCCCCATCATATATACAGGGTGACTGAAAAAAAAACGGGCCCATGTACACTTTATGTGATATCTCCTTTATTCACCGATTGCCCTTATTTTACAGGACATGGCAGAATGAACGACCGTGAGTACACCAAGACCTCAGTGGGAGCTGGGACAAAGAATACACTGTGTTAAATTTTACTACAAGACAGGCTCGTTTAAGAAAACCCAGGACAGTTTCATGCATCAGTTCGGATGTGAAAAGGCTCCATCCAAAAGCAGAATTCAGAACTGGGTGAACCACTTCGAGAAGTATGGGACCGTGGAGAACTTCAACGCTGCCAGTGGGAACCGTCCAAGCCACTCGGCACGTTTCAAGAAGCGGACAGCCGAGCTGGTCGAAAGTGTGAGCGAGTCTCTCCAGGAGAGTCCGAAACGCTCTGTGCGTAAGCGAAGTCAGTCCCTCGGTATCTCCCGTGAGACTTGCAGGAGAGTGCTGGTGAACAATATCAGGGCTTACCCATACAGAATACAGACGCTGCAGACCCTTACAGCCTCAGACAAGAAGCAGAGGAGCGCTATGGCAGTCAAGATGCTCGATAAGATCGAGGAGACACCAGGTTTCCTTAACCTCCTTTGGACCTCAGAAGAAGCCCACTTCTATCTTGACGGAAACGCTAACTCCAAGACAAATGTCTTCTGGGGGTCCTCCAGACCCAATGAAGTAGCCACCAAGCCCCTGCACTCTCCTAATCGCACGGTGTGAGCTGCAATCTCGGTCAGAGGCATCATCGGACCAATCTTCATCGAAGAATCTGACGCAGCAGTGACAGTCACCAAGGAGCGGTATGTGGAGGTCCTCAAAACCTTCAAGAGTGAGCTCCAGACCCTCTACCCGTCGCTCATGAGAAAGTTCTGGTTCCAGCAAGACGGAGCAAGTTCTCATACCTCAAACCTGTCCTCAGATTGGCTGAAAGAGAACTTCGGAGGCCGAGTGATCAGTCTCAAGACTAATTTTGAGTGGCCACCCCATAGCCCAGTCCTAAGCTCCCCAGATTATTTCTTTTGGGGCTATCTTAAGGACAGAATGTACGCAAGGAAACCCAGAACCATCACGGAACTCAAGGAAGCCATCAGGGAGGAGATGAGAGCCATTCCCAATTGAGTCTGTAAGAACGTCATGGACAACATCGTTCTGCGCCTCAAGAAATGCATGGAGCTAAAAGGAGTCCATTTAGAACACATGCTGTAGAACGGAGAAAAAAAGGCCAAATACCCTAGTGTTTTGATATGATGTTTTGAATATAATAAACTAGTTATGCCCCAAAATTCATTCCATTTGGACGAAACACTAAGAAACAGGGCCTAATTAGATTTGGGGCCTGTTTTTTTTGGGTCACCCTGTACATCTTATAAATCTGTACGTATAGTCTATTAAACGATGCAGCTTTCTTACGTAGTGAAGCCCATATAGCAAATGTGGTATTATGGTGAAAGTTTAAGAGAAAATTATAGACTATCACGATATCTCTCCCATGAAATTTATTTGCCTTGTGCCTAATTTTTTATTAAAATTTGTTATGCAAATTTTATAGCGAATAAATACTAATAATGGCTTTCAAATCGGACAATTCTAAAAATATATTGTCCGATGTAAAATCCATCATTTACTTGATTTCTTAGTATACATCTCTATCTTTATGATGTGGGGTATGTGTATATGTTTATATATTTGTATGTACAGGATTCACTACTAAACTAATTAACCGATCATTATGAATTTTAGAACACAGCTGCTAGGCGTAAGGAGTCTAAATGTGGGTTATATTTAGTTCAATTTAGTTTCATGCAAAGGGGGTAAAAAGGGGATGGAAATCCTTTGTGAAAATTCAGATACTTCCGGTTTTTGTGAAATTTGAACAATATATATTAGACATCAATTAATAAATATTCCACAAATTTCAGTTTCTTTGGAGTATTTTGAAGTGTTTTAGGAGGCATAATATCGGCACGACCTCCCATTTGAAAATTAAAATATTTCAGATTTGCATTAAATTATATCCATTACCCTAAGACACCAATTAACCAAGGTTCCCTGAATTTTACTTTCTTCTGGATACCTTTTAAGCTTACGCCTTAAATTTTCGACATTTTCTATAATCGAAATCATGTAATGGCTTTTGATGAAAATTGGAATAAGGATTCTAGACATGAGGTTTAGTAGTATTATATATTGATTTTAGTCTTTGTAAGTCGATATAAAAGTGACTCAAAATAGTTCTGTTCAGTGAATTAATTTTATAATTATGTAAGTATATATAATTTTTGTTCTAGTACTATATATATACAAGTGTACACCCTCCGTCTAAAATAACGGAAAAAATTGTGCTTCACTAGTGTTCGCACTAAAAATCATATAAAATCATAGAATTACGTCAGTGCATTCGGAGAAGCTTACTCTGGCCTACAAAATTGCCTGAGCAGCCATGTCAGTATTCCCTGGTAGGGACTCCTCAGGTGATTAGCAATAAACTAACCACTTCTCAAAGAGAAGGTATAGTCTGGGAAGGTAGACCTAGAATTGAACAGAATCATAGCTCAGCCTGATCGCAACAAAGCCACTGTCGGACTGTTCGTGTGTGTGTCCGGCTAAAAGTCAGAAACTAAAACAGTACAAAGCTTACATCATTATACTCACTGTTAAATATTGTAATAGTTATATCATCAGAGACCAAATTAGCACATGGGTTAACAAAAATACTTTGTTTTCATTTATTACTGATAGTTGTTTAAAAACAACACAGAAACTAAGTTAATCAGTAAGCTTTCTATTACTTTTTCTTTCTTTCTATTATGTTGAACAAATTGCTAGATAGATCAAGAGACAGTTGGATGGAGAAGTGTGTTTACAAAGTTTCCTGATTAAGGATCTGTAGAGAGAGAGAGAGAGAGAGAGAGAGAGAGAGAGAGAGAGAGAGAGCGAGAGAGAGAGAGAGAGCTAGAGATAGACAGAGAGATAGAGGGAAAAAACACTGTATTTTATGCATGCAACACACACCCAATTCGTATGTCCACCATGGAACCCAAGTTGTTGTTCAAACCTTCATGTATTTAAGGCACGATTATGGCTGTGCTAGTACGACTCACTACAGAGCCTAGCCAAGACTTGGTGGCAACAAATAATTATAAATATCTGGGTTTTTTTATATATATATATACATAATATTTGTTTATCTATCTATCTATCTATCTATCTATCTATCTATCTATCTATATATATATATATATATATATATAGAAAGAGAGAGAGAGAACAGCATCTGAAAATTGTCAATCTATTCATAAAGCTGCAGTAAAACTGAGTATTTCTCATTAGTATCAATTTTATTTTATTATTTTGTGCTCTGCACTTATGCATGAAGCAATTTTATGGTTCTGAGACTTATCATTTAAATCATTATTTTTAATTATATATATATATATATATATATATATATATATATATATATATATATATATATGTAAGATTAAGTCAGCCGGATTCTGGAAGTTAGTGATATCTTATGTCTTACAAAATCAATATATAATGCAGAATAGCCAATCAATTACAGAAATTATCTGTCTGTGTGGTTTAAAAACAGAATGTTGTTATTGAAATCGATATCATCAATTACATACTATATCCGTCATGTATATATTTGTCATGGTTAGATAATTTTCCAGATAGTAACTGTTTATTTTCATTTTTTATCAGAGATAACTATCCAATGAAATTACTGCATTTGTTACAATTGGAAAATGCAAATCGCCTCCAAATTGTAGATATTCAAATATTTCATTTTATTTACATAGCACACATTAACATTGACATTAATCATTTGTTTGAAATTAAAAATTAAAAAACAAATTATTATACAAGGAATACAATTTAAATTTGCAACGTCATTAACATCTCGGAAATAGATACTTGCTAAACTCGACAATTAGTAAACAAACAAAAAATATGCTTATATTAAGCTGTGCAGAATCGGCTAATTTGAAAGAAGATGCAATGAAGTTTTAAAATTTATTTGTTTGCACATTTTTAAACTTATACAGAAAAAGAAATAGAATTTTAGTTTTAAGGTAGAGAACTCCTATAATATCCCCTTTTGCATAATAGAAAGAGTTTTCGCTAATGGGTCAGAAGACCAGGATTCAAACCTCAGTAGAGTCATACCAAAGACTTAAAAATATTATTCGATGCCCCCCTTGTTAAACATTAAGCATTATAAAGTCAGGATCATGGGTAAATGTACTAATTCCAGGAAAGGAGTGGCGCCCTATCCTACACCTCGCTGTAGTAGCTAATGAAAAAGGAGCCTTCAGGTCGCCCTTGACTATGGTCGACCACTTTACTTTTTATTTATCCTCCTTAAATTATTTGAGTTATGCTTCAGAATGAAGATACCATTTACAAGTGATGTGTCATGTGACCTTTCTCAGCATTGGAATTTAATAGTTTCCAGATATTACCTATTACTTTCCACGGAAGTTTTGATCTGAATGAAAATATTCATATTATAACAGATATTTACTGCTATTAAACTAAAGAATGTGTCAGTATTACTTTTCTGTAATAATAGTGAAATTTGCTGCTGATAGAAAAAAAGGCTTCAATATGGAATTAACATTTGTTGAAGAAAAAAAAGAAATCTTACTTGCGAACAATATTCTGAGAAGGAATAATTGTATTTCTAAAGAAATTTAAGTGCATTTCATTTTTTCTTTTAACAACATGGATCAACGCTAAAGAAATGTAAATGGCTATTCAGAATAAAATATTGCTATTTTAGGATGGAAGGTATTTAAATCTAAAGTAGAAAACTTAGCTGACTTAATTTTATATGTTAGGCCTTTATATTTTGTACCCATGAACATTTACTCAAATATTGATTTTATTTTTTATATAATTGGAATATTAATATCGATAAGGACAATAGTCCGATGAGAAATAATGTTGCTGAAGACAATAGTCAAAAGAGAAATAATTTGATGATAATACTACTACAAAGAGAAATAATGTTGATGAGGGCTATAATCCAAAGAGAAATTCTCACCTCTAATTTTAATTGTTGGTATGAAGCCGACTATGTACTACTCAGTAATTAAAGTTGAGATCTTATCAACACACACGTTCCTAGATCTGCCATATGGGAACATTTATTAGAGAATTAGTGTTGTGCGAAAGATTACAGTGATTCACGTTTTTTGTACTGCACAGAGCATTGTCTAAAGATCACCAAAAAATATTAGAAGTCGTAGTTATTAATATGCTGTGACCGTCTTTGTGTAGGAAGAAATACTATTCCTACAACCTCAAGTTGATGGGAATTTATATTTAATATATATATATATATATGAAATTTTTGAAGAAGTAGAATGTACAATTTAAAATGATAAAATCATTTATTTAATTTTTTTTGCAAGCTTTCGATGAATAACATCTTTGTCAGGTAAGACTGTTCGTTAGTGTTATTTCCTTTTCTTCATTTTAATGGTATTAACCCCGACGGGTCGAACCCACAATAGAGTCAGAAAAAAATGTCTAGTTGTTAGGGGCGTAAGTTTAAAAGTGAAGACTGGTCGATATTCTGCACTCGTGGTGCTATATGAATAAGGAAATTAATAACATTTTTGAAGAACACATGAAAATGTATTCAAATTAATTTTTTTGTAAAACCTATTGGTGTGCCATTTTAAATGATAAAATCATTTATTTAATTTTTTTTGCAAGCTTTCGATGAATAACATCTTTGTCAGGCGAGACTGTTCTTTAACATCGACAAGACTTCACTTATAAACTAACGTCCCTAACAACTAGACGTGTTTTTCTGACTCAACCTTGGATTCGACCTGTCGAGGTTAATACCATTGAAATGAAAAAGAAAAAGAAGAAAATCAAACTAAAGAACAGACTCGCTTATGACTTAGAAAATGTAATTTTTGTTGATCCGAACTAAACCGGTCTATCTCTCGTTTTATGTTTATTTCTTCATGTGTTAAATTGTTTTCCTTTCTGTCTCCACGAAATTTCATTCTATGATATATCGTGTATGTTATCGTCATTCATATATATATATATATATATATATATATATATATATATATATATATTTATATATAATTATTTCATGTATCCACATATAATATTGCAAGCAGATATAATAAATCATGTATCAATTTTCAGTATTTAGTTCAATAGTGCTCAATAAGTGAGTAGAACTAGTTATGAAAATATATTGATGGCAATTAAGCTACACAAAGTTCTACGCGTTTCATCCCTGTAGGGAATCGTCAGGCTGAAATGACGATTCCCTACAGGGATAAAACACGGAGTAGTTTGCGTAGCTTAATTGCCATATATATTTTTTCATAACTTACTATATATATATATATATATATATATATATATATATATATATATATATATATATATATATAACTTATTTGTAATATAGTAGGAAAAATCCCAGCAGAGTGCTCGATTAATTGAGAATTAAAATTAAAAATTAAAAATTAAGAGCGTAATATTTATTTATTTTTGTACAGAAAAATTATTACAACATTCGTACCGTCGGTTTCAAGCACAGAAAGACGTAGCCATCCGACTCTCTTCAGCTTCTGTTGTCATCTCTATTAGTATATATATATATATATATATATATATACTAATAGCCGTGAACATCGTCTTTTTTAGCCGTTCAGAATTTTTTATTTACACTTGTACACAGTGCACGGTTCCTTCTCATACACAGGTTTATAGTACTTGAAAGGATTATGTGTTTTTTTAATATGCAATTACCATAGTTTCATGCACCTTTATTATGATTCTTCAATCCTCATGTCTAACTATTCAGTCCGCATACAGTCTATTATATTATTTTATTTATTCATTTATTTTTCTCAGTTTGGTAAACAAAATTCGCTAACATAACAGTTTCGCAATATTTTATGTCATCTTACAAAGATTAAAAGCAAGATATAAAATCCATATCTAATGCTACTAAATGCTATATTTAGAATCCTTATTTTAATTTTGATCAAAATCTATTGCATGCTTTTTGATTCTAGAAAATATCTGCAATTTAAGGATTAAACATAAGTGGTCTTAAAAAGAAATTGAAACTCAGGGAGTCTTGCTTGATTGGTGTCTAATGACGATGGACCCAATTTAATGCAAATCTGAAATATTTCGATTTTCAAATGAAAAGTTGTGCCCATATTAGGCCCCTCTAAAACCTTTTAAAATGCTAAAAAAACTTGAAGAATATCTTTTTTTGAATATTTATTAATTGATGTCTTGAAATAAAAACAATAGCAGGTATCTGAATTTTTACAAAGGCCTTCTACTCCCTTTTTACCCCTATTGCATAAAACTAAATTAAACTAAATACAACCCACATTACAACCTATTACGCCTAGAAGCTGTGTTCTAAAATTAATTAATTTAAGAGTGAATCGTGTGCATATATATATATATATATATATATAATATATATATATATATATATATATATATATATATAAGTGGGAGAGAACCCAAGCAGAGTGCTCTATTATTAAAAAAACTACAAAATAAGAGAGTAGGCAGATCAAAAGAGAGGCTGAAGAGAGTCCGATAAGAGAGACCAATTATAGGTCCTTTTGTTTAGATTTGAAACCGAGTGTACCGAGGCTATTCTTATCTTCTGTAATATATATATATATATATATATATATATATATATATATATATATATAAAAGACTTATGGAAGTTGAAAACGTTAGCAGTTTTGGCGAGTTCCTGTTTACATTCGAACAGAACATTAGATAATTAGTCCGTCAACATGAAAAGATTGATAAAAAAAGAAACAAACAGGAATTGTCCCTGTTGTTTAATCAAACATGCATGAATGAAGAAATGCTGCCTAAGTATATATATATATATATATATATATATATATATATATATATATATATATATATACTAGCAAAAATATGCTTCCTCCGGTCGCATATTTTCCGAGGTCGGGAGCATGATAAATGAACAAACTGCATACATTGACACACCCCACTCCACAGGATGATATTGTAGCAGTTAGCTCCTCCTTTCAAACATAACTGCACCGGTTCGCCGTTAGGTGTCGCTTTTTCACCGACAGGTGGTGCTGAAAAGCGACACCAGATTTATCTGCACTTCGGTGTAATCGAAAAATCATCCTCTTTTTCTCTTCAACTGGCCTTGGCAAAGCAACAACCCACACACGTTTCTTCCGTCAACACGTGTTTCAACAACGGTAAGAGTTCTCAACTCATTTTCTTTGTGTACGGCTTTCAAAGACTTTTCCCACGCCGGACTCGTTTTCTTCACATACGCATCTCAAGAACTGTTTCTTATCGACACACATACACCATGCACCTCATCATTCCACGTACACACACGTTTAATAAACCTTATTTGAACTACCTCATTTTGTTTATTAATTATTACTCTGTCTTTGCATGCAACATTGCTTGATTTAACGACCACGCTCTTAATCAGGGGACACAATATCATGACGAAAGAACATTACCCCCTCCCCAAAAAGTGGGGTTAATGTCTGGGAGGATGATTCATGAAATAAAATAGAGTGTAAACTACCCCGACCCCCTAAAAAATGGAGAAATTCATCCTGGGACGATGATATCGTGAGGAACGAACATATATTATACTGCCCCCCCCAAAAAAAAGTGAATATAATGCCCGGGAGGAATGTATTATGAGGAATGAAAATATACTACACAAACCCCCAAAGCGTTGGAGTATCCCTCCCCCCCTACACACACACACCAAAAAAAAGGATGTGGTTATACCTTGTCGGAAATACCCCCTCGAAGATAGAGGAGGTCATACCTGTGAGCATCACCCCATAAAAGGAGAAGGTAATGCCTGCGAGCAAATTTTATTGTACACGAAATATGCCGAAATGTAACTTGTTTAGATGTAGACAATATTTTTCTGATCTAATTTTTATTTTGGCGTTTCACGTGTACGATGAAAATTGATATAACATAGGGCTTTTAATGTTTTCTTTTGTTTTTGTTTTTTACTAAAACATGGTTTGAATAAAAAAAAATATAAGTTCATTATGAGTAATGCCGAAACTTATTTCACTTTAAATAATTTACATGACTGCAATAGAAATTAACGCCACATGAAAGGGAAAATATCCCTTTTCCTAAAGAATAGGGGTTAATTAAAAAAGTCAGCAGGCCTGTGTTTTTATTTATTTAATATTGGGTGGGGGGGATTTATTAAAAAGTGAAAGAAAACTTTAAATTTAAAAAGAGCTTACAATTTAAACAGAAATTCTAATTTTATTGGTTTGTATTTTAAGTAAAAGACGGTTTCATCGCAGACTTTATATTTATATATTTTGCTCCTTTATTTCGTAAATAAATCACGTACTTATAAAACAAAAAAGGCAATCTATCGTCGCTAGAAAAAGGGGGTGAGAGACAGTTAGTGATGACGTCAAATTTTTTTTACTTATTTTTGAAGAGAGAGAGATAAACCAATCACCTCCCCTTTTCTATGAACTCGCTATATCTTTCCAGCTAGCTAAGACATCTTAGTTTCATTTAAATTATCTCCCTTGATGTTTTAAAAATGTTTTATCGTAAATTATTTTTTTTCTTATTAAATTACTTACATAAATAACTATTAATTTACACAAAACTGTGTTTCTATAGTACGATATATACCGTATTTGAAAGCGTACTATTGTATTATTGATTAAAATAACATTATTCCGTTTTGATAGTAATATAGAAGTGATAAATAGCAAAAACCTTTCGCATTTATTCATTTATATATATATATATATATATATATATATATATATATATATATATATATATATATATATATATATAAATTTAAAAAGAAAACTTCCTACAGAAATCTTTAACGGATGCGAAACTATATATATATATATACAGGGTGGGCCAAAATAAGAGTCCTATCTTTAAATTTGAATAACTTGAATTTGAATAACTTCCACAAAATAAAAGTTAAACTCACCAAACTTTATGTGTGTGTAGACTGACCCTTCCGAGATCTTTTGAAATAAACAAAACAAATTTTAGCCGAAAAACACTTCTTAAAACTTACAAAAACTAAAGTATTGTTTTTTACACTGTTTTGAGTTTTTTAAGCAAAAATAATGTTTTCTAAATGAGGGTACGTTCCTTAGGGCTAATACGGCTCATGCTTGCTTCGGAAGGGGTCCTTTACTTATTCTAAAAAAAAAAAAAAAAAATCAATAAATAAAAAAGTTATGAGTTTTTAAAAATAGGACCCTTATTTTTGCCCACCCTGTATATATATATATATATATATATATATATATATATATATATATATATATATATATATATCGACAGCCTGTTAACTTTTCCACCCTGTCAATATCGATCTGTCTTAGATTGATCCTTTTCCTACATATCTACAAATGACACAATAGAAAATACCACAATCGGATTATCCTGGAGATTGTGCTGCAAATGAAAAGCTATTTGTACATGTTATTATCACTCAGTGAAAAGGTCAAATTAATCCAGGAGTTTCACCTGCCTGGGTCTAAAGATGTCAGCTCCAAGCAATTTACCTGATTTCAAAATGTTAAAAATAGGAAAAGTTCAGAAGTTTATTAGATAAATGATATTACATCCATGCTGTTATGTGTCCATACAGGAAGGTTTGGACAAGAACTTGGGTTCCATGATAGACTGGACATAAGAAATGGGTGTGTGTTGCATGCATAAAATACAGTGGATATAGAAATTTTACACCCTATTAAACACAGACCAAAATTTAGTAAGGACTAGCAGGGCTACCCAGCATTGCCCGGGGACATACATATCAAAATAGAAAAGTTAGAAAAGTGTGTATGAATTGGTTTTGTTTTTTATTACGCCCTCTCTTTCTCTCTCTGTCTTTCTTTGTCTCTCTCTTCCTCTCTCGCTTTTTTTTCAAAACTGTCCACCATTGGTGGCCATGCCAGAAATCGGAGTTTCAAACGGCATAGCGCTAAAACTAACACATTGCCTCTGCCCCTAACAGGGTGAGGGAAGATTGGATTTTAGGAGGGGAATGATGCTGTTGAGTCCCACTTGGTCTATTCTTCATCATTGGCAAATAACATGGAGTGTCTTTATTTTCTTATATTAGCAGTTTCCTCTGTAGAAATGTACTTATGACATTGCCCAAATGTCCATGGCATCGGTAAATATTCCCACCGTTATTGATGAATAATATTCCATGATGTCAAACTGGATAAGGGAAGCTTGGTTCTTGTAATGGCATCATCAGTGTTAATCCATTGATTTATTTGTAATGTAGTTTTGATTTTGGAATTAATCTGCTCCAAGATCGGTTTGCTAATCCTTCCAATTTCAGATCATGTTGGGTTAACAAGCCGAGCGACTGGTTTATAATTAAAATCTTGTTTGCGTTCCTAAAGAAGGAAGTAGTTTTATTACTAGTGGAGGTGATCTCTTGTCGTCCCGACAATCTCTTTCTCACAGAAGAGGTTGCTAGCCTCTCTTGGCTCTATCGTTATTTCCATGGAATGTGCTCGACTGAGCTTCAGTTTTTGGTTAATCCTTGTCAGACATTCACGGCAAGAACTTGTCTTCCTACCACAACGAATAAAAGTCTTTCTGTTCTTCCTCCTTGTGCCTAGTGCCAGGCGAAATTTCCATGAACAGATCTTTTTTTGGTAAGGGCTTCTCACCTGTGGAACACATTGCTGCGGCACTTATTTTGTGCCATACAACTTGGTCATCTCCAAATCCAATTTTAACACATTCTTGTCATTGAAGTTCTAAAAGTAATCAAACGCAGGTCATATCATTGGTCAACGTTAATACTTCTATAGTGTTCCTCATCTTTAGGCTGGCAATCATTACTGTCTCATTAATCCTTATCCTTGTATAGATTTTTGTCTTGATAAGTGATGACTCTGAGAGTAAAATATTTTCTTTTACATTGCAGCATATTTATCTCCCTATCAATAATTTTAAGTTTATGCGCGATTTCTTGACTTTTTTAATAACCTTTTCTAACTTATTGTCATTATGATCTACTTTTTAGATTTTTTTAGTTAAGCGTATTGTTTGGGGGTTGTTAAATATATTTAGTACTTTGCTATCCGTAAATAGAGTTGAGCTCTATCAGTAGTCGGCAAAGTAAACAAATACACAAAACTAAAAAAAAGATTATATGGTGTCATAGGCTGGGGGTTCCTCATTCAATAACAGGCAACGCCAGGTTTTTTGCTATTATATATATAAATTATTATTTAGAATTCCAATGACCCAAATTCAGTCTTTACTCATATCATTTATTTTTGACATGGCAGAATTGACAATGATCTTACAATTATTTGGCAACATGTAATATGCTACAATTAAACGCAATTACACGCTACTCTTCAGAAACCAACATAGATGGCATTGATAAAGGTAGTATATCGTACAGAAAGTTTATGGAAAAAAAACAGAAATATCCACTCCCTAACCCCCTGGAATAGGATGAGAGAATTAAAATGAAGTCGCCATTTTGAATCTACCTTATTTCAGCTAAATTTTAGCCTAATTATTCTGTGTAGCTTAATTGCCATGAATAACTTCAACTACACAGAGGGATTTGCGTTTCATCCCCGGAGGGAATCGTCAGCCTGACGATCCCCCCTGGGGATGAAACGCGGAACTCTCTATGTAGCTTAATTGCCATAAATATATTTTCATAACTTACTACCTAGCTCTACTCACGTATCGAGCACTGCTGAAGTAAATACTGAAAATTGATACATGAAAAATTATACCTCATTATAACATTTTATGTAGATGCATGAAATAATATATATATATATATATATATATATATATATATATATATATCGACAGCCTGTTAACTTTTCCACCCTGTCAATATCGATCTGTCTTAGATTGATCCTTTTCCTACATATCTACAAATGACACAATAGAAAATACCACAATCGGATTATCCTGGAGATTGTGCTGCAAATGAAAAGCTATTTGTACATGTTATTATCACTCAGTGAAAAGGTCAAATTAATCCAGGAGTTTCACCTGCCTGGGTCTAAAGATGTCAGCTCCAAGCAATTTACCTGATTTCAAAATGTTAAAAATAGGAAAAGTTCAGAAGTTTATTAGATAAATGATATTACATCCATGCTGTTATGTGTCCATACAGGAAGGTTTGGACAAGAACTTGGGTTCCATGATGGACTGGACATAAGAAATGGGTGTGTGTTGCATGCATAAAATACAGTGGATATAGAAATTTTACACCCTATTAAACACAGACCAAAATTTAGTAAGGACTAGCAGGGCTACCCAGCATTGCCCGGGGACATACATATCAAAATAGAAAAGTTAGAAAAGTGTGTATGAATTGGTTTTGTTTTTTATTACGCCCTCTCTTTCTCTCTCTGTCTTTCTTTGTCTCTCTCTTCCTCTCTCGCTTTTTTTTCAAAACTGTCCACCATTGGTGGCCATGCCAGAAATCGGAGTTTCAAACGGCATAGCGCTAAAACTAACACATTGCCTCTGCCCCTAACAGGGTGAGGGAAGATTGGATTTTAGGAGGGGAATGATGCTGTTGAGTCCCACTTGGTCTATTCTTCATCATTGGCAAATAACATGGAGTGTCTTTATTTTCTTATATTAGCAGTTTCCTCTGTAGAAATGTACTTATGACATTGCCCAAATGTCCATGGCATCGGTAAATATTCCCACCGTTATTGATGAATAATATTCCATGATGTCAAACTGGATAAGGGAAGCTTGGTTCTTGTAATGGCATCATCAGTGTTAATCCATTGATTTATTTGTAATGTAGTTTTGATTTTGGAATTAATCTGCTCCAAGATCGGTTTGCTAATCCTTCCAATTTCAGATCATGTTGGGTTAACAAGCCGAGCGACTGGTTTATAATTAAAATCTTGTTTGCGTTCCTAAAGAAGGAAGTAGTTTTATTACTAGTGGAGGTGATCTCTTGTCGTCCCGACAATCTCTTTCTCACAGAAGAGGTTGCTAGCCTCTCTTGGCTCTATCGTTATTTCCATGGAATGTGCTCGACTGAGCTTCAGTTTTTGGTTAATCCTTGTCAGACATTCACGGCAAGAACTTGTCTTCCTACCACAACGAATAAAAGTCTTTCTGTTCTTCCTCCTTGTGCCTAGTGCCAGGCGAAATTTCCATGAACAGATCTTTTTTTGGTAAGGGCTTCTCACCTGTGGAACACATTGCTGCGGCACTTATTTTGTGCCATACAACTTGGTCATCTCCAAATCCAATTTTAACACATTCTTGTCATTGAAGTTCTAAAAGTAATCAAACGCAGGTCATATCATTGGTCAACGTAAATACTTCTATAGTGTTCCTCATCTTTAGGCTGGCAATCATTACTGTCTCATTAATCCTTATCCTTGTATAGATTTTTGTCTTGATAAGTGATGACTCTGAGAGTAAAATATTTTCTTTTACATTGCAGCATATTTATCTCCCTATCAATAATTTTAAGTTTATGCGCGATTTCTTGACTTTTTTAATAACCTTTTCTAACTTATTGTCATTATGATCTACTTTTTAGATTTTTTTAGTTAAGCGTATTGTTTGGGGGTTGTTAAATATATTTAGTACTTTGCTATCCGTAAATAGAGTTGAGCTCTATCAGTAGTCGGCAAAGTAAACAAATACACAAAACTAAAAAAAAGATTATATGGTGTCATAGGCTGGGGGTTCCTCATTCAATAACAGGCAACGCCAGGTTTTTTGCTATTATATATATAAATTATTATTTAGAATTCCAATGACCCAAATTCAGTCTTTACTCATATCATTTATTTTTGACATGGCAGAATTGACAATGATCTTACAATTATTTGGCAACATGTAATATGCTACAATTAAACGCAATTACACGCTACTCTTCAGAAACCAACATAGATGGCATTGATAAAGGTAGTATATCGTACAGAAAGTTTATGGAAAAAAAACAGAAATATCCACTCCCTAACCCCCTGGAATAGGATGAGAGAATTAAAATGAAGTCGCCATTTTGAATCTACCTTATTTCAGCTAAATTTTAGCCTAATTATTCTGTGTAGCTTAATTGCCATGAATAACTTCAACTACACAGAGGGATTTGCGTTTCATCCCCGGAGGGAATCGTCAGCCTGACGATCCCCCCTGGGGATGAAACGCGGAACTCTCTATGTAGCTTAATTGCCATAAATATATTTTCATAACTTACTACCTAGCTCTACTCACGTATCGAGCACTGCTGAAGTAAATACTGAAAATTGATACATGAAAAATTATACCTCATTATAACATTTTATGTAGATGCATGAAATAATATATATATATATATATATATATATATATATATATATATATATATCGACAGCCTGTTAACTTTTCCACCCTGTCAATATCGATCTGTCTTAGATTGATCCTTTTCCTACATATCTACAAATGACACAATAGAAAATACCACAATCGGATTATCCTGGAGATTGTGCTGCAAATGAAAAGCTATTTGTACATGTTATTATCACTCAGTGAAAAGGTCAAATTAATCCAGGAGTTTCACCTGCCTGGGTCTAAAGATGTCAGCTCCAAGCAATTTACCTGATTTCAAAATGTTAAAAATAGGAAAAGTTCAGAAGTTTATTAGATAAATGATATTACATCCATGCTGTTATGTGTCCATACAGGAAGGTTTGGACAAGAACTTGGGTTCCATGATGGACTGGACATAAGAAATGGGTGTGTGTTGCATGCATAAAATACAGTGGATATAGAAATTTTACACCCTATTAAACACAGACCAAAATTTAGTAAGGACTAGCAGGGCTACCCAGCATTGCCCGGGGACATACATATCAAAATAGAAAAGTTAGAAAAGTGTGTATGAATTGGTTTTGTTTTTTATTACGCCCTCTCTTTCTCTCTCTGTCTTTCTTTGTCTCTCTCTTCCTCTCTCGCTTTTTTTTCAAAACTGTCCACCATTGGTGGCCATGCCAGAAATCGGAGTTTCAAACGGCATAGCGCTAAAACTAACACATTGCCTCTGCCCCTAACAGGGTGAGGGAAGATTGGATTTTAGGAGGGGAATGATGCTGTTGAGTCCCACTTGGTCTATTCTTCATCATTGGCAAATAACATGGAGTGTCTTTATTTTCTTATATTAGCAGTTTCCTCTGTAGAAATGTACTTATGACATTGCCCAAATGTCCATGGCATCGGTAAATATTCCCACCGTTATTGATGAATAATATTCCATGATGTCAAACTGGATAAGGGAAGCTTGGTTCTTGTAATGGCATCATCAGTGTTAATCCATTGATTTATTTGTAATGTAGTTTTGATTTTGGAATTAATCTGCTCCAAGATCGGTTTGCTAATCCTTCCAATTTCAGATCATGTTGGGTTAACAAGCCGAGCGACTGGTTTATAATTAAAATCTTGTTTGCGTTCCTAAAGAAGGAAGTAGTTTTATTACTAGTGGAGGTGATCTCTTGTCGTCCCGACAATCTCTTTCTCACAGAAGAGGTTGCTAGCCTCTCTTGGCTCTATCGTTATTTCCATGGAATGTGCTCGACTGAGCTTCAGTTTTTGGTTAATCCTTGTCAGACATTCACGGCAAGAACTTGTCTTCCTACCACAACGAATAAAAGTCTTTCTGTTCTTCCTCCTTGTGCCTAGTGCCAGGCGAAATTTCCATGAACAGATCTTTTTTTGGTAAGGGCTTCTCACCTGTGGAACACATTGCTGCGGCACTTATTTTGTGCCATACAACTTGGTCATCTCCAAATCCAATTTTAACACATTCTTGTCATTGAAGTTCTAAAAGTAATCAAACGCAGGTCATATCATTGGTCAACGTTAATACTTCTATAGTGTTCCTCATCTTTAGGCTGGCAATCATTACTGTCTCATTAATCCTTATCCTTGTATAGATTTTTGTCTTGATAAGTGATGACTCTGAGAGTAAAATATTTTCTTTTACATTGCAGCATATTTATCTCCCTATCAATAATTTTAAGTTTATGCGCGATTTCTTGACTTTTTTAATAACCTTTTCTAACTTATTGTCATTATGATCTACTTTTTAGATTTTTTTAGTTAAGCGTATTGTTTGGGGGTTGTTAAATATATTTAGTACTTTGCTATCCGTAAATAGAGTTGAGCTCTATCAGTAGTCGGCAAAGTAAACAAATACACAAAACTAAAAAAAAGATTATATGGTGTCATAGGCTGGGGGTTCCTCATTCAATAACAGGCAACGCCAGGTTTTTTGCTATTATATATATAAATTATTATTTAGAATTCCAATGACCCAAATTCAGTCTTTACTCATATCATTTATTTTTGACATGGCAGAATTGACAATGATCTTACAATTATTTGGCAACATGTAATATGCTACAATTAAACGCAATTACACGCTACTCTTCAGAAACCAACATAGATGGCATTGATAAAGGTAGTATATCGTACAGAAAGTTTATGGAAAAAAAACAGAAATATCCACTCCCTAACCCCCTGGAATAGGATGAGAGAATTAAAATGAAGTCGCCATTTTGAATCTACCTTATTTCAGCTAAATTTTAGCCTAATTATTCTGTGTAGCTTAATTGCCATGAATAACTTCAACTACACAGAGGGATTTGCGTTTCATCCCCGGAGGGAATCGTCAGCCTGACGATCCCCCCTGGGGATGAAACGCGGAACTCTCTATGTAGCTTAATTGCCATAAATATATTTTCATAACTTACTACCTAGCTCTACTCACGTATCGAGCACTGCTGAAGTAAATACTGAAAATTGATACATGAAAAATTATACCTCATTATAACATTTTATGTAGATGCATGAAATAATATATATATATATATATATATATATATATATATATATATATATATATATATATATATATATATATATACTTTACAGAAAAAGAGGGGGATATTAAAGTGGGTTGCAATTTGTCATAAATCTACAATTAAGGTATTTGTTCCTGTTAAATTTTTCTTCTTCTCTCTATCTCTCTCTCTCTCTCTTTATTTATTTTTCGTTTTGAATCACTTTTATCCTCTAATAAAATATAGCAGCCATTTTTCCCAAAGGGAAAAGTGAATAAAATCCGTATGACATTAAAGTCTCTTTTCTAAAACTGAAAACCAGTGCCGAGTCGAGCGGTCATCAAAGGTTGTTATTATAGTTTATTTTTCCGCTAACGAGCCGATCGTTATGACTGTAGAGTAATATCAATCATTTCATATGTTAGCGACACACACGTTTAGATGTTAATGAGAATTGTATGGCGAGTGTGTGATCACAAACGAGTCCGCCGCCGTCGCCATTTTGTTTTTGTTTTTGTTTTTTTCATGGCGATCGTTTCACATGTCTACGGCTTTTCATCTACAAATAGACACACTCGAAAATCAGTGGAAGTGATGAAGTGTAAAAAAAAGAAAACACAAAAAGAAAAATGGAATAAAAATCAGGTCTAAGCCTGCTATAAACTGCTCATTGGATAAAGTGGTGATGGCTGTCTATGGAAGATGGGGACCATTATGAGTGGTCTGCTAGGACGTGGGAGATGAAAAGAAATGGGAGGGAAAGGATGCTGCATTCGGCATTCGGATGTTTGGGAGACATTAATGATCTGTGCCAAACATGACTACCCTTGATTCAGTTCCGGATGAAGAAGCTGATCAGAAAGCAGTTATATATAAATAAAATAAATAAATAAAAGGCGTAAAAAAAGAAAGGATAAAACGTTTGCCTTTGAGGGGTTGGGGAGCTAACATGTTTAAGATGTATATAGTAAAATTGTGCACAAAGTTGGATTAGGATGTTGATCAGGAAAAGGGGTGTGTCATTTGAAAGCGGGTAGGACAGCGGCCGTTCAAAAGGAAACGGAATGAATTGTTTTTGGTTTTTTTAGAATCACTGGAGCTTATAACGAATGAACGAAAGGATTAAATATTGATCATACACATTCAGTCTAATCCAATCATAGAAAATTCAGATATACTTAGATCATCGTGTTATGTCCCAAAGTAACAGTCTACTGATTGTACTGTGTACAGATGTTACTATGAGTTTTTGTACAGATAGAAACATGCTTGTAACGATATATATATATAAACAATAAATGTAAGCAAACATTGTTAAACATAACATAATTCACTTGCTTGATTATACCTTTTTAATATTTTCAATTTTTCTAATAATCTTTTTTGTGTCAAAATCGCACACAAAATTAATGAATGTACCATAAGTATCAGTCACACTTTTTCAAAAAAACAAAACACAAATGAACATAAGCTGGAGAAAAGAAGAGAATTTCAAAAAACAGCCGAGAGCGCGATATGTAAAGTCGTTAGACACCAACACAACACACCGATGCAATTCCTTCCAGAAGAACGTTTACAATTTAAATTCCGGAACGTCAGAATTAGCGTTACAGGATAACTTGCATTTACGTCAAACATTTTAAAATGTTGTTACTCGTTTTATACGTAATGTTATTCATTGTAGGTTGCTGGGTTTTAATAAAGATAGCTTCGAGTATTTATAATTATTTTAAAATTAGTTTCAGAATGTAATATTTTACTGTTATTAACTAAAATTTGTTTTAAATCGGATGGAAGCGATTATGTTTTTTTTTTTAATGCTGGAAAATTGAGCTAGAGTTTACAATGTGCATTGTGAGTCTACGGGAAAGGGTATAAGCCGAAGAATTCGGTTGTGTTTAGCAATATTTGCTTAAATAAAAATATACTGCTTAAATACACATAAAACAATACATTGTAAACAAAATGTTTTCTGACAACCTCGACTTGTCAAAGTAAAAACAGACCGACACCATAACACCTCTATAGGCCGACAACAACGTTAAGGCAAACTTCGACTTTATTCATCAAAATAGTCTCCATCCAACGCTTCTCTAACAATTCGATACCTTTTTTTGTAGAGCAATTTATCTTTAGCCTCAAAATACGCTCCAGTTTCCGATATAACTTTTTCATTGGGGGTAAATCTCTTTCCCTGGAGCATACTTTTCAGGTCTGCAAACAGCCATTGTCGCTGAGGATAGATCTGGAGAATAGCCTGGGTACGGAAGCAATTCAAAGTGCAATTCATGTAGTTTCGCTATTGTTGCGATTTACTTGTGACATGGTGCATTGTCTTGGTGAGAGAGCACTTTTTATTCTTTATTTTTGGCCGCTTATTGGCGCTTTCGTCCTTCAAGCGCACCAATGATGCTATATAATATTTGCTATAGATGGTTCTTCCTTTCCCAACATCATCGATGAACACAATAATTTGTGAATCCCATAATATGGAGGCCAAAATGTTGTTTGCATCTTTGGTTGCTTTCGATGACTTTCACCTGATGCTGTCCACTTAGCTGACTGCCGATTTGACTCCGGAGTGAAGTGGTGGATCCATGTTTCATTCCATGTCACATATTGATGCAAAAACATTCTTTTTGCTGTGTTAACACAGTTGACGTGTTGTTTTTTTTGATCGACTCTGAGCAAATGCGGTACTCACTTTGAACACAACTTTCTCATTGACAAATGTTCATGCACAATGGTAAATACACTTTCTGATATATTCAACTACTCTGCTATCTCACAAAACTTAAATGTACGATGGGCCCAAACGAGTTTGTGAACATTTTTTATGTTTTCCGGAACAATTATATACATAACAATAATAAATAATTAAAAGAGGCTTATCTTATTATTTTTTGTTGTTATAGGGTTCTATCTGAAAGTATATTACGTTGAAATAAAATTATATAGTTACTTATTATATTTACCTCCCCAGGAGGTTAGACACAAGGTCAGGTGTTAAGTTGGAAAGCCAATGCACTATGATTAATTAACTCTGGACTACAAAAAATGCCTTAGCAGCCTGTCGGCATTCCCTGGTATGGGCGCCTGAGGCGATTCGCGAGATACTAACGACTTCTCAAAGAGAAAGTAAAACCTGAGAGGGTGGACCTCCTGCGACTAGACAGAACCATATCTCAACCCAACAGCAACAAAGTCATAGTCACAGTAGCAGACCCTGTATATACTAGACTAGCCCGAATTAAATAGACATATGTTAGACAGATTGCTATTGAGGTCTGTTTTTTTTTTAAATCCAACTCACACACACACACACACACACACACATATATATATATATATATATATATATATTTATATTTCAAAAATGTAATCACTTAGATGCTTGACAATACCGGAGGGTTGAAATAAATGATTGCTCCGGTGATTATGCGATTCCGTGTTACTTTATTTTAATTTTATTCTTGCTCTGTTTATTACATTGAGCTCTCATACCCGGATTTCCTTCTAGAATTTATTTCACTATAACACACACACACACAATATATATATATATATATAAAATTATTAATACCTACAGACGCTAGCGTTTCAAGCAGTTGAGTAACAATTTCAGACGGTCGGAGGCGCGAACCCGGTTCACAGAGTCAGCCTAGAATCTGAAAGCAGTCGCCATATCCACTCGGCCAACGGAAACTCTAACGTAATTAAGAGAAATTAAGATCTATATGTACCTAGAAGCGGGCACAGGTAGAAGACTAGTCGAGAGTGTTCGACAAACGTATCGGAACTTTGCATTAGAGCTTTTTGAACGTCTATTTTTAACATCCCCGAGAGTTCTCAACTTTAATTTCTTAAAGGGGCATAGTATAATATTTATAAATAAATATTAAATTATTAATATCTACAGACGCTAGCGTGTCAAGCTTATTGCTCTCGTCAGTGCAGGAAAGTAACAATTTCAGACGGTCGGGCACTAGATAGCTGTATCTTCCAAGCGTTGCCGGGATGTTTTACTTTTGTTTCTAATATTTTTTGTAAATATGCTTATTATTATTTCCTTTCATTAGTCAGTTCAGTTTCAATAATAAATGCCAATGTTTTACTCAATGAAATGCGACACAATTTGGCGTCTATGCCATGTCGGACAACGTTCGCTGTCCCCCCCACCCTCTCCCCCCTCTCCCCTTATCTTTCTTTCTCTCTCCCCCTCTCTGTGTGTCTCTCTTCCCCTCTCTATACATTTCTTCCTCCTCTACTTGCTACAATGTGCATTGTCCAAACTCCTCTCTTTCGCTTCCTGTATTTGCCTTGCTCGTTCTCTCGCCATCTTTAATGCTTAATGTGTTTAATGAATACGAGGATGGAAGCGGAACAATTTAGTTAACCATAAAGTATGGAAAATCAAATATGAATTAATTGGAATTAAAATATATATATATATATATATATATATATATATATATATATATATATATATATATATATATATATATATATATGTATATATATATATATATATATATATATATATATATATATATATATATGTTTCGTATTTAAATTGGTTTCAAATGAAAGTATCTCCAATTTACTTTCGACAAGTATTTGCGTTCGCAACTGTCGGTTACTTTTTGCCCTTTCTCTCCTTCTCTGTATCTATCATTTATTATTATTATTAATTTATTTTTATTTTTTATTTCTAATTTTTTATTATTATTATTATCATTATTATTATTATTATTATCATCATCATCATCATCATCATCATAATTATTATTATTATTATTATTATTATTATTATTATTATTATTATTATTATTATTATTATTATTATTATTATTATTATTATTATTATTTATAAATACGATGTTGAATCAAAAAGGTATTCATTACTTTGTAGTTTGTAATAAATTTTTAAAATCAAGTATTAAGCCATAAGCTTTTTATCCAAGTAGTAAGAAATATTCCCTGAATTTAGGCAGATTTATTAATCCAATTAAATACGTAAAAATATATCGTTGTTTTTATTTTATTTGGTTATTACTTGTTTAAGATGATATTTTTGTAAAAAATGTTTTGTTGAATTGCTGTTTGCAAACCAAACTCATTATTTATGTGTGTACGTTTTTACTATTTCTAGTGAAGAATAGCCAGGAATTTATGAATAAGTAACCTTATATATAACTACGAGAATACCAGTCCCAGGACGGGTAAAATTAATTCTCCGAACAGAAAAGTTTTTCACCAATTTTATGTCCTCTTTACGAAGATAGAAATCAAGACTTAATGCTACTAAACTTCATATCTAGAATCCTTGTTCCGATATTGATCGAAATCCATTGCGTGAGTTTGATTCTAGGAAATGTCTAAAATCCAAGGGGTCTTAAGAAGAAATTGAAATTCAAGAAATCTTGCTTCATTGTTGTCTAATGCTTATGGATCAAATTCAAAACTAATCTGATGTATTTAAATTTTCAACTTTGAGTTTGCGGCTATACCTCCTAAAACCAGTTAAAATACTCAATGGAAACTAAAATTTGGGGAATAAATTGATGTCTAATAGCTGTTGTTAAAATTTCAAAAACATTCGGAGGTATCTGAATTTTCACGAAGGATTTCCACTCACTTAACACCACTGTTACATAAAACTAAATTAAACTAAATATAGTCTACATTTGGACCCCTTACGCCTAGCGGCTGTGTTCCAAAAATTATAATAATCGGCTAATTAGTTTAGGAGTAAATCCTGTGCATACAAATATATGAACATATAAACATGCCTAACTTTATAAAGATAGATAAGTGTTTGAATATATTCGATCATGAGAAAGTTTTCTGAACACTTATTTTCAGCTATAATCGAAAGATTGTCTTTGTAGATTTTTCAAAACAGTCCCTGGTTTTATTTTTCTAGTCCAATTTTTTTTAACGTTCATGGCCTCCGTTCAGTCTTTAGAGACAATGGATATCCGCTGTAAGTGTGGCTGCGCGTGTAATTGTGAAGCAAGGGTTACACAATCCCAACCAAACCTCTCATGAGTCGGCACTGCTTCATTCCAAGTGGCAAGGGGAAATTCAGGGCGACTGGAAACAATACCGAGATAAGTGGAGAACACATACAGCACCTGGTACTTCCAAACGCTCACCCACCCTAGCACTGACCAGGCTCAACGTCGCTTAACTTTGGTGATCCAATAGGAATCGGTGTGTCAACGTGACCATGCCGTATACAAAGAGGGATCAACGTATATGAGAGGGATTAACACCACAAATTAAAACTTTTCAACGCCCATAACTTCAGTCATGTCCACTCAGTTCTCACCCTGGCAGTAACGTTATAGCAACAGATTATTACGCATTCAAATACGTATGTAAAACACATTTTGTAAGTATTACAACCCTATCACATATTTCTGAGTAAGTATAATTCACGTGTGTGAATGTATAATCATTGTCGCTATCACTTGACAGGGGACTTGTTTCGAGAGCAACAGCCCTTGACATATCAAAAGCCTTTGATGATGTCTGGCACAAAGGGTCGCTTTACAAACTTGCCAGCTGTGGAATATCAGACACTGTCTTCACAACCATCGAATCCTTTTTCTCGGATAAGTTTATAATATCCTGAGATCATTCATCGACATCTATGCAGACGTGCTGCGAGTTCTCATGTTTCTTATCGTCTGTAATCCTCAATGTGTTTTTCCCACCATCCACTTGAGACAAATCATTGACCCTTGTCCTCGAGCGGCCTTTGAGCCTTAATGAGAGGTGACGTTAATATCTGGGTAATTGGACGAGAGAAGATCATCGAACAGTCTTCGCTTCGCCGCGTTGTGTGGCGACTGTACGTTCAACTATTCGTATAGGAACGTAGTTGATTGGAGCGGTTCTTTTCCACTTTCTTCCGCGGTGTATCTATGGTGGTACACGCTCAATATATATTTATTTATTAGTACCTTCTATATCGTAAGCCACATAAGAAGACTGAGTTCTATCGCTCCCCATTTTCCGAGGTGCGGCATCTCGCGAAGCGTGTGACACACACACACACACACACACATATATTTGCTAATAAATTTATTTTCCAAATGAATATGATCGCTAACTAACGATCGAAATATTTTGTCCCTACCTTAATGATGTTTGTGTCCTTATTTTTGTTTGTATGCTACTCTGCTTTTTCCACATTTCTTAAACCCGTTTCACATTTTGTCTGAAACTCTCGTTTCATATTAACTTCCCTCATATATATATATATATATATATATATATATATATATATATATATATATATATATATATATATATATATATATATATATATATATACATCGTGTTCTCTAAAACCGCCCATTCGGTCATCACGACTTTCCACGGATCGTCGTTGGCTGTTCACAGACGCGGCGTATGTTTAAGAATTCTCTCGTTCTGGTTCTTCACGTTGACGTATGTTTCCGTGCCCTCCATTATACACGCTGTTTCCTTGATATTCTGTTGCCTGAACCACATCTCACCCGTGTATATTAGAGTTTTGTTCCCGCAACGAACGTGAACCTGTCGCTTACCTGGCACCTCATCCGTCCGTAATTCCTGAGTCCGTTTCTTATGCTGCACAGTATATACGATTTCCCAGAGTTACTTATTGCATTGATGTGTAACGCATTTATTTTCGGTCTTATTTTGTGGCACACTTCGAACATGCCTTTACTAAATTCTTTCATGTTAGATTGGTGATAGTTACATCACTCTTCGAATACGTTCAGCGATTTGGTAATGTTCTAGTAGCGATTTTTAGACAGGTTTAAATGTTTTCGTTTTGTCCTGATTTGCTTCCAAACGAGAAGTAACTGTGTTTTCTACATGTACATCCGTCGCCGCCACGCCGATTATGTTATTCAAATTAGGTGTATTTTTGAATATATTGTCCCACGTAATTATATGTTCCTTTTCCGTTTTATTGCAATATAACATTATATTGCCTATATCGGTGGAGTTACATTTCCACATAAATATTTTGATAAATTTATATTTTTTGCCCTGCACTGTATAACGGTCACTAAATGGACCTTTTTTTAGTGAGTTATACATTATTATTATTCTATACATATTTTTGTTGTCGATTGAACCACAAAAGCTAGTGTTTGGAATAGTTTCGATGATTTCATTACTAACCCTTTTTACCAGTTTGTGCTGTCCTTATTTACTGCGAGCCTTGCGACTCAACCAGAAAATGGGGATGGATCAAGGGACAAATAGCGCTCCCTCTTCATTCCAACTACTGCTAGAAAAAGAGGCAACACGGTAATTATGACTTCCCTCCTTTTTTGAATTTGTCCATTTTCTCCTTGTGTCTACTTTTCTATTGAAATGTATTCTCTTGTCTCTTTTTTTAATGTCATCTATTTCTTCCTTTGTAGTTTTCACTGTGATTACTGAATAAAATTGACAATATCGGTATGAAGCGTCAACCCTTTTTCCTTTCACGGCTAGCAGATAGTTGTTACAAACTGTACCTTTTTTGGCTCCGTCTACCGCGTCGTTGTCGGAGTCTATTTTCGTCCCCATCTGCTTGTCGGTTAATCTTTGATAAAGAAGATTCTGTCCCTTGCCTTTTAAGTTCCCTGCCGCTATCACCCACCTCTGTCGGCGTCTTTGGTTAGATAAGAATCTAGATCCAACTGGCTGAATTTTTCCGGGTGCGTATCTTAGTATTTTCAAGTCCGTTTCCTGACTGTAGCAGTTACATACATGACCTTTATAACGGTCTATGTGGTTTGGCTTTGCGATTATGTAGTCATTGCCTTTTCACCACATGCACATATAGCACGTAACGAGATTCATACGCGATGAATCATCTTGGCGCTAAAGCCAGATCACGTGATCAACATGAACCTTCAGTTCGAGTCTGACTTTTAAACATACAAGATGTAATCTTGTATTCTCTGCCGGCAGACTCCGGGATAAGATTATTTCGTCTTGTCTACTACACTCAACTCAATGTATTATCCTTGATCTGTTTCCTGTAAATAAAACTGCACATCTCTTTAGTTGTGAAGTCATCGTTTATTTCGTGAGGAATGGTGGCCCCGTATTGCTTATTATATTTCACTCAGATTTGGACAGGCGAATTACTCTCCCAAGTAAGTACGTCAATCTGATTTTCTTCTCGATTTAAACTCCCTGCTAAAAGTACGGTAAATTCAGTGAATATGTCTGTGAAGTTACGTTTTCTACCGCGTTTTTGTCTCTACTACTACTACTACTACTACTACTACTACTACTACTACTACTACTACTACTTCCTGTCACATGATGATTTCAGTTAATAAGTTTTAAAGCTATGTTATGTATATAAATGTGGTTTTCAAAAATATGTGTGTAATATTGAATAAATGTATGGTGATCGATTAACTGTTAGTTTTAATAATATATATATATATATTTTTAAAATTTATATTACTTTTTATTTTCGGTGTGTTTTATTTTCGTATTTTTTTCTCCCGTATTTTAAGAATTTTAATATATACATAACATAGCTTTAAAACTTATTAATTTCTATTCTCTGCGGAACTGGTTTTCTGCTACACTGTCTCTGTCTTCTGGCATCCATTTTGGCAGATTCTCTGCACGGACGGACTTTTCTTCTAGTATTTATTATTTTTGACAAAGGGAAGCTTCTTTTCCCGAAATATTAAATAAATGAATTTTATAATCATCCGGACATCACACAAACAGCTAACACCACACTTTCTGTTATGTAAGATTTTAAGGAAAAATAAATAGTAAGTCACATTTCGTATTCGATTTATTATTTTTGTTCCTCCCAGCTTACATCTTACCAAGAATTTGCATTGAGAGAGAAAAGAGGGTAGTGCAGTATCAGTGCAGTTCCAACGAGAGAAAAGTATATCTTTAAAGGAGTAAGGCTACCAACATTTGTAAAAAGTTTTTTTTTCAACATTTATTTATTATTTTGTTATTTTATCATTTTATAATTTTATAACGCGTTTCAAGCGTGGTGCGCTCTCATCAAATATGCAAATCCATTTGAAGAAATGTCTTTCGATTTGAAAGAGTGTTGTTTCATTTGAGAAAAAAGTATATATATACACACAAGGTAATCCCATCAACTAATGAACGGATCATTATGAATTTTGAAATATATTCTCGACAACACGGTGAGTAATATAGGCACATTATTTTTTGTAAACTTAACCATTTAGGGGTGCACCTCCCCAAACTCGCACCGGCCCTAAAAAATTTTTTAAATGAATTAGATACAAAAAATTAAATAGAGAAAATAATTGCTCTACATCCAAATTTAAGTTATATTAAGTAATACATTTTTAAAAAGATCCTTGCACACGCGTGAGCATCAATAATATGTATGAGCTTGGTAAAATCCATAACTATTGAACTTATCATCATGAATTATGGAATATGTATTCTAGGCAACAGGGTGAGTAAAATAATATATTTATTGCTTATACTCGTCCTGGGGCGGGTATTCTACTAGTATATCGATATAAAAAATTGTTAACATCAACAGATACATATTTCGTCTTATGCATATAATATTCCTATCCATTATAAATGGAGTATTTGAATTACCTATAAGAAAGTTTGAATTACCTAATGGAGAGTTTGAATTATCTACTAGACACCATCCTCGAGTGTTTTTTTGATTTTTCTGTATAAGGGTTTGTCAGTAAACCCTGAACAAATATTCAAAATAACATAGTATTTGAAGCTTGCTCTCGTTCCCTCGGCAATAACCGAGTAAAAGTCTGAAATAGTTCTTAATTGTATTCTTAGTATCGCTCTACTGAGGATTGAACCTTCAACCTCCGGAAGACGGTAACTTAGCACATTTATCTGCTGTACCGCAGATTGTATCAGCCGAAACATTATGAGAATAACATCTAAGATGAGAACAGTAGTCCAAATGCTTCAAATGATACAAATTATCAACCCTCATTTAAAAAAAAATCTGAAACAAAATGAAATTTCTTATATAATTAGGGATTTTGTCCGTCTGACTGTCTGTCCGTTTGTCACAATTTTTTAAACGTAATAAATGCATTGTAACATAATGGCAAATACTGCATTTAGCTAATCTAAGATTCTAATTTAATCTAATCTAATCTATACATGAATAAACGCGAATCTTTCCTAAGTATATTAACCTCAAACCCTTTAAGTTATATATAGTAATCTCTAAACTCCGTCAAACAAAATCCGCTTTTGTACATTTGTATATTTATTTTATTTTTAAGTTTTTAATAAATTAATATTCTGTAATATACATTTATAATTGGTATTGTTAAATTTTATTATATATTTATAATGTTTTCCTCGATAGTAATATTATTATAATTATTAATACAAGTAATTAAACAGATTTTATAACAAAACTATAACGTTTTAAAAACATTTTAAAACTTTCAGTTTCAAGGGAGATAATTACATGAAAACTTCCAGCGTTGACGTTAAGAGAATAGCCAAAAGGCTAAGGGACAATAAAAATGATTCTTTTGTGACTAGGCATTTTTAAATGAATCAAAATAAAAACTCGATTTAATCGAAATTTATAAGTATAGTATTGGTTCTGTTGTCATAAGACCGCCCCCCCCCCAGGAATTACTTCCTCCGTTTTTAAGGGTGTTTGGGGGAAGCATCTCATGTACTACATCTTCCTTTATATTTAAAATTTAAAAAAAAACTTTTAAAATTATTAAATAAGTAAAATTAAAAACTGAACGGACGAAATAGACATTTCCGTTCAGCGTTCAATTGTACGATAGGGACTATTTGAATATCTCGCTTACTTTGTTTGATTTTCGTACACATTTTGGATGAAATTTATTAATTAGTCTTAAATTGTATTTTTTATCTCGAAATAAAATTCTAATTCATTTCTTAAAGACTTGAAAATCAGACTTTAATGCAATTCTTTAATACCTGGCGGTTATGTTGTAATTTCCTGTTATATTCTTTCACGCTTAACATCCATAAAAAGGAAATACGTTTAACTTAATTTTATTTATAAAAAAATTGAGGGGTCTGCATTATTTTCACACCTATAAAAAGGAAATAGGTTTTACTTTATTTTATTTATAAAAAATATTGTGGGATCTACGTTTACGCTTAACATCCATAAATAAGGTACTTTACTTTTATTTTATTCATAACAATAATATTTTAATATTTATTTTACTTTAACTACGTATTGTATTTAGTTATGTCGCAATTATATAATACTCTCATCCTAGCAAAAATATGCGACCAGATGGAGCATATATTTGCTAGTTCTTTAACAATGTATTTCGTATAGTCAAACTAGAAATGTTTCGCCATAAAGAGCACAATGGTTCGATTCAATTTTTAGTATACGTAAACTATCTGCCAATATTAAAGATTCGTCCAAGGTAGGTAACTCTGATTCCAGGGATGTAACTTCACCTACCGGAACAGGGACATGTTATTTGTGGACCCATTTCCATCCAATTATTTTTCACATAACAAAAGCTTATGTGAATTGTAAATCATCGAAAATTCTTCTATCTTATGCGATTTTATTACTAAAATTTTTCAAAAACTTTTGTTCACCCCCCCAAAAAAGGCATATTACTACTGAAGCATAAGGATCTACTGTGATAGTGGCCAGATTTATAGGGGCATCCGGGATATAGAGTTGAGCAGCAAGATCTTTTTTAACATTAAATTTACATTTATGTATGTTGGTATGCTTGGGAAAGCATGAAACAGAGAGGTACGCCATCTGAACAAAAAAACTATTAAAGTAGAAAATTTGCCGGTATCTAAGGACCTTCTACAGTAAAATGGTGGGCTTTTACTGCTAGTCAGTTAGGTCGGAGGTATGCAGTAAGTTCATTGGACCACATACCGTAGAAGTACTTGTAAAACAAGCACATGGATGCAACACTTCGGCGATGCGATAGGGGCTGAAGCTTGGGAGACAGTGCGGGACCTATTAGGTTAGAAATTATTTTTTTCACCCTGTCTAAGATGGAGAGGCTAGTGGTTGGTGTAGCAGCCCAGATGTGGCAACAATACACCATGCACCGGCGAATGGTTGCATTATAGAGTTATAGGGTCCTGGCAGGTGTGAGAAATTTTATGTCCCGGTTTATTTTGTTCATACCCTCGCATGATGATACCCAAATATTTAGTGTCTTCAAATATGAAGGCATTTCGAAAGAAAAATATGTTAGTGTGAATGAAAATATTTTATAAAATAACTATACGGCTCTTTTTGTTATTGAGCACTCATATATACTGTAAGGCCCACGGGATTGATTTATTTTTCAACTCCTATAAACACAAATATTACAACCGGAATAATATATTATATATATATATATTCGTTTTTGCCACACTTTTAGCTTTTTCTCTCTTGATGAAACCAACGGAACAACTGGGCGAAACGTTGAGTTTAAAGTCTTCTGCTTTTTTCATTTTAGCTCATATATATATATATATATACTAGCTGTACCCGGCCACGCGTTGCTGTGGCTGTTAGTTGAAATGAAGAGGTGGCCTTTTGGAGTTCATTTTGATCCAGTTCCTTAAGTTGCCATTTAATATGAATGGTTTAATTTTCCAATACTTGTGGATACACAATATTCTTAGTGGTTCCCGTTTCAGTGTAGATGAAGAGATTGTCCGGTTTTTAATGGTTCTGGTGGATCTGCCAGTTGAGGTAGTTTAATTTTCCCTGCGGCACAACACAATCCTTTAGTTTCTCCCTTAAATTTCAGAGCTTTGCAATAGGGACACACTTCAGTCATAGTGCCTATGTGAACATGGTGGCTTAAACTATAATCCTCATGAGGGTTGTAATGAAATGCTAGGCGATCCCAATCCAGGGATTGTTGAGCATGGAGCCTTGTTTGACGCCGATCTGCTAGTCTCAGCCCCTCGCGTTCGTTACGTTGTGAACGAAGCAGATCTGAAGATGCCTGACAGGATTGTTGTACCCGCAACCGTTCCTCTTCAAGTCTGGCTGCACGTCGCTGTGCTGATTCATTCGCACGTACTTGAATCATCCTTTGTCTAGCTTGTTGGTTTGCAGATGCCAGTTGTTCATGAGTTTGATTTGCAAGTAATCGACGCCTTGTTTCTGCATGGCGAGTATGACGACCTAAGTTTGATCTTCGGGGGGGGGGGCATGTTTACCTGTATAAATGTAACAGTAGGAAAGAATAATTGTATAAAGGTAAATGGATTAAAAAAAAACAATCAATTATAACCCGCTTCAGGGTTGTCGAAGAAATGCAAGTATGTTTTTGTTTTTTTTTATAGATGAAGCATGTTAAAAGTAAGAAAATGAGGCAGAAGGCAGGTTTAAAAAACAACGAAGTAGATACGAAATGAAATTAAAGCACGTCTGTTAAGTATTAAATCGTACCTGAAGGATGGTTAAAGTCTAAAAAATGAGTAAATGCGAAATGAAATTAAAGCACGTGGGTTATGTATTAAATCCTACCTGTAAAAATGAAACAGTAGGAATGAATAATTTTATAAAGGTAACTGGTTTTAAAATAAACAATCAATTATAACGCGCGAGTAAAGGTTGTGTAAGAAATGCAAGTAGTGTTGTTGTTTTTTTAGAGAGGAAGCATGATTAAAGGGAAGAAAATGATGAAGGAAGCAGGTTTTAAAAAC
>OY744516.1:140987024-141257024 GCA_963556195.1 Sepiola atlantica
CCTAATCTAAGTTTAAAATTTAGTTCGGCAAAAGTCTGTTTGGTTCGGTTCAAATGCTGTAGAAGCACCTACATCTTTTATCCTGGGATAAAACAAAATAACAGTAAAAATGCACTAACGTTTATTATATTTTCTAAAGTAACAACATAAATAAAAATTGTCGCAGTCTAGAAAGATTTGCTTCAATGACCGAGGACAGAATAGATAACAGATCGAACAAATATCCCGGCCCGAACGAAGTACACTTTTCCATAATCGGTTTTTGAAAGAGATTTCCTTTTACATTGTGGCAATTTCTATTGTTCCACTCTGAGGTAAACATTTTCGTTTTACATAGATTTTCCACAATTCAAAAGCAAATTCTTTTCTTTACATTAAAACTATCCGTTGTGACCTATTTGTGTTATGTAGGTTGTTTACACATTTTCGTGATTCTTTTACATTTCTCCAGGGAAACGCCGTATATATATATATATATATATATATATATATATATATATATATATATATATATATATATGTAATTATTTTTATTGGTGAGTGTTCGTTGTTTTTGTGTTTACTACTATTTCGATTGTTTCACTTCCTAAGTGATTAAGATGCAGAAAATTGCATTGTGAGTCGTCATTAAATTTATGGGACGTATTTTTCGTTAATATATATATTTTTATTAATTTTATATGTACATAAAAGTAATCCATGGACCCGTGTTTCTGGCTCACAGCCGTCATCAGCATGGCTAACTTAGAGGTTCGAAGATTCAATATTGATGTCTATAGTCCAGCGTCTTACCATTGGACCAAGACGCAATCACCAATAAAAATAATTACATAAAAACACATTAAATATTTAGGGCGTCTTAATAATATATATATATATATATATATATATATATATATATATATATATATATATAGGTAAAGTATATCCAATTAAAAATTGGACTCATATCAAGAATAATAAAACTTTTCTACGTCTGGCGAATGTTTCATGAACTTTTCCGATTGTTATCTGAAGTTGGATTATTTAAATCATGCTAATTTAAATCTGTGTAATTCTATAAATTAAAACTTCTCTTTCATTCATGATCAATATGATAATAAAATTATTTTACAAACGTATGTACTGAAATACACACATACTAACACACACACACACACACATGTATATATATATATGTGTGTGTGTGTGTGTGTGAATGGGCGAATTAAGAACACTCGGAAACATACTATACCAGCTATCACTACATATTAAGAAAGTCCGTGGTTTACACAGTCCAAGATTTATTATTTTTTTACAAAGCAAGAATTCCATGAAGTCAGAACTTCATTAAGTCAGAATTTTTTTAAAAGATGGAAGTTTTCACTATTTCAAGTTCCATGAACTCAGATTTTTTTAAATTCAAATTATTTACTGAACAAAAGTTTCAAAAATCACATTTTTTTAACTTCAGAAATTTTTATAAACTTTAGAAAATCAGTGTCACAATGTCATATCTATTACTAATGGAGATTTAGTATCTGTCTGCCTAAATTCGAGACTATACTATTACTTTTATAAATTGTACTTTTATACTATCTTATAATGCCCATTTCAGACTAATATACAATCTTGTAATACTCAATTCGGGTCGGGGGGTGTTATAGTATCTGTTCTATTGTCATGAAACCATCCTCTCAGGCATTATCTCCTCTTTCTTTGCGTTATTTCCTCTTTTTTGAAGGGGGATAGTGTAGTACCTGTTCTGGTATCATGAGAATATCCTCCCAGGCATTATCTTCCCCTTTTTGGGGAGAAGTAGTGTAGTATTTGTTCTGTTCTCATGATAACATCCTCTCAGGCATTACCTCCTTCTTTTTTGTAGCGGATAGTGTAGTATCTGTTTTGTTATTATGAGACTATCCTTCCAGGCATTACCTCCTCCTTTGAGGTCTAGTGTAGTATATGTTCGGTTTTTATGATACTATCCTCCAAGACATTATCTGCAAATTTTCTTTAAGTGGGGGGGGGGGGGGTAGTATCTGTTCTGTGATCATGATACCATTCTTCCAGACAATACGTCTTCCTTTTTTAGAGGGAAATAGTATAGTATCTGTTCGGTTATAATAAGACTATCCTTCCAGGTATTTTCTCCTCCTTTGAAGGGGTTATATAGTGTCTGTTTTGTTGTCATGAGACCATTCTCCCAGGCATTACATTCATCTTTGGGACATGCAATGTAGTATATGTTCGTTCGTCATGATACCATTCTCCCAGGCATTACATTCATCTTTGGGACATGCAGTGTAGTATATTTTCGTTCGTCATGATACCATTCTCCCAGGCATTACATTCATCTTTGGGACATGCAGTGTAGTATATTTTCGTTCGTCATGATACCATTCTCCCAGGCATTACATTCAGCTTTGGGACATGCAGTGTAGTATATTTTCGTTCGTCATGATACCATTCTCCCAGGCATTACATTCAGCTTTGGGACATGCAGTGTAGTATATGTTCGTTCGTCATGATACCATTCTCCCAGGCATTACATTCATCTTTGGGACATGCAGTGTAGTATATTTTCGTTCGTCATGATACCATTCTCCCAGGCATTACATTCAGCTTTGGGACATGCAGTGTAGTATATGTTCGTTCGTCATGATACCATTCTCCCAGGCATTACATTCAGCTTTGGGACATGCAGTGTAGTATATGTTCGTTCGTCATGATACCATTCTCCCAGGCATTACATTCATCTTTGGGACATGCAGTATAGTATATGTTCGTTCGTCATGATACCATTCTCCCAGGCATTACATTCAGCTTTGGGACATGCAGTGTAGTATATGTTCGTTCGTCATGATACCATTCTCCCAGGCATTACATTCAGCTTTGGGACATGCAGTGTAGTATATGTTCGTTCGTCATGATACCATTCTCCCAGGCATTACATTCATCTTTGGGACATGCAGTGTAGTATATGTTCGTTCGTCATGATACCATTCTCCCAGGCATTACATTCAGCTTTGGGACATGCAGTGTAGTATATGTTCGTTCGTCATGATACCATTCTCCCAGGCATTACATTCAGCTTTGGGACATGCAGTGTAGTATATGTTCGTTCGTCATGATACCATTCTCCCAGGCATTACATTCAGCTTTGGGACATGCAGTGTAGTATATGTTCGTTCGTCATGATACCATTCTCCCAGGCATTACATTCATCTTTGGGACATGCAGTATAGTATATGTTCGTTCGTCATGATACCATTCTCCCAGGCATTACATTCATCTTTGGGACATGCAGTGTAGTATATGTTCGTTCGTCATGATACTATCCTCCAAACATATGTAACCGGGGGGAGCATATATTTGCTATAATTTAAAATAAAGTAACCATTTAAAAATGTCAGTTTAACTAAATCAGATTTCCAAGAAGTAAAAAATTCAAAATATAAACTTTTCACCATTTTGAAATTTCTTAAATTTCTTATTTTTAGCTTTGTCCTGAGTTTCCCCAAAATCAAATTCTTACAACGCAAGACTTTCGCAAAATTAGCGATCTACACATTCAGATTTTTACAATAGGTTTCATGACGTCAGAGTTTTGAAAAAGATTTTCACAAAGTCATGTCTTACATAGATAGAGTTCCATGTCGTCAACCCAGCTTTCAGTCAGGGTTTCACAAATTAATCAAGACAGTCAAATGACCCACACGTGAACGTGATCAAAAACTCATCAGCTATTTACAAAAAAAATATCTGATTTCTTTTTTTGGAAAAGGCAATTGAGTAAGGAAATATTTGCATACTCTCTTTCTTTCAAAGACTACCCATTGCTGGAGTTTCTTTTCTTTTTTTAACTATAAAATGCATAAAAACCATGTCTGATCTCTTTTGTACCAGCTGGTATGTAGCTGCAGACTGAATATATTTGCATTCGTTAATTTAGAGCAGACATCAGTTATTTCAACACTTTCAGGCCAAAATCATGATTAAATATTTGATTTAAAAAAAAATGGAGTGTTTATTATTATTAGACAACATTGCAAATTATAGAATAGATTGTTAAAAAATATATATATATTGTTTAATTCTGGGATTCCCGATCGGCATTTACATACACGCCAGGGGTCCATAGAAACTTTAAAGGAGCCCACAAAAAATTGTACTTTGAGGGTTCATGATAAGTAGTAAGGGGTCCATGTGGAAATTTGTTGAATATATATAATAATATTTAGAACAATTATATTGTAGATATATGATAAGCATATACAAAGAATATGTAATAGATAGATAAACGCTGTTTTCTTTGGTTCGTATGTATTGTAGAGCCAGGCTGGCAGACGTATAATCACAGCATATGTGGCATTCAATCCTCGCTATTTCTGAGTTCATATAGACATATATATTTCATGATTTGTATGTTATTTATAAGAGTGTAATCTTCTGTAAATGTATTTTTATGTTCATGAACATATTGTGCATATATTAATAAGAAATTATTATTGATATTTGATTTGAAAAATAGGTACGCATATATGGGGTCAACAGATGATAAAATAGCTATCAGGGGGTCCACAAGCAAAATAAGGTTGAGAACCTCTGCTTTAACTAGTCGTTTGTTCAAGTATCGGAAAGCGTTTCCTCCTAATAGGTTGCCATTCCCTGGTCGGACTACTCATTGTTGGTATAAATTTCTTTGATATTTCCCCGGGTAGATGATGTGATTAGATTTCTCATTTTTACCAATCAAAAAACAAAAACTAGACATTTGTTTTTGTTTTTTTTGTTGTTTTTTTTTATGAAAATCGCTCCAGACAAGGCATGAAGCCACTTGATGTAAGGAGCTAACAAGAACGAAAGATGATTTTCACAAAGACAAGAGATGCTAATTGGCCTTAGTATTGAAAAGACAAAGAATATAGGTAGGAGGAAAACAGTCAGAAGGAAGAGAGTTCCGTATGCCAACAGTTTTTTGAAAGAAGCTACTGTAATAGGAAGCTGTATTTAAACGAGGTATCAAAACAGCGAATTAATGGAGACCACTAAGCCAACGAGTGAAACGAGCTGGAACAAAAGAAGAGAATAGATGATACAATTCTGAAGAACACATGTCATAATAGAATTTATAGAAAAGACTGAGACTAGCAACATCACGTCTGTGAGAGAGATAGTGCGAAGAAGAAGAAATGGTGAGGCCAATCAAATTACAGATACATTTCTGCACCTCATCAAGAACCCTCAATGGGACAGACATATAATCATAGGCCAGAGAGAGAGAGAGAGAGAGAGAAAGAGAGAGAGAGGGGGAAGAATGTGAATATAACAGTTCTTTCATCTGACTCTCTTTTCAATCCACCTTGGCTTTTTGACTAGGAGCAAAGTGTAGTATCTGTTTCGATACTACACATCAATTTTTCTAACCTCGGCCAATAAAAAAAATCCTTCTAGCCTGAGGCAATTTTTATTTTTGTCCCAATCCTGAGCGTCGCTTTTTGGGGAGGTGGATTTTCTCCACATTAAAAACTGACCTTGTGTCTACCTCTGCCCTTGTTGGGAGGCAAGTAAATAGGGACTCTCTTCTCAATCCTTGGTTATTTAACTTATCTGAATTTGTTGTTTCTTTCAATTGCAACCCTGCCAACGTGGACTTGACAGATAGAGAGCGTTGATCAAAACATCTGTGAATCCACCGGACTTGTAGCGCATGCATTTACATTCCTAATTATTTATCGTTTTTATTCATCCACCACCTTCCAATAACTTAGCCATAATTGCATATATGAGTTTTGTTTGGGATGAAATATCTACAATTTAATATTTATAACATGTTTTGGGGCATTTATATTTCAATTTTTGTTTCATCACTTTTATAATTTTAATTGTAGTATCCAAAATATTTAATTTTGGATACTACAATTAAAATTATAAAAGTGATGAAACAATATTTGTCTTTGTTCAGACCAAGACGAATCCGATATTCCCCTACAGTGAGCTCCTTGGTCTTGTGGTTGTTCTGATACTACACTCCATCTTTGCTGTCCTCGGTCAGTGAAGGAGAAATCTTTCTAGACTGAGGCAATTGTTGACTTTTGTCCCAATCCAAACTGCCCCCAAAAATCTAACAGAGAAAAGAATTGTTCTATATCAAGTTTTGAGATATTATTAATCAGACCAGTGCGCGTGTACGTAAGTGTCAATAATATGTATGTCCTAAACTAATGAGCATATAATTTGGGCGGGGGGGGGGGGCCGCTGGATTGTTTACACATTCAAAAATCGACCTTGTGTCCAATTTTTCCCTTCGTGAGGAGTCAAGTAAACAAGGACATTCCCTTATAAGGAGTGTTGGATAAATAATTGGCTGTGCAGTGTTAGCATTCTTGTAATGATTTGGTGACTGGAAATATCTAGTGATATAGATTCTCACTTATTATATAAAGGGAAAACATCTGTGTGTGTACATATGTGTGTATGTATGTGTGTCTGTCTGTCTGTTTGTCTGTATGTATGTATGTATTTATGTCTGGCTAAAACTTGAAAAATACGCTACAGATACCCATAAAGTTAATATTTTCTAAATCGGCCATCTTTCAAACGGAAAATATCGAAAAATTTAAATAAAACATTAATTCCTTGATGTAGAACTGACACAAAATTTGTCATCGGGGGGGGGGGGGTGACGAGTTTTTCGTATTTTTCACTTAGCACATCGCACATGCGTAGATCTCACCGGAAGTTAGCAAGCAACATTCATAGTGACATTTCTTCATTGCATAAACAAAACACTGATGCTCAACAACACTTCACTCGCCCCCAAATCTTGCAATTAAAAATAATTTTGCTGCATTTTTACGTGACGTATCAAGGTCAGTAAATATGGAATCTTTCTAGACTGAGCCTAACCTTAAATTAAAGCTTTACTTTACGGGGGGGGGGGTGCTTCTGCAGTATAACAACCAGGGAGGTACTTCTGTGGTATATCAACCGGAGGGTGGTTCTGCAGTATAGAACCATGAGGCTTCTTGGTATAGCAACTGGGGGGTGCTTCTGCGGTATAGGACCTGAAGCTTCTGCGATATGGCACCCAGGGGGTGCTTCTGCAGTATAGGGGGTACTTCTATGGTATTGCACCCAGGGGGTGCTTCTGGTGTATGGCACCCAGGGGGGGGTGCTTCTGCGGTATAGTATCACGAGGCTTCTGCAGTATAGCAACCAGGGGTGGGGTGCTTCTGCGGTATAGGACAGCGAGGCTTCTGCGATATAGTATTCGCACTGGGCCGATGATAGGTACGTATTTCGCATTCGCACCGGGGCAGCGATAGGTGCATATGTAGCATTGCACCGGGGCAGTGATAGGTACGTATGTAGCATTCACACAGGGGCAGCGATAGGTACGTATATAGCATGCATACTGGGGCGGCAATAGGTACTTATATAGTATATGCACCGGGGCGGAAATAGGTATGTATATAGTATGTGCACTGGGGCGACGATAGGTACGTATATAGTCTGCGCACCACGGTGGCGATACATATGTATATAGTATGAATATCGGAGCAGAGATAGGTACCTATATAGAAAGCGCAGATAGAGGTGGTACTTTTTATAGAAATATGTCATACTATTGGCCTGGGCAACGTAGGAGAAATGGTGGGGAAGAAGCAGCTTTCACAAAAGGCAAAATTAGAAAGTAGCGGTGAAATGGGGCGACCAGGGAAGAGAAAGGTAGAAAGAAAAAGAGACGGCTATAGAGGAGGGGGGGGGAATAGAAATTTTAATTTTAATAAAGAGGGGATGGGGAGAGGGAGAGGGCGGGTAGAGGTGGGGATCTGAGGAAGAGAGAGATAGAAGTTTTAATACAAATATGTTACACTTTTGACGCGGGCAACGCCCGGTACCTCTGTAGTAAGTATGTAATTCTTTCTGGATGTGTGACATCTCAAATTGATTCCTGTAACTATGCCATCGTTTAGGAAACACTGATGGATCACATGTCTACTAAATCTATCTGGCTGTATTAGGTTTTTCATTGAAAAATACAATACCAATGATTTAGGAGCTTGAAAAACATATGTATCAAGTATGATGCACATTTCTTGATAGGATTCATTTAGCAGTTAATGCAGGTGAAGAGTAAAAACTCTGTCAGAATTGTCAATAGACAGAGATTTATGAAGTATTTTATAAAATCAATTTCCTAATGTCAGTTTCCAGGAAATAAGGAATTCGAAGAGTAATCATGAAATTCCATGAATTTATTTTTTTACTTTGAATCTTTCACTTCCCATGTGAGATATTTAATACCAAAAATGTCTCCCTCATAGTCGTTAGTATACTTATCCCATAAATCCAATCGTAGACACACGTCTGTTTCACAAAGGAACAGAACTCTTTTATTCTAATATAAAGGGAGATAACTTAACAATTGTGACAGGTCTAATGAAAACAAATACTTGTTGAACCGTCCTCTGTGATAATCAACTCCACTTAAATAATACTCTGTCCATTCGACATACCAATTTCAATCCTCTCATTGTGGCGATCATCGTCCAATTGACAACATATCCTCAAGTGGACCCCGGACCTTGATAAGTGGTGACCCATTATTAATTTTTTTTCTTTTAAATCTATATAATAATAATATGCTAAGTTAATTTAGTGTTCATACGTACATTATCACCATCCACACCTTTTTAAAAAATGGTGATCGCCCGATCACCAAAGATTCAATGCAAAAAAAGTAATTTAAAAAATGTAATCTGATGTCGCTGAGTATTTATTTACTCCTCTCCAAGAGTTAGGCACAAGGCCAGTTTTATCTTACTCCCACAAGTAAGATGTGACCCAAGGTCCGGTCGGGAAAGTGGGGTTTGAAAAGCCAGCGCCCGAGAGGTGAGCACTCTGGCCATTAAAAATTGCCTGGGCAGCCTCGTCGGCATTCCCCAGTAGAGGCGCCTCAGACAGTAAACAATAAACTTACTCCTCCCCAAGGAGGGGAGGCGAAGGCTGGGAGGGTGGACCTCCTAGAACTGCACAGGACAGACCCATAGACCGGCGTAAATCAAGCCCAAAGGCCAAGACAATACCACCCTATAGGGTGCAGTATCCATCGGAACAGATACTACACTTTGATCTTAGCCAAAAGGCCAAGTCGCTGAGTATGTTGAATGTGAAAATCGAACTAAAATACATTCTTTTTGCTTTCAGGCTAGTATCAAATTGTAGTATCTCTTCTGTTCAAACATGGTACAATAATACTGTTGGGTCTGCGTTCATGCCAGACGTCAATAGAATGACAATATGTCACAAACTCTTCTCAGTATTTTGGAGAGAGACCCCCACCCCATAGTCAGATATATTCTGAAACTACATTAACCAGAGTACTTAGAAAAGTATATTTCAGCTTGAACAAAGATGTTACAATAATACTGTGGGGTTTGCATTAATGGCGGACGTCCATAGAATGGAAATATGTCAGAAACTCCTATAAGGACACAACCGTGGAATTTCCACGGGTCCCGTTAGTACCTGATTAAACATGTTCTATTTTTTTATTTCGTTATCAAAATTGAAAAAGAAGGAAAAAGAAATTGTAACAATCACATCAATAGCCGCCCTGTCCTCTTCTTCTAGAGTGCTGGTTTCAAATCCCACTTTCTGACCTTTGAGTCACATCTCCCTAGTGTGGAAGGGAGATAAATATTTAGTCACCTCAATCAAATTCCCCATTTTCAGTTATCCACTTCTAAATTGACCATCCCATTTTTTTCTCTCTCTGATCTGTCAAAATCTCTCTCTTTCTCTCTCTATCTTTCTCTCTCTATCTTTCTCTCTATATCTTTCTCTCTCTCTCTTTTTTTTTCTCTCTCTCTCTCTCTCTCTCTCTCTATCAGTCTACTTTCTATTAAACTCCTTGATTTATTGACAGGCTTAGTTCCCATGGGTTTGACGAATAACAAACAGGGTCCTGAACAGATGCGTGACCTCTATCACAACCATCATCAATGGACCAGTGATTTCCTCAGCATCCGATAAAGCCAAACTTGTTGCAAAGAACTTTGCATCAAATTCTACCCTTTGCGATCAGGACCATCTACCTCCTGAATTTCCCCTATGAGTGGAAATACTCTAAGCAACATCCATATATCTGTCCAGAATGTTGCCAAACTTATCAAGAACCTTGATGCCAGCAAAGCAATTGGCCCTGAAAACATTTCAATCATAGTGCTTAAAAAGCTACAACCGGAATAGCTCCCATTCTTACAAAGCTCTTCAATCGTTGCTTAAATGGGAAATGCCTCCCAACACCTTGGAAAACTTCGTCAGTCTGCCCAGTATTTAAGAATAGTGGAGATCGGTTTTCTGCATCTCAGTACAGACCAATCAGTCTCCTGTGGGTCATGAGTAAGTTGCTTGAATCTGTGATAAATCAAGCAGTTGTCACTCAATTCAGCAAAAACAGTTCATTATTATTATTATTATTATTATTATTATTATTATTATTCATAGTAGTCTCAACTTTGGGATGTTTTTAGTTGGGGTTTTGTTTTTTGTTTTTTGAACATCAAGTCAATTCTCTTGACCTTAGATATTCAAGCTGTACCTTAACACTTTCGCCGTTCCTAATAGGCAAGCCTTTTGCAGAATTGGAAAATAAATTGTCTCATCAATTTGTTTAAGCCATTTATGGTGGCTTTTCGTTATGGTTCCAAGCGCTCCAATTACAACGGGGATCACCTTTACTTTTTTACACTTCCATAGTCTAACTAATTCCCATTTTAAATCTTGATATTTATTTATTTTTTCGTGTTCTTTCTCCTGCACTCTGGTAACGAAGGGGCAGGCTATATCAGTGATTAAACAAGTTCACTTGTTTTTGTTCAGAAAGACTAAGTCGGGTTTCGAATGCTCAAGAACCTTGTCAGTTTGTATGCGCATGTCCCAAAGAAGTTTGACATTGTCATTCTCTTGTACCACTTCTGGCTTATGCTCATACCACTTTTCATTGTGGTCCAATTCGTAAAGTTTGCATATATTCCAGTGTAGTACCTGAGCGACTCTGTCGTTTCTCCATTTTTTATACTGATGTTATGCCAGCATTGGGCACTCAGCTACAATATGCGCCAAGGTTTCTTCTCTTTCATTACATAGTCGGCATATCGGTGATTCTGCAGTTCTGTCAATGTAATGTTTGATTGACCTAGTGCGAGTGGCTTGTTCCTGGGCTGCCATTAAGGTGCGCTCAGTAGATTGTTATTATTATTATTATTATTATGAGGTGCCTTATATGATTAAAGTTTGGTTGTCATAGAAGGTCCATCTGATTCCATGTTCGAAACCATTAGATAGAATGTCCATCCGATTCACAGATGAAATAAGTAGACGACATTAAAGATTAATGGAAAAGACCATTTATATTGGACTCTGATGAAAAGGATTTCAGAACAGCTAATAGTTAATCTTTAGAAAAAGGACAAAAAGGCTAGGACAACCTTAAAATCCAACTGCATGAACAGCGGTAAAAGAAACAGATTGTAAATACGCCGAAAGTAGTCCAACAAATTGTATTCCTATGCTTGGACATCCCGTTGGCCGATGAACCAATTACCAAGTGGTACCTGTCTCTATTTACACCAAGAGAAAATCGTACACTGCTACAATTATGTTAGTGTTATGAGGATCGACCGTATTCTGTCACTTCATGGACTCTACCCGACTCTATGTATAGTGAAAACAGAGAGATTCACTGTGACCAACCCATAAGCATTCTCTGGCAACCCATTACTTCTGTACTTTCTGTAAATACATACAATTGTAAACTAACACCTTGTTGTCTTTTTTGCCCTTTAAGGCCACAACAGTTAGGTTAAACATTATCGAAGTAATTTCACATCTTATATACTGAAAATTACTTGAAATAAACGTCAGGTTGGTTTTACTATACACAACATGCGAATGCATAGAAATATTCCGAAACTCGATGTACATGGTTCACTTTAAGTTTCTCGATAAAATATTGTAAGAAAGTATGATGGCACTATGAATTTTTTAACAAGTATAACTATTATCGAAGTAATTTTACATCTTATATACTGAAAATTACTTTGAATAGATGTCCGGTAAATTTTTCTATATAGGACAGACAGATACACAGAAATACAGGCTTAACTTTATATATCAGACTAGCCAAAATATCTTCCCTACGGTCATATATTTTAGCTAGGCTGCAGCATCTCTTCCTACTGTAACTAAACAGTTCCACAGTCAACCGAGCGGGTTCATTGAATTGTTTAAGTGAGTTACTTTGAAAGAATTTGATAAGTTGAATCAATTAGCTCAGTCAGTAACGACTAAGTCTGTAAGCATCAAGTTCGTGGTTTCGATTCCCAGTGTCTGCATCAAGTTACCTTAATGTTTATTTATTTATGTAAAATAAGTATCTACCGTTTAGAAAATTGTTATATTACAAGAGGATAGACGGTACTGTCTTGGCCTTCAGGCTTGATTCTGCCGGTTTGAGGTATTGTCCTGTGCGGTTCTAGAAGGGCCACACCCGAAGCTTTGTCTTCTCACGCTTTGAGAAGGGGTTAGTTTATTGCTAATCGCCTAAGACGTCTCTACCGGGGAATGCATTTTTTTGTTACTTTTCAAAATAGAAAAAAAACAATTATTCTTTTGATTTAGAGTATGGGATTAGTTGTGCATATAAATTTAACGTAAAATGATACTCATTTTCCGGGCCATTCTAACCTTTTAGAGCAGTTAACTAAACATTTTTAGCACTAACCCTAAGTCCGACCTGCAAAGTCGTAAAACCACACGTAATCGCTTTAAAAAGTAGAACCAACCCACCTCGACCGAAATACTATGCATCGAATTTATCAGCCATCACAAAAGAAAATTGGCTTTTGCCCTAAAAAGTTAGAATGCCCCAGAAATGATGGATCATTTGATGTTAAAATTATATGCAAAACTGATTACCCAAGTGCACAAGTGCTGGGTGGTGAGTAAAAAAGAAAAAGACTTTGTCTCCGAATACTTTTGTTTTCCCGCCAAAATTTTATTTTTTTCCCGTCAAAAAAAAAAATTTGGGTGGGTGGGTGAAATTCCCCCCCCCCCCCTAAAAAATCGAGAGCGAACGCAGACCCCAAAGTATTTTCGAAGAAGTGTTAAAAAAAACATTTGAGTAAGTATTAAAATCAGAAAGGTTTTTTCAATTGGTCTTCATGGTTCAGTGGAAGAACGTCGGATTTGAAATTACGTTTACAAAAATTCTCGGCGACGGACAGACAGACAGACAGAAAAACAGACAGACAGAGAAGGTGCTCGTTATATTATAAGTGGACTAGCGAAAATAGACTCCCTAACGGTCGTCAATTTTTGCTAGGCTGTCGCGTTCTTGGGTGGTTAGACATTTTTAGTTTTAAAAAAAAAAATTGTCTCCGAATATTTTTTGTTTTTTCCCGCCAAAAATAAACAATGGGTGGGGGGTTGCCGCCCAAAAAAAATTGAATGAAGAAGGTTTGTTCAACTTCTGACGGTAGCTCATATGGTAGAGTGTCAGACAAATTCGTCCAAATTACTGTTTGACGTTAAGGTTGCGATTTCGAATCACGGGCTCCATGTGGAAATTAATTATTGTTTATTTGGTCGTTAATATGTGCCCTAATGTATTTATGTTTCTGACTTTGAAATTATGTTTACAAAAATTCTCCAAAACGGACAGACAGACAGAGACAGTGCTCGTTATATTATAAGTGGCCTAGCAAAAATAGACTCCCTAACGGTCGTCTATTTTTGCTAGGCTACCGCGTTCTTGGGTGGTGAGACATTTTTAGTTAAAAAAAAAAATTGTCTCCGAATATTTTTTTGTTTTATTTGGGGGGGGGGATGAGGGGGATGTTTCCCGCCAAAAAATGGGGGGGGATGAAATTTCGACCCCACCTAATTTTTTGACACCCCCCTAATAAAAAAAAATTGAGCCATAACGCAGACCCACACTATATCAAAGAACCAGTTTTGATAAATAGCTTCGTTTTAAGATCATTCATTGCTAAGTAAAAAAAGTGAAAAAAGCATTTCTTTAGCGTAAGTAGTTAAATCAAAATCGTTTTTTTAACTTTGTTAGAGCGTCGGATAAATTTGTTGTGGCGTTAATGTTGCGAGTTCTAATGACGACCTCGGTGTCGAAATTATTCATTGTTTATTTAGTTAAAATGTGCACTAATGTATTTCTTATGTTTCTAACTTAGAAATTAAGTAAATAGTATTTACCCCCCCCCCCCCCAATCTTACGTTTACAAAATACTCCAGGACGGACAGACTGACAGACAGACAGAGAAACTGCTTGTGGATTAGCAAATAAATTCTCATCTGTTTGCATTTTTATGCTAAGCTACCGCGCCATCCCCTACTTTCTTAATGTGTTCTTATTTACTTGTCTAGAATGATATTATTGTAAAAAAACTACATAAGATAAAGCTGAATAAATTGTTTTGGACTATTAAAATAATTTCCAACGCTACTGATAATGTTTACCCATTCATTTATTTATTTTGTAATATCGCTGATGTTTGAATTCATGTTTTGAAACATGACATACATCATAAATCTATGACTTTATGCCAAAGCTATAATTATTTTGTTATGATAATGTTTTAAGATGTAGTTTCTGTCATGGAAATTGTTCCAAACAAGGCATGAAGCCACTTGATGTAAGGAGCTAAAAAATACCACTTCAAGATCACAAACTAGCCAACGATAAGTGTTAGATGAATAGATTGTGACCCAGAAAACAGCAATTCTTCCCCTATTCATAAGAAAGTTCAAACAGCTCAGTTGGTAGAACGTCAAACTGAAGATCTAAGGGTTTCGGTTTCGATTTCCGGTGATATCGTCCAATTTATTTGTTTGGGAATTTATTATTTAGTATTAATGCAATATTTTCCATTTCTAAAAGAAGTTAAGATATCTGTTTTTAAAAATTCTGATTGACAGACAGGCAGAGAGACACACACGAATCCACAGAAAAAGTGCTCATTATATTATAAGTGAATAACAAAATGAAGGAGAGAAAGAGGAAGGTAAATTATCGGTTCATTATTCTCTAACGAATTTTCTTATTTGGGACATATTGATTGATAAGTTGACTGATTGATTTCTGTTCAGCAACAATCAGAAACGAAAACGCAGAAATATTCCCCAATAACCTGGAGTTTTTGGTAAACAAGTCAGAGAATCTGAATCTAGAGAGAGTCAGGTCAGTCGATATTTGACCTTGATTGGGTTATGAATATCCGAAATCATTTCTATCGAATGGATGTCTATGATTGGAAACAAAAGAAAGAGAGTCATTGATTTGCTTGTTTTCATCGTTTTAAAATCAAAGTTACCATCACCATATTCTAGTTAGATATACGTCTACTATCTCGCCAATGCTTTCTCAAGCAGGGACATTTGATGTTGCCTGGTTGCTGGACAGTCGTAGCGTGAATACTGGTTTGGATATGATATAGACGATTGTCTTGTCTTTGGAAATATACCAAAACCCACATTGACAATTAATATGTTATAATTCTTCAGAATTGTCTGATCTATTCATTGCTTCCTTTGATCCAGGTCGTTTTACTCGTTGGTCTAGTGGTCTCCATCAACTCGCTGTTTTGATACCTCATTGTAATACAAATTTCTATTCAAGTAGCTTCTTTACAAGAACTGCAGGCTTGTGGAACTCTCTTCTAGCTGACTGTTTTCCTCCTACCTATAACCTTGGGGACTTCAAGACTAAAGCTAATAGTCATCTCCTGTCTTTGCGATAATGATCTTTCGTTCTTATTAGCCCTTTATATCGAGTAGCTTCATGCCTTGTCTGGAGCGATTTCCATTAAAAAAGTTGGTGGATGAGAAGAATGGACAGAAATGCTTGTTATGAATAAAAGGGTCACAATGTAGCAAGTGCTAAATTAACCAAAAGTGAATGAAAGAGATAAAAAACATGTCTAATGAACAAAACATACATTGACACATTTTCAATGGTGTGAAAGATATTTTGAGTGATTAAATTTTTCATCCAGAACAGTTAGAATTCTCATGTTTGTAGTGAGGAAGGAGTGTGTTTCTGTATTCTTGTTTGCTATCAGTGTGAATATGAGTGTCTGAGTTCAAGATATATTGTGTGCGTATGCGGTCTTTGTCAGTGTGTGAATATGTGTGAACTTCTGTGTGTATGAGTTGATAATACATTTGCATCCCCTGGCATCGAAGCTCAAGGAGAGTGGGAACATTCTATTTTGTTTTTGGTTGTCAAGTTTACTGTTTTTTTTATTAGAAATTGGTATTTCACAGAGACTCACTAAGTGTATAATTTCAAACGAACTGTGAACCATTTTTATTGGTTAAAAATCGTAGAATTCGCACTTTTATGTGAAATCATGTTTTTTATTATTATTATAGAGAAAGGAAGAAATGAATAAGAAAGAGTAAGTTTAATTAACAGAAAAAGAAAGAGAGTATCTTATACAAGTTAGTAATCTTTTAAGTTCGTATTGCACCTCTATCTAAAAAAGAAACCAAAATGTACATGCAGAAAATTGCATTATTAATCACCCTTAACTTTGTAGGACGTATTTTCCTTAATATATATATATTTATTAATTTTATATGTACATAAAAGTAATCCATGGACGCTTGTTTCAGGCTCACAGCCGTTATCAGCATAGCTAACTTAGACAAGGATCGAACCTTCAATACCGACGTCAATAGTCCAGCGTCTTACTAATGGACTACAACGCTCTGCCTACAAACATGTACTATTTTTATCACCTAAATATTTTAATGTATTTTTATGTAATTGTTTTTAATGCATAAACGTATGAAATTAATAATATATATATATATATATATATATATATATATATATATATATATATATATATATATATATATAAATAAAAGTTAAGGGCGACTAATAATGCAATTTTCTGCATCTTAATCACTCAGGGAGTGAAACAATCTAAATAGCAGTAGTAAGCAAAAACAACGAACGCTGCAATCACTAATAAAAACAATTACATAAAAATACATTAAAATATTTAGCTGATAAAAATCGTACATATGTTAAATCTTTACAATATATAATTTATTTGGATACTGTATATTACATATTTCGGCAATGTACCGCAGTTTCATCCAAAAGGGCAGATTTAGACATCTTTAGTAAATCTCTGTGCCCAGTAGAATTATCGGCAAGCTGAAACGATTGTAGTCACGACCCGATAGGGAATGGCGTCAACAATGACAGAAAACGGTGTATCTCTGAGGGGATCCCCGAAAAAAATCCGGTGTGGGATAGTGATTAACTAAGACTTAAGAGAGTTCGATGTTAGTTCGTGTTTTAAAGGCGTTCATGTTATTCCCTAGCAAGTTTTATTTATTTATTTATTTATTAATCTGTTCTTTTGTGGATTTGTAATATTATTGGTTTACCTAGTCTGAAAAAATACGAAAGGGGCGGCTATAAAGTTTGCCGTTTGTGTTTGTGAAATTAGGGTGCTTTTTTGTTGTCGTTTTTTGGGAATAAATTTATGTATCGGATTCATTGTTCGATATAGTGCTGAAAAAGATGATGCAATAATATTTCTTTGGACTTAACGTGTTTGTTTATTTTTGTTTATTGAATTGGTGTTTTCGTATTTTCTGGATGTTAATGGGAGGAAAGTCGTATATTAAAAAACGGTGTTTCGTTGATATGTCCCGGTTATAACGAGTAGTGTTGAAAAAAAAAATTGGTTATAAACGAAATGGTGGATGCTATCTGTTATTTCCATTTGAGGGGTATAAGTTTAGTCTCTCGGTGGGGGTTGTTAACTTCTATTTTATTGATGGTGTATTAATAATATTAATATTTAGTGTATTTCAGAAAATTTATTAAATTATTTATCTTATTATTTTATTATATTCCACTCGTACGCGTTCTGCAAAGCCAAAAACAAAAACAACAATTTTCTTCTACAAAACAACTAAACCAAACACTATGAATACATATTTGAAGATATGTAGAACTTGAAGCGTGCAAATGATCGTATTCAGTATTAAATAACTCGAAAAGATTGTTTTCCACTACTAAAACATAGAGTGTGCAGTCATAATGATTCTCATTTATCCAACACTGGCTAAAGCATGTTAATTACTTTGTGGTAAGAAGCCTGTAAATTTGGCTATTAAAGATAGTAAGTGTATCATATACTTAGTTCGTATTGCACGGATGAAATGTTTACTAATATTGGTGTCTGTATGTTCTACTAGAAGTAGTATAAATGAAATGTTAACAACACTCCCCCTACTCTTCCATCACACCTCCTCTACCTATGTATCGCCTCGCCTTTCTTTATAGTCTCTATTTCCTCCTCTTTATCCTGCTAACTCCGCCCTTTTTACTCACATACCATCTATCAACACCTCCCCTTTTCTGTCTCAACTTTTCTAGCATCCTCTTCCTTTTCTTTATAGTCTCCTCCTTCTCCCCTTCCTTCTTCACCTCCTACTAAATCCACTCCATTTGCCTTCCCATCATCTATCAACACCTCCCATTTTCTATCCCCAACTTTTCTAGTCTCCTCTTCCTTTTCCTCATTTTCTATATAGTCTTTTCCTCCCAATTCTCAGTTTCATCCTGCTAACCCCGCCCCTTTTTCACCATCTACCATCTATCAACACCTCCCATTTTCTATTATCAACTTTTCTAGCCTCGTCTTCCTTTTCTCCATTTTCTTTATAGTCTCTTCCTCCTAATGCTTCCCCTCATTCTACTAACTCCGCCCCCTTTTCGCCCTCATACTATCTATCAGCATATTCACTTTTACTCTCATTTTCCTTTATAGCCTCCTCCTCTTCTTTCTTCTCTTGTCTCTCTTATATTCTCTATTAAAACTCTTTTTCTTGCCTTTATTTTCTTATTTCTATTCCTTCTTTTCTTTTCTAGCCTTCTCTCTCCCTCTTACCCTCTATCAGTACATGTCTTTTCTATCTGCAGAATCTTTCTTATTTACTATTTCTTTGCTTTTCGGTAATTCCTTCTTCTCGTGTTTTAATTATTCTGTTGTTCTTCCATCTATGAGTCATTATTCTTCTACTGTTGCCTTTTTTAACGTTGCAAAATCACAATAAATGCATCTCAACTGATGTAAAACAATTATGTTTTTCACTTAGAAGCGTTAATTGTCAGAAGATGAATGTAATCACATTCTCAGTAATGTCTGATGCTAAAAACCTTTGGAAAAATCTAATTTTTTTTAAATTGTGTTTTCAGGCCAAAACTAATATTCATTGACATCTTTTATTTTCTTTGTCCACAAATTTGAATCAATGCATTTGCATTAAAAGCATAATATAGCAATAGACACAAAAACTAACACTTACCAGCTTCAAAGCGTATTAGATGCTTCACATGTAGGACAACCGTTTTCCAGGGAAAAAATGAACTTATGTTCATAATGACCATTTTTTTATAGTTAGAACAAATTTACATGTGTGAACAACCTAGTTGCATGTTTAGAGACAAAGTGGCTTTAAAAGACCGGAGTAAAAGCAGACGGTGAGTCGAATTTTGGAGAGGGAGTACTGTTGCCACATCTGGGGAGTTGCCACTCAGAGCACTCTTTTTTGCCTTGACAGAGTACAGAATCGACTTTGTAATCTAGTGGGTGATGATCTCTTCTCTTCCTTGCAGCCCCTTTCTCATGGAAAAGACATTGCTAGTCTTTCTCTACTCTATCGGTATTTCCATGGTAGGTGTTCGACTAAGCTTTAAGATCTGGTTCCCCTGTATAACCTTTGCAGCGAGAACTCGTTTTCTACCAACACTGCAAAAAACTCTTTTTTCTTCTATGTGTATCTAAACTCAAACAGAACTTCCATGAACAAAGTTTCTTTCCAAGAATTTCCCATCTGCGGAACACATTACAGTGGGCATGTTCTCTACAGACAACAAAATGGTCGTTTTCAAGTCCAATGTCAACAAATATCTGTTGAGTCGTCCTGTGAATTAATCATAGTTCACAATCCTTTTATAGTACTGTTCTATCATCCAACTAAAAATGTTACTAACCTTTATTCTCGAGTGGCTTTTGGCCTTGGTAAGTGGTAATGCATTAGTATTAAAAAAACATATCGTTATTTCCATGGAAGATGTTTGACTGAGCTCCTATTTCTGATTCTTCTTTGTAAGACATACACAACAAGAACTCATCTCTTTACCACAACTGAAAAAAACGAGCCCTTCTTCCTCTTTGTGCTTGGCGTAAGGCAGAATTTGCATGAACAAAATTTATTTCCAAGAACTTCCTGCTTGTGAAACACAATACCACGAGACTGCTTCTGCAGATTACAACATGGTCGTCTTCAAATCCAATGTCAACAAATACTTGCCATAAAGAGTCCTCATTGATTCTCTCTCTTCAGACCTGGAGCAATGTGAAACACTGGGCAAAAGTGTATTGTTACATTTAACACCTCTAAAACTAAACTTCTCTTCTTTCACCAATATCGCTCAGATTCCAGTTTTGCTCAAGATGAAATGAATGGTTCCCTCCTTGAAGAATCCACTTGTTTTGATAAGATCTTAGGTTTGACGTTCACTCTAGATCTAAAATGAAAGACATATATCTAGTCTGTTGTTAAGGTTGCTGGAAAAACGGTTGCATCATTCTTCTGCTCCAAAACGTACCTGGATCCTTATGCAATCCTCTACCTGTATAAAGGTCAGATTCGGCTCAAGATGGAGTATTGCTGCCACATCTGGGGAGGTACCACTCGGAGCACCCTTCCTTGCCTTGGTAGAGTACAAAATCGACTTCATAATCTAGTGGGAAATGATCTCTTCCCTTTCCTGCATCTCCTTTCTTGCAGAAGAGATGTTGATTGTCTTTCCTTACCCTATCTGTATTTCTATGGTAAGTGCTCGACTGAGCTTTGATTAATTTTTTTAAAATGGTTTCCCCTATGAGATTACCATAGGTTTTCTGACAGAATTGTTTGCCTTATAATTTGGTTTGGTTTGGTTTGGTTTGGTTTGGTTGTTTTGTTTTACGTTATTGTTTTTGTTTTTGACTTTGCAAAACATGATTGAGTTTTGCAATAGAGATAGGATAAAAACAATAACATCAATGTTTGGTGCATTTTAGGTCACAAAGTCAGTATCGCCTTATAAGAGTCTTTAAGTTTTATTCATTTACTTATCTTATTTATGTATCATACATTTTATTCATATGTCAAGTCCATCATGAATTTCAAGTCATTGTTCAAACCTTATTATATAAACATATAATAGCATGGAAGTATTATTACTAACTAATTAATTTCTACTTGATTTTCTCTCATTCATGTTATGCCAGCACATATCTTATTTTTAATATAAAAAGTATTTTATGTATGTATAAAATTAATTAATTAATATATATATATATATATATATATATATATATATATATATATATATATATATATATAAAAATATGATACTAAAAGTATACTTTTAGTACACAGAACCTATAGTGAAATAATTTAAGCTCAATATACGAGATAGAGCAATTATAAAGATAGATGAAAGAAGAAGGATAAACATGTACAAATGACAAATTTATTTCAACTTCGATTGGACAGACTCCATATCTTTTTTACACGAACTTTCACACTCTCCATTACTTAATATTTTTTTCAAATTTAATTTTGGCTTTTCTCCTGCCAACTTATCTATCTATGTAATTCCTCTGATGATAAGATTTTAATCTTTGAAAAGTCTTGACTTAAGGAAAGAATAATAAACATATTTTTTTACTGAGTATACCTTGCATTGAACAATCGAAGTTGAAATAAATTTGTCATTCATACATGTTTATCCCTCTTCTTTCATCTATCTTTATATATATATATATATATATATATATATATATATATATATTTATTTTGGTACAGAAAAATGAATACAACATTCGTACCTAGAGAGTTATTGTTTTTTATGTCCCTTTTGTGTTCGCTCAATCTTTTTTTCAATTCACGTTGCGTTCCCCCGCGTAAATTTGATGGAAGTTGTTGCATGGGACAGTATATAAGCCAGCATGGGATGTGGGTACTTTTCCCCCATGTATTAAAGCATGATCATGCTTTCAAATTTGAACAGGCCAAAATCACCAAATACATTCATAACAAAGCTCAGCAAAGACTACTGGAAACTGCACTAATCACAGCCTCCAACACCATCAGACAACGAAATGGCTTATACAATCTATCCCCCTTAATAAGCAAAATTATCTTGACCGAACAAAAACTAAACCTAGATCATGGCTAACCTTTCTTCTCTTCGTTCTCAACTGCACTTATTTACAAGTCCCCACATACACACTCACACACAAGCTCCTCCTCACATTCGTTTCCATTCACCACGAATCTAAACCACTTAACCACAAATAACAGCCTTACAAATGAACACAATCTAGACATCCTCACAAATATTTAGATATTTAAACCCCTTTCGCCCTCAATTTAACTTCAAACCATCAACACTGCCTGCACAAAACTACGTTTCACCTATTTCTAGCCAAAATTAATATCACTTTTTCCTTCTCTTTCTTTGTCCTTTCTCCTCATTGTCATATTCACAGCACATTTCAACACTTTCCTTCTTACTCACTTATATTCACACATTCCTGACATAGCCAACTAGTCAATACTCCTACCCTCAAAAAATTCCACACCTAACCACAACAAAATCTCCTCTCTCCCTCCTCACCCATCTTACCCTTTCAACTACTTCTTTCACACTCTCACACACCCACCCTGACTAATTTCAAATTATCTTCATTTCTTCAAATCTTTTTCTAAAACTATGACACTACCTACATACCAAAGACGCAGAGTTCCCCCATCCCCTCCTCTTTCCCCAGCCCCTCAAAATCCATGCTACACCTCACCGCAACAAAAACCTCAGCATGTCCTCCCCTCTCTTCCACCCTAAGACAAATTCACTAACACTCCCACCCCTCCCCCTTTTCACTCACAGCCATACACATTCATTTCACTCCCTGCCCCTGACTTCTCTCAGCCCGGACCTTGGTCTAGTGCTGTCAGCAGCCACGGCTACTGCTTTTTCTCATCGACTCATCATGTCTACCCAATATTTCGATGTACTTGCATGATATTTTTCTTAAAATTATCATCCTGAGGAAGTCTTACAAATAAAGACGAAACGTTGATGAATATATAAAAAAAATATCTCTTGGTTTTTCCTTTTTCATTTCCCATTACGTCGGATTACTCTCATCCTTCCTTTCTCATATATATATATATATATATATATATATATATATATATATATATATACATATATATATATCTTCATAAAGTTAGGTATGTTTATATATTTGTATGTATAGGATTCACTCCTAAACTAATTAACCGATCATTATGGATTTTAGAACATAGCTGATAGACGTAAAGGGTCGTAATATGGGTTATATTTAGTTTAATTTTGCTCTATGCAAGGGAGGTGGAGGCCCTTTGTGAAAATGTAAAAGTTTTATCAATAGGTATTTGATATCAATTAATAAATATTCCCCAACTTTCAGTTCCTTTGGAATATTATGAAGGATTTTGAGGGGCATAATATGGGCACAGCTTCCATTTGAAAATTAAAATATATCAGACTTGCAATTAAGCAAGACTCCCTGAATTTCAATTTCTTCTTAAGACCCCTTAAGCTTAAGCCTTAAATATTAAGGATTGTTTGGATCAAACTCATGGAATGGATTTTGATTATAATTGGAAAAAGGATTGTAGTAGTTTTAGTAGCATTATATTTTGGTTTTGATCTTCTTAAGGGAGCATAAAAGTGGTTCAAACTTTTCTTTTGGGGGAATTAATCTTACCCGTCCTGGGACGGGTATTCTTTTAGTTTATGTACATAAATTACATTTTTCATACTTCTGTATGTTTATTTTAAAAAACAGCACAATAATAACCACGATAATTATTACATTTTAGTTTTTCCGTTGTGGTAATCTTGTTTTTTTTCATGTGAACTAAAGATTGGAATGATTTATATTGCCTGTTTTTTATCAGGCCATTCAGTTTGCAATGTTTATGTGGTGTCTAGCATGACATCAGATTTGAGAAGGAAGAATTTTTATTTTGCTTGGGTTACTGGTGGAGCAGGTTTGATGATGTAAATACCGAAACCTGCAATGAAACCAGTTAATCACGGATGAGCGACCTAGAACCAGATACAAGATATATTTTACGATTTTTGTCGTCGTCTTCTTCTTCTTCTTCTTCTTCTTTTTCTTTATTTAACGTGTCCCTATTTAATGTCGTTCCTACAAGGGCAGAGTAAGACACAAGGTCGGTTTTTAATGTGGGAAAAATCCACCTCTCCAAAAGGGGCACTCTGGATTGAGATAAGAATAAAAATTGCCTCAGTTTAGAATGATTTCTGTCTCTATTAACCGAGGATAAAAAAGATTAAGTGTTGTATCAGAACAGATACGACACTTTGATCAACGTGTATCCTCCATATTAGATGAAAATTGCACGTTGGCCATGGCGATATGAAGTGACTTTCTTCATGTTTTGATGTGCCATTGCTTGAGGTCATCTTTGACAAAGTCATTCCAAGTCTTTCTCGCCCTGCCTTTTCATTGCTTACCTTCAATTGATACATCTGTTTATCTAACAAGTGTTTGGTTCAACATGTCGCAAGGCAGAGTTGACTCCAGCCTGTTCACATTTAGTCTAAATAGCAGAAGAATTAGAACTGACTTTCTCATCAAGTCGCACATGACAAATCCACCGAACCAAGGCCATGTCATTCCTCTGCATCCTCGGAAAGATCGTGCCAGTGGAAAATACAGTCAAATAATTTGGTGTTGAGTTGAAAACGTACATTTCTTAATAATCAAAGAACTAGTTCTGTGAACTTTCCTAATTTCAGTATGTAAACATTTCCACAGGAATCGAGTTCGAACTAGGTGGGTGTGCAGATGGAGTGAATAGGGCTGGGATGGATGAGAGAACGATTGCAATGAAAGCGTTTTGTTTGCAAAGCACCAGAAATGCATTTGGCGGGGGAGGAGGACAATAGAATTCGATTGCAATTATTTCCACTGGTTTTTCCTTATCGTCAGTCTAGTGCATTCCACATAGGGAAGTAGCAAATGATTAAATAACTGCAGCTTTTGCCCATTGCAGTAGAATGGACCAATCAAATGCAAGCATCCAACCAAAATGTGTCGGCCGTGCTATGATCATCACTTTATGTGCAATAGACAAGAAACACTCTTTCCCATGTTTCAATGACGCGTGTCCTTCCTTTATGCGTCCTGCCGCCTTCCTCCTGCCGCCCCTCACATTGGCTTATGTGGTGCCGCCGTCTTTTGGCTACGTGTCCATTGTGGCATGTTCAATTCATGCAGCCGCTGTAATTAATGTTGGATTATGACAAGATAATGTGAACATACAGTTTTCACGTCCTCCAAATGATGAGAAAAACAAAACTACAAAGAAAAAGTATAAAACAAAAAAATACTTTCTATGGATTTTCTACCCATTAATTTTATCATATATATTTAGATTAATATTGTCTAGTAAGTGGATATAAATATTCACATACAATCACATAAACACACACATAAACACACACACACGCACATATATATATATATATATATATATATATATATATATATAGAGAGAGAGAGAGAGAGAGAGAGAGAGGGGGAGAGAGAGAGGGAAAGAGAGAGATGAAAACTGAAAAAGGAAAACCAAAAGAATATTTATGTATTCATTAACGTTTCGTCTTTATTGTCAGACTTTTTCAGGATGATTTGATTGAAGAAAAATCATACACGTACAAACATTTTTTTGCCAGCAGGCTCAGAGCTTGTGGCCGATATTAGCAAGAAAATCAAAATATGAGAAATAATTAGATGGTGGCAAAGGTAGCAATAAGAGTGTAGGATTATTAGGAAGTGGGAGAGGTGCATATAGTTAAAATGGAAAAGAAGTGGGAAGCGAGTCGTGGTTCAACCAGGATTAAGTTTAATTTTGAAGGGGGAAGGTGGCGAAATGATATTTTAACCAATTTATCTTTGAAAGAGAAAACAAAAACGTTGGGACCAAAGATTGTTTGGGTTATGTGTTAGGAGATTGTAGGATGTGAATATGGGGGGCTAGGGTGAGACGAGCAAACATGGTCAGGGTTCGATAGAATGTTCACATATGACATCCCTATACATATGAAAATCAAATCATCCTGAGGAAGTTTGACAATAAAGACGAAACGTTGACGAATACTTAAATAGTCTTTTGTTTTCCTTTTTCATTTTCCATTTTATTCCTGTCTTTATCATATTAGTTACATCTTCCAACGATGCCTTCGGTTTCACCGAAAACTTAAGGTATCGATCAAAGATAAAAATAATGTATAGTGTTAATCGTAAATATATATACTTTTTTCCACTTATGCTGACTATATTAATATCAAAACGTGTAATGCTGTATTAATTCTGTGATACAATGTAATATTTTTAAATACCGTATGTATAGTTATCTGCAAACACCCACAAACAGTTTTAGATATTCCTAATTTGCATATGTATTCTTTAAACAGCTTCTAATAAATTAATAATCTATAATATACATTTGTAATTTACATTGTCATATTTTTACTATATATATGCAACAGTTTCGTCGATAGTAAAACATATGTTGTCGTCGAGATGCTGAGAACTACATTTTGATCTTAGGCTAAGGAGCCATAAAAAATAATGTTTTTATGGCTAGGTGTTCTTAAATTAATGAAAAAACATTTCTTTAATCTATTATTGTATTATCTTTTAACGGGGGTGGGTAGTGTAGTATTGGTTCGGTTGTCATAAAACCGTCTTCCCAGGAAATACCTCTTCCTTTTTTAAGAGGGTAGGAGTAATGTAGTATCTGTTATCTTGTCATGACACCATTTTCTCTCTTTTCTTTGGTGGAGAAAGGTAGTATAGTATCTTTTCTGTTACTATGATACCATACTCACAGGCATTACCTTCTCCTTTAAGTGTTAGTGTAGTATAATTTTAGTCATGATACATTCTTCCAAGGAATTACCTCCTATAGTTTGAAGGGTTAATGGTGTATCTGTTCTGTTCTTGTGATACCATCTTACCAGGCATTATCTCCTCTTTTAAAGTGTTAGTGTAGTATAATTTCATCCGTCATGATATGTTATATTCCTCCAAGGCATTACCTAGTAATTATGATGATAATGATAAAATAACAATAAAAATAATAATGATAATAAGATATAATAATAACAATACTAAATGAAAAAAACTGACAATACAGGTTAGAACTAAATAAAATAAAAATAAAATATAGAATAAAAGTGTTTTTACATAGATAAGTAAACTATAAGTATTGTTCACAAAAATATATGGTTAATATAAACAGAGAATGTAATAGATATTAAAGGTTACAATACACGATGCTTATAAAAATACACAGACGTATATATATAGTCTCGGAAGTTTCTCAACCATTAAAACTATATAAGGTGCAAAAAACAAAACAAAAAAAACAATATTTTAGTCCCAAGTCGTTCAGTGGAAAATCACTCATGTAAATCAATTTACTTTTTACAGTCACTAGATTAGTTTGCTTCCAAGAATTTACACTAGTCTTAACATTATTTAAGGGATCATCAGTTGTTTACCATGAGAAACTGTATATATATATATATATATATATATATATATATATATATACATATATATATATATATATATATATATATAAAATTGAAATATAAGCCATATTAGCAATACAAGATTAATTTTTTTTTTACATTAATCCTATTAATTTCGGAATAAAATTCCTTCATCATTTTTCTTAAAATTATCATCCTGAGGAAGTCTTACAATAAAGACGAAACGTTGATGAATATATAAAAAATATCTCTTGGTTTTTCCTTTTTCATTTCCCATATATATATATATATATATATATATATATATATATACATATATATATATATATATATATATATATATATATATATATATATATATATATATATATATATATATAAATGGCTTTAGTTTTCTCCGCAGTCATAACGCGTCCAGAAACAGGAGCTCAACCAATCTTTCTCAGTAACTCAACTGAAAATAAAAAATAGATTATTGAAAAAAAAAGATTAAATCAAATAAAAAACATAAAGATGCTTAATCTATGAAAAAAGATATTTAACAGTGGACGAGGTAAATAAGATAACGGATTTCATCTTGAATAGCGATGATGTTTTAATTAATCTTATTTTGAGTTGATCACGTTTTCAGTTCTTGAGGAATTTTTCTCATTTTGATTTTCAAACCAATTGAGATCAGTTGATCTGAGGAGGCCTAGCTAATTCATAGCTTTGACCGAAATATGTTTGTAAATGTGTAGCTAAAATATTTGTATAAATAAAATGTTTTATACCTAATAAACGGCTCTATTTATTATTGAGCACTTTTATATAAATACAGTAATAGTTCACTGGATTATACCCTGTGGACGTAAACTCACTGATATATATATATATATATATATATATATATATATATATATATATATATATATATATATATATAAATTTGGGAATGTTCATTTTTTTAAGCATCTTTTAAATTTTAACATAAAGATAGAGGCAAAAGGCTTTCATAAGAAACCATGTGTTAGATGCAGATATTTTTATTAAATCAAAATAAAAATCAAAATTTTTTTTTCTTCATCTTGACTTTTTTTATCTAATATTTCGCTTGATAAAACAAGCCTCGACAGAGTTTAGACAAATCAAAGATATAAACCTTTTTTTTTTCGTAATAATCCTTCTTGGTCTTGTAGAAGTGTCTCGTCCGATGGTGTGGACTAACGGTGCAAATATCTGTTTTGCCTCTACCTTTATGTTAAAATTCAAAAGATGCTTAAAAAATGAACTTTCCCAAATTCATAACTACCAGCGACCATGCGCGATTTAAGTTCTAACACATGGTTTCTTATGAAGGCATTTTACCTCTATCTTTATGTTAATATATATATATATATATATATATATATATATATATATATATATATATATATACATCAGATTGAGATAAATAAAATTCGCACATTATTTATATCAGTTCCAAGAATTCAAACAAAACAAATAATTGATGTACGATCGTTTCAAAAATGATTTGGAATATTTTATTTTGTATCATACTTTAGATGATTCCAAAAAGTGACTTCTCCAGCGCCCCTCATAACACCACAAATAAAAGTCAAGCAAAAATCCCATCAAATTCCAGTATTATTTAAAAATACACATATCAAGTTATTATATGAAAACATATATATACATATATATATATATATATATATATATATATATATATATATATATATATATATATATATATATGCATATAAATATATATATATAAATTTTTAAGTTAATACAAAGGTGTATGTTATAGCGCAATAGTTTACGACTAGAGCTCTTAATTTAACATCATGTAAAGCATAGTTATTAAAAAAAAAATTCCATATTTCCTTCACAGACACTATATTTACATATAATTATTTCTGCCTATTTCAAGAACATATATATACAAATGATATGCAAAATATCATCGATATTCATGAGGAGGATCCGTCAGTGTATAAAATCCCACAGTCAGACTGAAAAATAAAAAGAAAGATATTGTCTGGGTCATCATGCTATAACATCAGAATTTGCATTTCTAAAATTTTTCATGCAATTACATTCACATAGAAATTTATTTTTCCTTCCTCCTTCTTTTTTAATTCGAAACATGGCAATGAGTTCAAACTTTAGCCGCCCCCATCTACCACCGGCCCCTACACTCGGCATAACACGATGACCCAGACAATATCTTTCTTTCAATGCTAAAGATAATAAACTCATATTCAACCAAGTCATCTCTTCCCCCTCCTAAAAACTCAATTGAACTGCTGCTGCTGACACGCAGCCAAATTGCCTTTCTCAATTTGTTATTCTTTCACTCATAGTCTGGTCGAGCCTCACAGCTCTCGGGCAAATCAAAATTGATGATTGTATGATTATTTTTCTGCAGTTTTCTTCATTATGAGAGTGTCTCACAATAAAGACGAAACGTTGATGAATACATAAATAATATTGTTTTTGTCTTCCCTATTTCATTTTTCATTACGTCGGATCATTTTATCCCTATCTTTATTCATATATATATATATATATATATATATATATATATATATATATATATATATATATATATATATATTTAAAGCTAAACCTTATTTAACTCATATATATACACACATATCGACTGGCGGTACAGTTATATATAGCTGATGATTATTAGGGAATATGAAACATAATTCTATGCATAACAAATATCTATCAAAACAAAATATTATTAAAGCGTTTCTCACGTCGAGCACTTCTGAGAAATTTAAAACGTTTCGAGTTAAGTAATAAAAATGTGAATACTACTAATTACTATAATTAAATTGGCAATCTTAATTATGGTTCTAAGTAAAATGATATAGGGATGAATAATCGGATGTTTAATAAATTACAGAATCGATACACACTTTCTTAACTGTATTGGAAAATAATATAAATTGTACTAGGAATAACTATTTAGTGGTTGGAATATAAATCAGAATCGTAAATAAAAATAAGGCGATCTAATTATGACCGGAAGTAATGATTGAACTACTATTAAATTACCGAGTTTACTTGTTTCTTTTTACATAATAATAATTATTTGATGATCTAAAAGTATAGAACGATAGTTAAAATGAAAATTAATTAAACGTTAGCGATTTAATCACATTACTACAAAAGTAATGTATGATTAAATCGGAAGTGACTCATACGAGATTGATGGATGGCGTAGAAATGAAGAAAAATGGGAGGAAAATGAGAAAAATGGTTCAATAAATATAATAACGGTTGGTGTGAATGAATTATTCTTTTATGTGTGCTCTTTCTTATATGTTTTGGTATCAGTCGAATATGAACATTTTAACGGAAAAGAAAAAAACTATAGTGGACATAATGTATCATGAACTCTTAAAAACAAAAAAAAACATAGCCTAAGAAACGTTCCCCTTTGATTGGAGTTATAAAAATGAAGAATAAAAGGAATATAGAAATTATAGAAATTATATATAAATTAAATGAATATTGAGTGCAGCTAAAGTTTTCAGGCTTACTATGCATGGACGGCGGCATTGGGGGGGGGGGGGGGCTCAAGCCCCAACACTTTTTGACTTGGCCTCCCCCACTTTACGGTCATCAATAATGAAGTTATATATGCATGTGTTTAACTGCCCCCCCACTTTTATAACTGTCCCGCCGGTCCTGCTATGTCGTTATACACTGGGGAAGCCTCTTCATTACTGTTTGGTAAATTTTGTATACCATAAATATGTATAATGTCGAAATGGGCAGAAACACTTGTTTGTTAATAAAGTGGTTTTAGATGAAATATGGAATTTTTTTCTAGATAACTAGGATTATATCATGTTAGATTAACAGTTCTAATCGTATTGAGCTGCTACATAAACCTTTGTGCGAACTTAAAGAAATTTATAATATATATATATATATATATATATATATATATATATATATATATATATATATATATATATATTATACATTTAAATAAAATAAGTGGAGCCATCTTGAATAAAGGGCCATATCACAAGTAAAAAGTAAGAGAAAAAAAAATTTTGTTCAAGTATAATTATCGAATAAAACAATTAAGATGTTTCGTTACGAATAAAAGTGGAAAAAAAACCCCCAACCCAATGTACCTTTCGTCCGACACATTTTCAAGGGGGGAGGGGAACGTCTGGGGAATATCGTTTTATCCATTTTTCGTGATTGTTTCTAAGGTTTTGGCGATAGTTCATTCCTTTCCTGTGATTTGTGCCTTTCTTTTTCTTTTTTCTTTTTTTTTATTGTTTTTTTTTTCTTTAGCTCTCCATGGTTCTTTATAAAGAACATTTTTTTCTCTCTCTTTCCCCCTGTAAAAACCATCTTTTCTTTTTTTTTATTATTTTAAAACGATATTCCACCGACGTTCCCCCCTTGAAAATGTGTCGGACGAAAGGTACCTTGGGTTGGGTTTTTTTTTCCACTTTTATTCGTAACGAAACATCTTAATTGTTTTATTCGATAATTATACTTGAACAACATTTTTTTTTCTCTCTTACTTTTTACTTGTGATATGGCCCTTTATTCAAGATGGCTCCACTTATTTTATTTAAATGTAAAATAAAATTTTGTACCACAAAATATCTATTCAAATATATATATATATATATATATATATATATATATATATATATATATATATATATATATACAGGAGTTGGACAAAATAATGGAAACACCTTGTGAACTATGCAACACCTATAAAAATTGAAAAAAAAATACTAAAATGTTAATTTCAATCTTTTATTTATGGTTACTGTTGTCCTGAATTAATTGGTTGAATTTATTTTTTTATTTCAGATAGCGCATATTAGTAAGAATAATTTAAATGACAGATCTATCAGATTTTCAAAGAGGGCAAATTAATGCTGTAACGGAAGTTGCTGAGATGCTGGTCGTATCGAGAGGAACTGTCTCGAAGATGATGACAGCCATGAAAAAGGGAAAACATCCTCTTCTAAACAAAATTCTGGAAGAAAGCCGAAGCTGTCTGAAAGAGATCATAGAGCCCTTGTAAGGATCATGAACAAAGACCACAAAACCACGGCACCCAAAATTACAGCAAAGCATAACAATCATCTGAATAATCCCGTTTCAATAAAAACTGTTCGCCGAGAGCTTCACAAGGCTGGATTACATGGGAAGCTTTCAAGGTGATCGCATTATTTTGTCCAACCCATGTATATCTAACGATTTTAATATGTTTTGCATGTTTTTATTTACGACCGTTTCTTCATAGATAAAGTGTACAAACAAACAAATTGTGTATAATACATTTGTCTTATCTAGGATACATCAGAATAAATCTGTTACACACATCTTAAAAAGATATAGTAAAAGAAAACTCTCACATGCAGCATTTAAGTAGTCGCCCGTATTATTTATCACTTTATGTATCGTTCCGAAATGCTAATCACTTCCAATTCTCAGTAAAATTAGAGTTATCTCTTCTTGATTTCAGATATATTACCTATTTTTTAAATTTAATTATGTCAACTAATATATTTAAATAACGCTGTTGAATTGTTGTTAGATCCCTCAGGTGGACTTTTCTTTAAGGATGACGTTGCATGATTAGTCCCAACATGACGTTGAAGTCTCAAAGAAAAAAATATAAGCTACTGGAATCGAGGTTAGCACCATCCTGAGATCTGAGTAGAAGGTCACGATAGTCACATCGTCATTGCTAAGAGTTGGGCCATAAAGCGAAGTGACAGTCATAAAGCAGTTGCAGCATAATGAAGCACAGTGGTGCATACTCCTATCACTAAAGCCGTGAGGCTGCTCGGCCCTATTGACTAGTAAAGATACTTCACCTAATTGCGGTTCATCCTCTAGCCTACCTTTCTAGAAGTATGTATACCATGTCCTCAACTCTGTCAATTGATCCTCATCAGTGAATCGAACTTCTGCCAGAGCAGCAATGTCTACCCTATACCTAGCCAGTTTCTTTGCTCAAGATTTTAAGACTATTTATAATCGATTTGTGTCTGAACACTTTATGTAACTATACATAGCCTGTTATGTTATTTTATGTTACTATAAATAGCCTGTATTTTATATGTCATGTTATGTTATGTTATGTTATTATGTTATGTTATGTTATGTCATGCTATGTTACTATAAATAGCCTGTATTTTATTATGTTATCATGTTATGTTATGTTATTTTATTTTATGTTATGTTATGTTACTATAAATAGCCTGTTTTTATTATGTTATATTATTATGTTATGTTATGTTATGTTATGTTACTATAAATAGCCTGTTTTTTGTTTTTGTAAATGTTTGTTTTTTGTGCTGCTAATATGAACAGATGCCAACCGCAAGCTACTGGTCAGCTTTATTTGGACAGGCATTTAGTTAGGTCATCATTTTAAGGCCCCTCCCAGTATTTTCTGTGAGCAGTTCTACCCTGAAAAGAATACTCAGTCACTAACAGCCTCGCCAAAACATTGTTGTTCGATTAACAGTGCAGCAACGTTAGATAGGCTGTAAGCTGCACCACATGCAAAGTGATATCTGTGTGCTTCCAGCCTGTCAAACCGGCACACGTCGTCATTTTTTTTATCGCCATGCATGTTGAAAGGATATTTCCACATATAGATGAGCATGTTGTGTGTTTCTACAAAGCCTAGTTTCAGTAACAAGTCAAGGCAAGATAACCAAGGAACGATGTAGTTGGCAATTTTCTTGTTAAAGAATCTATATATCAATACCTTTTTCCATGCCTTGGTATGAAGAAGAGGAAATGGAGGGAGATTGACAGAGAAGAGGATAAAAAGATGATAGCGAAAGAGAGGAGAGAGAGTATGAAGAAGAGAGGAAGGAACGACGATCCACATTGACAATTTCTAAAATTTCCAAAGAAAAACTTGAGCTCATATTATCAACAAAAACGAGTATGTTCTTTGAAACTTTCTTTAAACATATTAATGAGTAAGCTAATAATTTTGCTATTAACAGTACAGTATAATTGTTTCGGTTTGTTTCTTTTGTTTTGTGGCAGATAAACCCATTTTATGATATTATGTTATAATTTTAATTAATTTTATGACATTATATTATTCTATTTTAATTAGTTTTATGACATTATGTTATTATTTTAATTAGTTTTATTATCATATTTTGATTTCTTTTATGACATGTTATTATTTTCCATGGCAATTTTTATGTTATTTTATGCCAAATTATATTTTGATAAAAGTACTTATGCTTAAAGTTCTTGATATTTTAGAACAGATAAGTTAATTTATTTTATAGTTGTATATTTTTTAAATTACTAGTCTATACATGATATATTCTATTTAATCCACAGATGGAACCCTGAGGGCAATGGCAGTTTAGGGGTGATTCTACACTCACAAAAGCTTCGAAATTAGGGTCTGAATATCTAGTTTATAAGGTCATACCATGAAGCGGGTTGGAGTAGACAGAATTTGAGTAGTTGATAGGGTGGGGAAGTAAGGTAGGTAGAAGAAATAGAAACTTTAATAATATTTATTTAATCTAATAACTTGGGCAAGATGGATTTTCTGGTTTGTGTTGGGTGGAATTAACATTAGTGTTGCGACCAAGATTAGTATTACTCTTCTTTTAGATCCGATTAGGTTTGTTTTAAATCCAGGAGGTAATCTAGTGGGTAGTTATGAGGATAGTAGCCCTGGGTGCAAAATTCTTACGGAAACAAATTTTCAAGTTTAATGAAGTATTTTGAACTCTAATAATTTTTTTTTCTCTTTCATATTCAATTTTCTTCAAATATTAAAACTATGGTTACTTTCAGAGCTCTACTGAAGCAATTCCTTCCATGGCAAACCAGCAGGCTTTGGCCCAACCCCAACGTTGCATACAGGATCTAGTTTCCTATTTTCCCTCTAGATAATGTTTATTTGGTAATGAGATTGAGTTGTTGTACATTAAAACGTTTGAACTCTAATAAATCTTTTTTTTTTCGTATACAAAACTAAGACTACCTTCAGAGTTTTGCTGAAGCAGTTTCTTCCATGGCACACCAATAAACTTGGACCCACCTCCAGTTCTTGACAGATTTTCAGTCCTGACAAGCGATCCTATTTTCCTTCTTGTTAATGTCGATTTGGTAATGACATTTAGTTGTTGTACATTAAAACGTTTGAGTAAGTTGATGAAATCAACCGATGCATATACCGTCATCTTTATGCATGATTAAGCACTCGATCAAATGGAGAGTTAATCTCCGGTTCTTTCTCATCTTTTGCAGATTATGTGTTTGCTAACTTCCCGATGAAAAGTATGAGACAAAAACAAATGATGTAACAATGAAATAAGATGTTAATAATAGCCTTTTATGTGTTTCATATTTTTTATGACAAATAATATTCAGGTATGTAACAGTTTTATTTATATTTTGTTATGCCCCATTCCCCCCTACACAACCACTGATATGTATATCGCTTTTATATATAACGGTCAGAATTAACTGGATATTTTTTGTTGCTTCTGAACAACTTTTATAACTAATGTCACTTTGAAAAAAAATCTTGTCTTCTTGTTTACGAAAAATACTATTACTTCAGGTTATTTGCTGCTGGTACTTTTAATGTTTTGTAATTTTTGTGATGAAGATCGATAATTTGTATTATTTGTATTATTTGTAATATTTGTATTATTCAGACTACTGTTCTCATCTTGGAAGTTACTTTACAACGTCAATGTAACCTCCGTCTTGTCGAACTCAGGAATATTTCTGTTGAACTCGCGAATCTTTACAGAATTTCGAAACGCTGTGAGATTAACATCTAAGATGAGAGCAGTAGTCCGAATAATCTAAATGAAATAAATGATGATTTTTTGTTTGTATATTTGTTCATTAGTCAGGTCGAACTTTTCCATAGAGCTCATGAAGATTGTGCCTCAGGGTTGTCTTGTCTGCTTGAAGTCTTCCTCGTTGGTCGCAGCTATTTGTGAACCTACAAATTGCAGTTGTTTACCTTCGACACTGAGAACAGCAAGTCTCAGTGGTTGCATGCGAAGTCGAGGAAGGTTTGTCCTCAGACACAGAAAAGAACTGGCACAGAAGCAACGTTGCAACTTTCACTCTATTGATTTGTGGTTCAGCAACTGACACATCTTTGCTTGATACATGCAGGGTCAGAGACGATCTGGGACACCAAGATACTGATACAGAATCCTCCTGGATTTTCACCAGAACCCTGTTAGTCAGGTAGCTATGACACTACCACGTTGCCACCGCCACTACCACAGTGAGAAAGGGTTGCTAATGCTTGGTATACATAGCAACATAAATTTAAAAAATACACATATATATATTTAAATAGGGGATTTACTTTACTTATATAAAAACATATTTTGTAAACATTCTGAAACCAAAGAAAGTTATTCGTTCCCAACGTTACATACAACATTTATCATTAAATTCACTTGGAAAAAACAGTTGTCGTCTTGTATACATTAAAATAATGGTGATATGTGAGTCACCAACTGCTGATGCTGTTTGCTTAAAAATATACTTTTTGTATTCCAATAATTCACCGCTTATCAAGGTCACTAGAATCCTTATTTCAATTTTGATCAAAATCCATTGCATGATATTGATATTAAAAAATATCATAAATTTTAGACTTAAGTTTAAGGGATCTTAAAAAGAAATTGAAATTCAGGGAATCTTACTTAATTGGTGTCTAATGACTATAAATCAAATTACATGTAAATCTGAAATATTTGAATTGTCAGATTAAAGATTGTGTCCATATTATGCCCCCTACCAACCCTTTAAAATACTACAAAGTAACTGAAATTTTGGGAATATTTATTAATTGATGTCTAATACCTATTGTTAAAATTTCAAAAAAATCGGAAGAATCTGAATTTTCACGAAAGGCTTCAACCCCGCGTTTTTACTCCCTTTGCATTAAATTAAATTAAAGTAAATACAGCCAAATTATGACCCCTACGGCCAGCAGCTGTTTCAAAATTCATAATGATCGATTAATTAGTTTAGGAGTCAATCCTATAAATACAAATATATAAACATATACACATACCTAACTTTTATATATATATATATATATATATATATATATATATATATATATACATATATATATATTTAAATGTTGAATTAAATTAAAGATAATTGAATTATTGTTTAATAATAATTTATTGTGATAATATAAAGCTCAATATATTGAATAGAGCAATCAATTCTAGAGATGAAAGATGAGAATAAAAAATTGTAGAAATACAATATTTATTAGAACATCAAAAGTTCAGAGCAAGGAGCTTCATATTGCTATTAGTCAGAAGCTTTCCGTATTTTCCTTACAAAATGCGTTACCTTTGAAGGAAGCAATTAAATATTTTTATAATAAATTTTTTTTTTATCCACATACATATATGTTTCGTCTTAATAAGACTCCTCGGTGTGGCTAGTTAAAGCTATACCGCTGGTCCCTGGGTTGAGACATCGGAATAAAATCACTTTTGACTTCTATCTGATGTCTTTTCCCAACTTGGAAGGTAAATATACTATTTAAGATTCTAGCGAGTTTTCATACTTTCTGGTAAGGAGAGTGAACTTCGCAATATTCATTCATTCATTTCGTATGAATCAGATGATTATATTGTTGGCATTGGTTTCTCCGATATCTTTCTAGTTAGAGTTCTTTCTAGAAAAACATCGAGTACTTACAGGAGGAACCATGTGAATGTTGCCAACATCCTAAGTGAAAGTGTTTCTGTGGAAAAAAACTGGGTGTGTCAAGTTCGAACTGGATTCGAACTTGGCACACCCAGGTTGTCAGTCTGTATCGTTAACCACTGAGCCACTGTCATTTCCCACTTCACAATATTGATGAATAAAGATAACAAAACTAAACATATACCAGACAATAATTTTATTTCGGCCTTGTTGGCCTCCTTCAGGTCTGGAAGTAAAAAGTTACCACTTTTATTGCAAATTTATTGGAAACACATCATTAGAGAAAGAACACCGAATAGTCTTTCTATTTTCTTGGTATGTGTTTTAGATGTATATCTTTTAAATAAATAGTCTGTAAATGATTCTATTAGACCCATAAATGGGACCATGGCAGGTACTTCCACTCCAGTTCAGATTGAACCGAGGAGTAATGGAACAACACAGTAACTTCATACTTTCCAAAGCTTCCAAATTGAGGGGGTCTCAGACAGACACAATTTCTGTCATACCCAGGACAAATTCTATTTGACCCATAGTTGGGTCCCGCACAAGTACTATGACACAGTTGATTTGAAATTAATGGAAGCTAAGATATGACTCCATACTTCCCAAAGCTTCTAAATTGTGGCCACATCATCAGATATAATCTCACGTCTCTGTTTTCTTGCCTCCCCACGAGAGTAGACTTAGACACAAGGTCGTTTTAAATGTGTAAAAAATACAGCTCCCCAAAATGAGACACTCTGGATTATAACAAAAATTTAAATTGTCTCAGTGTTGGATGGATTTCTCCTTCACTGACCGAGGACAGAAACGACGAAATGTAGTATCAGAACAGATGCTACACTTTGCTCCTAGCCAAATGTCATACCTAGGACAGATTCTATAGAAGCTCAATATTCAAACCTTCACATAGTTATTTGAAAATTTGTAATAGAGCTATAAACAAATAAATTGACAGATCAAACTTATTGTCAGTTTCGAAGCAAAGAAAAGCTTACACGTGTTTCTAGAATAATCAAAACACACTTGAAACAAATTCAAATAGTAAACAAAAAACTTCCGTCATCAAAGCACTGTTGTCAGATGAAAAGCACACACCATCAAAGTGAAATTCCATGCAAAAAGTCTTCAAGTGTCCAAGAAAACAACCCCCTCTCCAAATACCAAAAAAGTATGTTTTAATTCTTATAGAAACATGTGTAAGTTTTTTTTTGCTTCGAAACTGACAATAAATCACAGTATGGCATAACTTTGATCTGCCAATTTATTAAGGTATATAAACAAGTATACGGATATGTTATTAAAGCCTATTTCATAATACAGATAGACATTTTGTGTCTATTTGAGCCATTGATAATTTTGCAAAATTTTAACCAACCAGTCAGACTATAAAGTAAATACAACTTTTTTCCAAATGTTATATATTCTGGAACTTTCTTTAGTTTTTATTTATTTTCCGAGCTATCAAATAATTTTACCTTCTTCTTCTTCTTCTTCTTCTTCTTCTTCATCATCATCATCATCATCATCATCATCATCATCATCATCATCATCATCATCATCAGTTAAAATCTGTTTTACATACTGGCATGATTTGGAATACTTTTAGCCATGGCGAGGTATTTATTTATCCTTCTTTCTCTCATACTCATCACTTCTTCCATTTTTTCCTCAGTCTTTCTCCTGTGAACTAACCCTGCTACCTTAACTGTTCTACATCTACTTACCCAAGAACTCTCATCCATTTTTTTAACGTGGTCATATCAACAAACCTCTCTGTTCTGAACACATCTACTTATACTTTCCAGATTTAATCTTTTTCATTTAAGGTCATCAGATCTAAGCGTATCTTTAAGACTCACATTACACATCCATCGTTTCATTCTCATATCATTTCTCTCCATGCAACACATATCTGCAATTCTCACTGGTCAGGTTTAACTTCCATACATCATCACACTTCGTACATATGCCTCATAGACTCTGACCTTGGTCAACACATGTTAATATCTATTTGATCTGCTGATCATTCCTCCCAAAATTTGAACCAGCTCATGTAAATCAGACTGTAAACTAAATACAAATTTTTCCAAAATTCTTCTTGTCGAGATGTTTCTTTAGTTTTAATTGATTTTGCCATCTTTTAACTAATTTTAAAAGAAAGAAGATGATTAGAGTTAGTCAAAAGCTCAAGAAATAGAAAGCATGAATGAGAATGAATTAAACTATACAAAAGAAGAATTAAAAGAAAGGAAGTTGAGAAGGAGCTGTAAAGTTATATAAGTTTTGATGGAAACGTTTGTTTAAAAACAAAGCGAGAGGAAGCCCGAGTGAAAGAGAAGAAGAGTACCAGAGTAAGTGGTAGCGTCTTAACGGCTCATCCTGGCATGAAATTTATTGTATAGAAACACGAGTTCTGATTGGCTAATATAATTAATGACCATAAGTATACAGAACATAATAGGATAAAAATGGCTTTTTGTTCTTGACAAATACTTAGCTATTTACTGCAATGTGTTGTTCGCATTGATTTTTCTTTCATCATCTGAACGATTACAACACACACACACACACACACACACACACACACACACACACACACACATATATATATATATATATATATATATATATATATATATATATATATATATGTGTGTGTGTGTGTGTGTGTGTGTAGGTATGTATAGTAATGCTGAAAATTCTGAAATTAGTATGGAAGCAGGTGTCAGACTTTCCAGTGTACATTTAAACTCTGTCTTGATATGGCAAATCTAACATTAATAATTCAGAAACTAGATAATTTAATACTTATCGCTGTTGTTTCTCAAGTCTTAAGCTAGACATTGCCTTCTGCATCAAGCCTAGGGAATAAAAAGAGTACATTTCAGATTTAAATTTAGAAGTATTTACATTAATCCATAAATAGTTAAAACAATGTTTTTACACTTTTATAATATACACTGTTATAATATACACTTATATAATGCACACTTTTATAATATACATTTTATAATATACATTTTTCATAATATAATCATTTATAATATACACTTTTATAATATGCACTTGTATAATGCACACTTTTATAATATACATTTTATAATATACATTTTATAATTTACATTTTTATAATGGATACTTTTATATTATATACTTTTATAATATACACTTTTATAATGTTCGTTTTATAATGTACGCTTTTATAATGTACACTTTTATAATGTACACTTTTATAATATACACTTTTATAATATACACTTTTATGATGTACATTTTATAATATACATTTTATAATTTACATTTTTATAATAGACACTTTTATAAGATATACTTTTATAATAGACACTTTTATAATGTACATTTTATAATATATACTTAATAATACACACTTTTATAATGTACACTTTTATAATATACATGCTTATAAGGTTCACTTTTATAATATACACGTTTATAATGTTCACTTTTATAATATACATGCTTATAAGGTTCACTTTTATAATGTACACGTTTATAATATACATGCTTATAAGGTTCACTTTTATAATATACACGTTTATAATGTACACTTTTATAATATACATGCTTATAAGGTTCACTTTTATAATATACACGTTTATAATGTTCACTTTTATAATATACACGTTTATAATGTACACTTTTATAATATACATGCTTATAATGTTCACTTTTATAAGATACACGTTTATAAAGTTCACTTTTATAATATACACGTTTATAATGTTCACTTTTATAATATACACGTTTATAATGTACACTTTTATAATATACACGTTTATAATGTAGACTTTTATAATATACATGCTTATAATGTTCACTTTTATAATATACACGTTTATAATGTTCACTTTCATAATATATACGTTTATAATGTACACTTTTATAATATACACGTTTATAATGTAAACTTTTATAATATACACGTTTATAATGTTTACTTTTATAATGTACACTTTTATAATGTACACTTTTATAATATACACGTTTATAATGTAAACTTTTATAATATACACGTTTATTTTGTACACTTTTATAATATACACGTTTATAATGTACACTTTTATAATATACACGTTTATAATGTAAACTTTTATAATATACACGTTTATAATGTTTACTTTTATAATGTACACTTTTATAATGTACACTTTTATAATATACACGTTTATAATGTAAACTTTTATAATATACACGTTTATAATGTACACTTTTATAATATACACGTTTATAATGTACACTTTTATAATATACACGTTTATAATGTTCACTTTTATAATATACACGTTTATAATGTTCACTTTTATAATATATAGTGAGTTCGAGACAATGTACAAAATTCTCAAGTCATTTTTCTTGCCACAAATTTTTTTGAGCCTGGTTGACATTATTAAAACGTCTCTCTCTGGGTTTTTTCTTTACTTCTCTGATATCTTCAATATTCTTGCTGTGATTTTAGTCTTGCCATGACATTTTTCTAGTGTTGTCCGGAGTCTTTCTCGAATCTTGTTCTATGTCTTTGCCAAGTCTTCCTACAAGTTTAGTCTTGCTATGATTCTTTTGTAGTCCGATTGTTGATTATCCACTCCCGGTAGGGTAGGGTGAAATATTTACTCGAACTCAGTATTACAAAAATAAACTGTTTTCTTTTCATTAACTTCGTATAGTTTATCTTTGTTAATTTGTCACGTTGCAACATTTAAAAAAAAACCCAACAAAACAAGAATCAACAACGACAACAACAACAACAACGACGACGACGACGACGACGACGACGACGACGACGACGACGACGACGACGACGACGACGACTATTATTATTATTATTATTATTATTATTATTATTATTATTATTATTATTATTAACAACAACAACAACAACAACAACAACAACATTAACATTAACATTAACATTAACAACATTAACAGATCCCCGTGGAAAGTACCCGGTGCTTTCTACATCAGTCAGTATAATTTACTGTTAATAATAATATTCCTTTTGAAATAATAAATACCTGTCAGGGTCAATACTATTAAGAAATAATAACTCTTTCTTCTCTTGTAAAAATAATTGGTAGTGCCAGCTAGATGTTCTTTAAATTAATAAAAACTATATGTCTCTGATGCAGGGACTGGTCACTGATGGTCAGTCTTACAACTTTATGTCTTCCTTGTCAGACCACTGTTAGAGTATGGTGTCCAGGCCTCTGCTCTATATTTAATATGTGATATCCAGCATTTGGAGAGAGTTCAAAGACTGGCTACTCGAATAGTGCAAGGTCTATGAAATCTGCCCTATGAAAGCCAATTCAAGAAACTTTATCTTTTCTCCCTTGGCCTACAATCTCCTAACTGGTCATTACGATCTCCCTCAGGACATATTATTCACTCCTGCACCAGAAAGTGGTCTACGCAGACACCACAAGAAACTATTTCACCGCCAATTTCAATTGAACCAGAGGAGGACCACTTTCTCAATCATGATTCCTAGACTTTGGAACAGACTTCAAAGAGAGGTAATAATGCGCCAACAATGCAGCAATTCAAGGTGAATTTGGACAGGTGCTGGGCTACCGTATCCTCTTTTGCGTAAATTTCTACCATCGTTTCCCTACATGGCAACTGAAGTATGCTTGTTTTATTTTTTACCAAATTAATTGAATTGAATTGAAACTGAGAAAGGAGACACATACATGAATATGGAAATGTCAAAAAAGAAAAAAAAACAATCGTCTGTGCAGCAAAATATAAAGGCGGCGGTTATTTCAAAGAAATACATATGTGCCCGTTAGGAAAAGAGTCCATGATTCAGTGAGTCAACAGGAAAGGATGGATCGTTACTGATGGATGATGATGAGGATCGTTATCCTTGCAGGAATGTCCTTTCATTTTTTCACAGGGAGCAGTTGTAGAACTCTGGTTGGATGGAGAAACAAGCTACAGATGATGATGATGATGATGATGATGATGATTGCTTATGGCTGAAAAGGCTTTTCGCTGGTAGCCGTTGCTATTGGCGTAGCTGCTATAGAATTTCGCTGGCAGGAGAACAAGCTGCAAATGTCGATATCGATATCGACGACGACGACGACGACGATGATGATGATGATGATGATGATGATGATGATGATGATGATGATGATGATGATGATGATGATGAATGGATCGGTTGATAGCTGCTGTAGTTGCTATAACGATAGTGACGATGATGTCAGTCATTGTTGGTGTTCTGTAGAAGGAGGGGACGAAACTGCTGCTGATGATGACCATGTTCATTGTGGTAGAGAAAATGCTGTTCCGTCTAGCAGGGATTTAAGAGGAAAAGGCTGATGCTGCTGGTGGTTTTGCCTAATGGCAACCCTGGGGACACACCACATTTGTGAGTCTAGAGTGAAGAAACGCACCCTTTTTATACTGCCTTTCGATTTGCTGCTGGTACAATGCTTTGATGGGATCTGATTGTTCGGCTTCAGTGACGATATGTGCAGAAAGAATGAAAGTGTTAATTACTATCACACGGATTCAAAAATCAAACATCTCGTTTTACTAGGAATACCGAGTCATAAACAGGGTTGGTACAACATCTCTTCAGTATTTATTTATTTAAAATTGTAGCAATTTCATTATTTTTCAAACAATAAATTTACTTTGTCTTCTTACCGGAAAAAATATTGTCAACTAAATATTCTTTAAATCGATAAAATCATGACCTTTTTGAATTGTATTTATTTTAAATTGCACTGTTTTAGTCGACAGGGTGACATAATTTGATTTTGGAACTATTCATTTTAAAATGGATAAATTTGGAATTGTTTACCTTAACGACATCAGATTAACCAACAATTACCATTTTTATTAATTGGATGATGTGTGTGTAAGATGCTAACGTACGTACATGAAATGATTTAACATATTATTATATAGATAATAATAATAATAATAATAATAAGAAGAAGAAGAAGAAGAAGAAGAAGAAGAAGAAGAAGAATGCAGATTGCGAACAAAGAGACGAAACAGTAAATCACATGATAAGTGAATGCAGCAAACTAGCCCACAAAAAATACAAGAACAGACACGACTGCAAGGGAAAGCAATACACTGGGAACTATGCAAACGACTGCATTTCGAACACACGAACAAATGGTGCAAACATGAACCAGAGAAAATTCTGGAAAACGAAAAACACAAAATCCTCTGGGATATGGATGTACAAACAAATAAACTCATAAAAGCAAGGAGACCGGGTGTCATAATAATCGACAAGAAGGAAAAAACCTGCCAAATCTGCCGTTCCAGAGTGAAGATCAAGAGACGGGAAAGCAAAGCAAATACATGGAAGTCACCAGAGAACTGAAAGGGATATGCAGCATGAAGAAAGTCAATATAATACCAATAATCGTAGGAGCACTAGGAACAGTCCCCAAAAAACTGGAAAAAAGACTGGGTGAAATTGGAATCAATGGGATCACTGAGACCATACAAAGGACAGCATTAATGAAAACAGCTACAATCTTAAGGAAAATGCCGAAACCAACCAGCATAAGGTACGAATGGTAACCAATCACATGGAAGTTACAATAAGAAGAAAACAAAACGACAGGAAGAAGACCACCGCATAGACGCAAGGAACAGAAACTGCAAGAAATTTCATAAATCCCCCCCCCCCCCCCCAAAAAAAATAAAATAAAATAAGGCACCAGCTTCAGCTGATACCACACAAAATAGTCGTGAAGTGTCAAGGATGATGGGAAGACCGAGTAGGGAGAGCACTAACCAGACCTCCACTGGAAGAGTGCAGAGAGTACGGGGACTTTCAGGGAGGCTTATTACCACCCAAATCCCAGAGGAGACCAATGGTCGTTACCAGCGAGAAATCAATGGTAAGCGGCTATTGCGATAACACAAAGTCATTTGCAATGGTTATCGAAAACAGGTGGAGAGAACTGAAAATCTTGGAAGGCATGTTTTCACTCAGACTCCAGGGAACACCACCAATTATTATCAGTGAGAAATCACTGACGTTGACTTGTGTGAGAACTTCTAGTGAGTACAAATAATAATAATAATAATAATAATAATACACAACCAATTATTATCAGTGAGAAATCACTGATGTTGACTTGTGTGAGAACTTCTAGTGAGTACAAATAATAATAATAATAATAATAATAATAATAATAATAATAATAATAATAATAATAATAATAATAATACACAACTAAAAGTATACATGGTGATGATCTTCGGGATTACTTTTCTTTGGGCGGGGCTGTCCTTTGGATGATGATGATGATGATGATGATGATGATGATGATGATGATGATGATGATGATGATGATGATGTCTATCTCACCTGGAGCTTGTTGCCACTTAGAGATTAATGGCACAAGGATCAGCGCTCTTTTGGAGGAGCTGAAATTCCCCACATTTGAAAGATTGAATGGTTATCTCTACATTGATGATTCTGCAAGGATGAAATGTATACGTATGTAGATAATAATCAAATATTTGTTATTAAATAATTATATATATATATATATATATATATATATATATATATATATATATATATATATATATATATATATACTCGCTACTTCATCTTTTAAATAATATCGTAAAGAAATGAAAAGAAAGAAGAAATCAATTCGCCTGAGCGATGGTGTGTGTGGGGAACTATTTTTAACTTACATATTTTTATTGAATTTAAACACAATAAAAAAGAAAATATAGCGTTTCTAACTGGATGGAGAGAGAGAGGGAGAGAGAGAGAGCAAGCAAGCAAACACTTGCTTATCACTAGTCGATATATCTTTCTTTCTAGTTCATCATTATGGATGGCCTATTATCCATTGAACGAAATAGCCCCATTGCCTTCCGGTTTCTCCACCTACACATATTGTCCATAAACTTATATCTTACAGCCAGGCACTCTACCAGTAAGATTTAAATGTCTGAGTCCTTTGTGTCTATATATATATATATATATATATATATATATGGCCGATAAAGTAATTTGTCTTTTCATTACAGTTTGCATTAATTGCCCATGTTTGTATCCAGATCGCCTTCACACGTCCTCATTGGTTATGTGCTGCTTCCAGTTGATATTCAGCATCTAGCGAATAAACCATGTCTTCATGGAAAAAAAGTTTAGTTTCTAATTTAGAACATATAGTCCAAGTTTCACATCCATGAAGTAGAATTGACCAAACATATGCTCGAAGTATCCTCAATCTGGTCTCCAGCGAGATGGTATGTGACTAAAGAACAGAAGACAGCTTCATAAACGCACTCTTTGACTAGACAAGTCTAGATTATACGTCTGCTCTACACCTTCCATCTGATGTTATCACTTACTCAAGGTTGTTAAATGATTGTACTTGTGAGACTGCAGTGTCTCCGATTTTGATTTCACCGGCATTCGAGGTTTTCCAGAAATGTCAAGCAAAAGGTATTTTTAGTTGTAATCCGTATCCTTCGCTTTCTTTAACCACAACGCCGACAAGTTTTTGCAAGTCTTCACTCGATGTTGTCATTAGTACGGTATCATCAACGTATCGAATGTTGTTCAGCTGACGTCCTCTAATCGAAACACCCTCTAAACGACCTAGATGCCTCAGGATATTTTCACTATATAAAGCAAAATGATGCGAAGACAATACACAGCTCTGTTTTACTCCACGTCGTATTCCTGCCCATGGACTCGTTTCAGCTGTTTGCTGGTCCCAGTAAAAGTTGCGTATTATTTGAATGTCCTTGTCATCAATATCGAGGTTTTCTAGCATTTATAATAAACGTTCATGTCGGACTTTGTCGAACGCTTTGCTGTAGTCCAGAAAGCATGCATATAGATCTTGTTGATGTTCAATCGATCTTTCAGCAAGCATACGAATGAGGAAGACTGCGTTCAGCATGCCTTTGTCTTTTAAGAAGCCAATTTGAACCTCTGAGATTTCCGGTCTTATAGCTCTACGTAGTCTATGTAAAAGTACTGTCAAAATTTTAGTTTGATTCAAATTGCCTCCCTTGAAAATTAATCAGAAAATATTTTTAAAAAGGTTTTCGTAATTTATTATTTTTTATTAAGTTACTTTAATTGATTACTATTAATATCGACGAAACTATTGCATATACATGGGAAAATAGGACAATAAAATAACAAATGAATAACACCAAACATTAATTCATTATGAACTGTTTTAAAAAGAGTAATGCAAATTAGGTATTCAAATAAATGTTTTTGTGTCTTTTTATATGGTATTTCAAAATATTGTGTTGTATTATTGATTTAAATAACATTAACCTTTTTTATGGTAATATTGGAGTGATAATTGAAAAAAAACTTTCGTATTTATTCATTTAGATATTCACTTTTATTCTCTGCCAAGATGATATGTTATAATGAACTTCTCTCTCTTTCTTTCTCTCTCTCTCTCTCTCTCTCTCTCTCGCGCGCTTTTCCTCATTATCAGCCCGTTCTCTTCTTTCTTCTTTCCTCTTCCTCTTTTTCCGTCTCCTATTTTTCACTTTCCTCAAAGTAGGTATCTTGTTGTAAATAAAACTTGATCGGGTAACGCTTGCACCCTTACTTCCATAGAATAACAAACAGGACCCACAAAAAGCTAATGTTCTTTTAGAGTTTGGTTGAAATATTGAGAGGAAAACTCGACTAAAGCAAACAATCTCTCCCAACTGTCAGTAAGCACGAATCACCGGAACGTTTCACACGGGACTACAATAACCCTAACCCTAACCCTAACCCTAACCTTACACCGCAAAGGACTTTCCAATGAACACTGATCTAACCAACATTAGGCTCAAAATACTCAATTATGCCTGTTTATACTGAACATAACACAACAATTTACATAACCGGCTACGATTGTCTGATACCATTGATTGTGCAAAACGAATTATTTGCATAGCCTGACATAGTTCGCATCACTGTCCTGGATGTTAAGAATAGCCGGGTTGGCCCGGCTTCCTCTAAAGGAGGAAGTTTCTAGGGAATATTGAATTCACAAGCGGCCCCCAGTCGCATGTATATCCTGGTCAAGGGAGATGAAGACATTAGTTTTTGCAGTTTGTTTTTTGTAGGGGGATGTCGCCATCTTCCCACATACTACGCTTGGTATTCCTAAATGGTCACCCATCTGGTACTGACCAGGCTCAACGTCGCTTAACTTCGGCGATCTAACGAGAACCGGTGTGTCAACATGATTATGATGTATGCCTATATGTTGTAATGATGAAATGCGATCCTTTTCTTGGTTAGAGATGGATGTTTTTGTCTGAAGTTGTTTTTAAATACTTACAAATAATTTTTCCACAAACAAAAGAGTAAAAGGAATAAAAATAAAATAAAAGAATAAAAGTCTATTAATATTAAGCTCATGAAAGAATACTTATACGGCACGATATTTACTGCACAGCTTATGCACACGTTTTAAGAACAGGGTTGAGCATATGTCTGATGAAGGGATTTTTCCAGAAATATTCTGTTATATGGACTCCAACATTAAGTAATACTGAAGGCAATTAAGATTTATAATAATAAAACAAATATTAAAAAAAAAATAATCATAATAATAATAATAATAATAATAATAGAAAAAACAGAAAATCTTATTTTCACTTTTGCATTCGATTTGTCTTGCTTTCAGTTCCGCTCATATCCAATAATCCCCGCATTGAAATTGCCCTCTACAAATTACTATATAAAATTATAGTTACAGGAAGTGATTAGAAAAATTAGGATTAACTACGTTACTAGAGAGAAGAATGAAAGGTTATTTAATTGAAGCTTTCAAAATAATTAATGGCATTTCTAACTATGGTGAATATTTATTTTAAATATTTCTTCTAGATCAGGAAATTCAGGATTTCAAAAACAAAATCTATTAACTAATTTTTACTTTTTATAATAGAGTAATATATTTTTAGAACAAGTTGATAGATAAGATTAAATATAGGAATAACGGCGACCATTTAAAAATTCGGAAGTACTGGTAAAGGAAACAAGAAGGAATTTTTGGGAACTATCAGATGCAGTATTTAACAGAATTATGTTTGTATACTAATCTCTATTTATATGAAGTTAGATATGTGTATATGTTTATCTATTCTTATGTACATGATTCACTCTTAAACTAATTAACTGACTATTAAGATGAAGCCTTATTATGTAATAGATTTGGATCAAAATTAGAATAAGAATTCTAGACCTAAGGTTTAGTAGCATTATATCTTGATTTTAATTTTCTTAAAAAGACATTAAATGGTACACAACTGTCCTGTTTGTAGAATTAATTTTACCTGTCCTGGAACGGGTATTCTTCTAGTATTGTATAGTGTAAATGTTTAGTGTAATGATTTTTTAAGACGATAGTTAAAAGGGAGATGGCCACAGAGACTTAACAAATTTATGATAATAATCGAAAATAAAACGAGATTTATTATTAATCTAAGCATAGACAAAATAACTGTTGAAATTGGTTTTCATGAAATCTTATCCAAAAATAAATCCAGTCGAAAATGTTGCACAAAACTTTTGTTAAAACTGGATAATATTGGTTGTCGTTCTACTTTTAATTTAATTTTATTTTTCTTTGTCCTCTTACTTTCATTTGTCCATGTCTTCCATTCCTCAAAATCTTCAATTCCTCCAACATTTCCATTACTCCATTTTTCATTTTTTCAAGTCCTCCATTTCTCCAAATCCTCCAAGTCTTTCATTCCTCCGAATCCCCCATTCCTCCAAGTCTTCCATTCCTCCAAGTCTTCCATTCTTCTGAGTCTTTCATTCCTCCAAGTCCTTCAATCCATCCAAGTCCTCCATTCATTCAAGTCCTTCAATCCATCCAAGTCCTCCATTCCTCCAAGTCTTCCATTCTTCTAAGTATTTCATTCCTCCAAGTCCTTCATTCCTCCAAGTTCTTCATTCCTCCAAGTCCTCCATTCCTCCAAGTCTACTATTCCTCTAAGTCCTTCATTCCTCCAAGTCCTCCATTCCTCCAAGTCTACTATTCCTCCAAGTCTTCCATTTCTAAAAGTCTTCCATTCCTCAAAGTTTTATTTATTATTAAATTTACTCGCAAAAGTACCAAAGAAAACTCATAGTACGTAAAGAGAGGGAGAAAAAAGAGAGGGCGAGAAGAGGAATGATTAAGAGAAGTAGAAAGAGATCGGGAAGAGAGAAAACAGAGACAGAAAGAAAGAAAAAGAGAGAAGGAGATATATAAAAAAATGAACATTGAAAAATGAGAACAAGAGTGGAGGACATAAAGAAGAGCGAAAAAAGGGGAAGAGTTCATTTATTTTCTTATTTGTCAAACTGCAGAAAAGAAACTTGAAAGTCATTAAGTAAACCATTATTAAATATTCCAAACAAAACACATACTGTATAAATGAATTCTGCCCTTGCTGTGACACTTCGTTTGTTTTTTCTTGAAAAAAATGCTGCAAATACAAAAAACAAAAACAAACCTGCTCCTTATTTGTCCCTGAATACAAAGCTGACAGAAAGCCATTACTAACCCTGAAGGATTTCAATTTTCAAACACTCAATTACATGAATTACAAAGAAAGAGTCCAAGGGAATTCGAAGGAAATCGAAGTGAATTGCATGATAAGAATTGCGAAGAGAAATCTGAGTGACTGTGCCAGAAACCGTTAAAGACTGATTTACATTTTCTCTTTGGAGACGGAATTCCTAATCAATAAAATTCCGCTTCAACAAGGGAACATATTTGACATTATGGTATTGTAAGTTCGGGTCATTTTGAACTCTGTCAGGATTTTAGCAGTTGAAAAGATCCTGCAATGAAAATCATTGTTACAAAACTTCAAACTTAAAATTGTGAACAAGTCGCTAAAGTGTATATCAAATTAATCATTATAATTATAATTTCCTTACGGAAACATCAGAAAACTAATTTTTAAATAATTGGTATGCGTTTGTATCTGATTAATTTGAAATTTTAACAAACTATTTCAGATTTTATAACTTGAAGAAAGTAAATTTCATATTTTGCTAGGTCATGATATCAGTATCTGTATATTAGTTGAAAAAATGGATGAGAGTTCTTGGGTTAGTAGATGTAGAACAGTTGAGGTAGCAGATTAAGCTCAAAGGGCAGGGTTAATGAAAACATGGGAAGAAGTCAATAAGGATGGACAGGAATAAATAAAAACCTGTCCAGAAATCGATTTATTTTGAACTAAATTTATAAAAGCCGCCCACCACATGCCAGCATGTAAAACGAACATTAAACCAAATATGATGATGATGATGATGATGATGATGATGATGATGATGATGATGATGATGATGATTAAAGGGGGTAAGTGAGATTTGAGTTCTTGCATAGCTCTGACGTTATGTTGTGAAAGAAGAGTAGTCACAGACCTTAAAACTAACCAGACATCTCTTGTAGATGTTAGCAAGACACAACTCTTTTTGCATAGTTTGGTACAGTTAAATAGTCTATTAATATCATGGTTCATGCAATGTTTATTGGAGTGGAGGAATCAAATTGAAACATGAAATAGTGCTTTTGTGCTTTTTACAATCATCTAGTGTGGCTGCCATGCACGTTGGAAGACAGTTAAAGAGGGCAGACAACAACAAGGAGATGAGTAAAAATGTTACAAAAATATAAGCCGTGATCATTTGTGCAAATGCCAGTAGCATTCTGTAAAGTTAAAATATTATTTATTACTACCTGAAGTCAATTTCTACATTGGGTAAGAGTCATAACGATATTCTTTAAGATTACAAATGTAATTATCAATTATCAAGGTCACCTAGTCTCATGTCCCGCTTGCAGACATCCTTGTAGTGTAGAACAGGTCTTTCTGCTGGTCTGGAACCGGTTGCGAACCTGCCTTAAAGATTTTCTTTTTGGATCCTTCGCCTGGCATGGCCAAACCACCGGAATCATCATTTGGTAAGTAGAGCAAACATGCGAGGGAGATCGGCCTGATCAAGGACGGTCTTGTTTGAGATGTGGTCCTGCTAGGTGATTCCTAAGATTCTTCTGAGGTTGCGCAGAGGGAAGGTGGTGAGTCTGTTGAGTAGAAGGCCCAAGATTCACTGCCGTAAAGCAGTGTGCTCAGCACGCAGACTCGGTACACCTTCATCTTGGTATTGATGGTCAACATCTTGTTATTCTAGACTCTCTTTGTCAAGCAAGCCATTGCTGTTACCACCTTACCGATACGTTTGTGGAGTTCTGCATCCAGGGAGAGATTGCTGGAGATGGTAGAGCCGAGATATGTGAAGTTCCTGACAACCCTGAGGGTGTAGCCGCCAATGATGTTTAGGGTACTGTTTACATCTTGGCCGAGGATGTTAGTCTTTTTTAGGCTGATATTCATGCCAAACTCTCTGCATGCATGTGCATAGCAGTTGATGAGTCGCTGTAATGCCTCTTCAAAGTGTGCCAACTCTTAATTAAGGACACGGATATCCATTAAATAAGTTAGACCCTGTCATGCTTCTTCTGAGAATAGTCAAGTAGCAACTCTTAATTAAGGAAACGGATATCTATTAGATAAGTTAGACTCTGTCATGCCTCCTCTGAGAATAGTCAAGTAGCAACTCTTAATTAAGGAAACGGATATCTATTAGATAAGTTAGACTCTGTCATGCCTCCTCTGAGAATAGTCAAGTAGCAACTCTTAATTAAGGAAACGGATATCCATTAGATAAGTTAGACCTCATCATGCCTCCTCTAAGAATAGTCAAGTAGCAACTCTTAATAAAGGAAACAGATATCCATTAAATGTTAATAAAATATAGTAAAGTTGCAATCGTCATTGTTGTTGTCGTCTCCTTCTTCATGAAGATACCAGCTACTCGAGAAAAATAATTTCACCCATATGATCATCATTCTCAAAGAGTGACATATCAATAAACCCTAATTATGATATATAACATAAGTTCTATAGAGCAGCGTGGACAGGCCAATATATGACTAGTTGCATGATACCCAACACAGTTAGTCTTCAAGGTCTGATGTCCATTATGTCAAGCTCTGTCTTGGAATCACACTAAGGTGGAAAAAGCCCTTGGCATTTTGGTCAGTAATCTGATGTTCAATCTGTTGTTTCATGATATTGTGGAACCAAAGAATTTGAACTGATTTACTTTGTTTTAGTTTCCATTTTCTACGTACAAGGTTTCCTGATTGATTTTTGGTTCGGCTTCTCTGACTGTATGCGCGTCTCGGATTCCCTTGCTAGCCCACAACTATCACAACATCAGAGAGAGTTGTACACACAACTGACAGTAATCTGTGTAGGTTAGTAACTCACCACATCTAGAAAATAAAACAAAAACAAATATTTCATAATAAACAGAATATAATGATTAGAAAGAAAATTCTTTAACTCCAAGATAATTTCATTATCTTCTCTATATATAAAACTCAATGTCTACATGTATAAATGTGTGTGTGAAGTTTTTGTGTTCCCTATAGAAAGAAAGGTTAGAGAATCTACATAAAATGTAAAAGTCTATTTTCATGTAATATTTACCGGGGAAGACAATGGAAGTGTTCCCAAATATCTAAGTGCACCCCTAAAGGGGCTATGAGGGCATAATCCCCTTTAAAACTTCAAATATATCCTATTTTTATGAAATTTAAATCATATGTATCAAGTTTTCTGAGATAAGCGTTTGAAGTGATCCCGAATCTCTACGTTACTCTTTATGTGCCGAATATCTATGTGCTCCCATCTCTAAGTGACTGAAGGGATAGACCTCCTTTAAAACTTCAAATAAGTATCACCATCACCATCAGAGTTTTTGATCACTCCTGGAAGAGGAAACTCTCCCTGGTGTCCATCCATTTTATTGGTGACTGTCAGTCAGGGGTTTTGCTATAATCACCAGACTAGGCACTTCAGGTTGGCAACGCTATTTAACCAAAGCTAGGTATCTACATACAGCGCCTGGTATTCCCAAATGGTCACCCATCTAGTACTGACCAGGCTCAACGTCGCTTAATTTCGGTGATCTAGCGGGAACCGGTGTCTCAACATGATTATGCCATAATACGTATATCTGATTTTAATTTTCAGAAAGTTTTTCAACATTTCAACTTCTGACAATATTAGGTGGGGGGACGGAAGAAGTGGAGCTATAAACACAAAGAAAGTAATATGGTGTTATGAGCATAGTGAAAAAGTACATAGAAGTGATCTTATTCAATCCCGAGCAACGTCGGGTCTCCTTGCTAGTCTCTATATAAAAGTCAATTATTGTTTGTGTGTTATAGAAATCGTTAAAAGTAAAAACATTCAAATAAGTTTCAATAAGGGTAACTTTTTTCAAGAACTCTAAAGACACCATTGAAATTTTCTTTTTATTCTATCTGAGGTCGCTAGAAGCAATTGTCAGTAAGTCACTAAAATTACTTAAATAGAACGTACGGAAACGAAATTCATTGTATTTCATAGATTTTCTTCGTTTGATAAAACAAAATAGAATTAAACAAAAGAATATCTCAGGAAAAATGTATTTAAAAAAAGATATAAACATTTAAATAATTATTTTTATTGACATTTTCAAGATTTAAAATAATTCGCTTTTTTTAAATAGTTTGAATTCTTTTGATTCGTTAAATCCATTTTCTGTTTTACAGCTGTCTGTAAGCAACATAGTTTTCTTTTCTGTAACACCACCGCGCTAAGAGATTTTTATTACTTGACCTCATATTACAAATGTTACTTTTAAGTCTTTTTTCAAGGCAAATATTGTAAACATGACTATATTTGAAATTATTTTTGGTACTTCTGTATTATTCGGGCAGATGAAATTTCATTTTCATTTTAGAAGAGTCAGTTGAAAGGGGAGATGATTCAAAGTGTTTTGTTTTGTTTTGTTGCAACCATAACCCATAAAGAAAATCCAGAGAATTAGTAAGAAAATAAATTAAAAAGAGTACTTACGCAGTTAACGGCTCAAGCTGAAATAATAACGTTATAATTTAGAAAGACATTCTTAACATAAAAGCAAATAAAAACAACACAAATGATAATGTTTATAAAAAATCGTGCTTGTTCCTACATTAGTTAGTTAGTACGACTGTAATGCTGGCTATATTCATACACTAAATCGAAGAGATGTCATTCAGTCAAACTCAACAATGATTTTTTTTTCAAGTTAATTTAATTACAAAAATTCAAACATTATACTTGAGACACTCCAGAATCAGAAATGTGCTTGTTTTACAAGTACTTCAATGGAATGTGCTCCGATGAACTTGCTGCTCTGGTGCCCCCTCAACAGAAATACACTCGACCAAGCCGACAATCAGCTAAATCCCATCCATTTACTGTGGAGGCCCATATATGTTGAAGAGACTTCTACTCCAATAGATTCTTTCCTCAAGATCCCACCCTGCTCCCTGTTTCCACGACTGTACCGACATGGAGAAATTTAAAACTAATGTGAACATGTATCTCGCTGCACAGCTCCCAATTTAGGATGAGCCCCAAAACTTTCACCCTAATTCTCAGTAATCCCTTACGTCTTAGAGATTTATAAAAAAATAAAGTTATTGTAATTTTTTTATGTAAATCTCTAAAGTTTACAAAAAAAAAACGTTTTGTAAAAAAATTTGCGACGTCAAATGTGTTGTTTATAATTCAACCGGAAATAAGAGAAAAAGAAACCAATGTAAAGCAAAAATGCGTTCTTTTGGTCGTTTCTGAATCAGGGGTGCCCCAAGTATAATTGATCAAAAAAAATTTAGCCAAAAAGTTATTAACTAAAAATTGTAGATGAAAAATGTGTAAAAACAACAAAATAAAAAAGTGGATTTTGAAAGTTAAATTTAATTATTACAGTATCGTTTCGTTTTTAAATTATCAATTGTACCAAACTGTTATAAAAATGTAACAAAAATATTGGATGTAAATAGCTTGCATAAGTGTTAATCTTTTAATTAAATGAGTATTTGCTAACAATTCTTAAGCCAGAAATAACTTTCTATTCAATAGTTTAAATGCTTCTAAATTTCTTTCACATTTCGAATGGTCACAAAGTAATGCATCCTTTTTTATAACTATTAACACTGATTAAAATGGCTGCCTTTTTTACGATAAAACGGAAATGTATTATGATGGATTTAATTTTGTAATTCATAATTTGTGACTTTTAGATTTTGGTATGCTTTTTTGCTTCTTTTATGTTGTTTACAATATTATTTGGGCCATTCTTTTGAAAAGAGTTTTCAAATTGTTTGCTTTGTAACAGGATAATTAACATTTATATGCATTTTTATTGGTATTTGCTTCTTGTCAGATTTTATTTTGTTAATATTGGATATTTTTTTAATTAAATATGTTTGTACAACTTAGTTTCTTCATAAATACACCTATTATTTGGAGGAGAAGATAAAGTTAGAATTAAATCTAAAACAGGGAAATGACACAATATAAATCAGATTTGGAAAGTTTCAACAAAGTTTGATCAATCTTATAACAATATATTATTAAATTGCTTTTATTTTTTTTTAGACCAATCTCTTGAATTTATTAAATGGTAAAAGGTCACGCACGTATACTGCTCTGGTCAGAAATGAATGTAAAAGTAATTACTATCCAATTATAACATTTTAATCAATGATGTCCTTTTCATCAAGTTTGATAGCCACAGTTGAGGTAATGGACACCATGAGACAATAGTCACCTCTAACATTAATGTTACCAACATAGTAGGCATCACAAATGTCATAGTCGCAATCATAGCCTCTTTTAAATAATAACGATAGCTTAAGAGACACCAAAGGTTCTGATTGGACAAGAAAGATCACATGTCAGGAGAAAGAGCATTTTTAAATAGTCAGCAATTATGTTAGGTACTTAGTGTATAGAGCCTTTGTCCACAGAGCTGCCTAGATAAAGAAATGGTTATTTAAAGATGCTAAAAAATATGATGGTGATGATGGTTTGCTGAAATTAATTAATAATAGGAATATTCAACAATGTTCATATTCATGCAGTCGTCCCAAGTCATGTTGTTCAACCTCTACTGAGAAGACAAGATAATAGCTGAATCCTGATCATCAGATGGAGGGTTTAGATAAAGCCACCAAAACGATCACATTAGAAGAATATCCAACAGTGCCTACAGGTGTCATATTCATTTCAGTTTAAGACACTTTTGTCAGAATTTCTTGCAAACACACAAACAAATAAATATTTGCATTTATTTATACATATAGATATGCCAGAAAAATACCAGTCCCAGGACAGGTAAAATTAATTCCCCAAACAGAACAGTTTTGCCCTATTTTTATGTCCCCTTATGAAGATTAAAATCAAGATATAACGTTAGTAAACCTTATGTCGAGAATCCTTATTCCAATTTTGATCAAAATCCATTAGTTTAATTCTAGAAAAATGTCTAAAATTAAAAGCTTAAGGAGTTTTAAGAAGAAATTGAAATTTAGGGAATCTTGCTCAATTATTTTCGAACGACTATGGATCAAACTTAATGCAAATCTAAAATATTTGAATTTCAAAGGGGGGGGGGGGGTTGTGCCCATATTTTCTGCCCTAAAAACCCTTTAAAATACTATAAAGAAACTTAAATTTGGAGAATATTTATTAATTGATTGTTAATACCTATTGTTAAAATTTTACAAAAATAGGAGTTATCTGAATTTTGATGAAGAGCTTCCACCCCTCTTTGCCTTTTTTACTTAAAACTAAATTAAACAAAATATAGATCACATTATGCACCATTACACCTAGCAACTGTGTTCCAAAACTCATAAGGATCGGTTAATTAGTTTAAGAGTGAATCCTATACATACAATTATATAAACATATACACATACTTAACTTTATATAAATAGGGATAGAATTCTGACTGATGTCTGCTTCCAAAATCTGAAGGTATTTTTAATTATTATGTCTGTTTATTACTCTTACTCCGTTTTAATTGTGTAGCTCTATAGCTTCTGTCGTTTCAAGGTTTCTCTTCTTTTTCTCAAATAGTGCACATATTATTATTATTATTATTATTATTATTATTATTATTATTATTATTATTATTATTATTCCTAGTTACTTGTTCCCACATAAGGGTAGAGATAGACACAACAATATCGGTTTTTAATTTTGGTAAATCCAGCTCCCCAAAGAGGGGCACTCTGAATTAGAACAAAAGTTAAAACTGCCTCCGTTTAGATGGACTTCTCTTTCACTGACCGAGGACAGAATAGATTGTGCAGGATTAGAAAGATACTACACTTTATTTCTAGCCAAAAAGCCCAGGGACTACATACAACTTATTATTAACTCATTTGGAGTTTTAACACAGGTCATCATCAGTGATTGCTCACTAAAAATAACCGTTGATGTTCCCTGGAGTCCAAGTGACAACAAGTTTCACCAGATGTCCAGTACTCTCCACCTCTGTCGATAATCAATGCAAATGATTTTGCATTAATGCAACAGCCGCTTACTATTGATTTCTCGTTGGCAATGGTCATTGGTATACCCTGTGATTTGGGTGGCAAAAAGCCTCTCCAAGGTCCTCGTGTTCTTCGCACTCTTCCAGTGGAGGTGTGGTTTGTGCTTTCTTTCCTCGGTCTTTCCATCCTCCTTGACCCTTCACGACTATTTGGTGTGGCGCCAGCCGAGGCCGACACCACCATTTTTATGGGGGAGGAGGGGGGGGCAGTTAACGTGAATTTTTTTCCTGTTGGTTTTATTATTGTTACCATTTACTCACTAGGAGTTTCCACACCAGTCATTATCAGTGATTACTTACAGACGATAACAAGTGATGCTCCTGAGAGTCTGATTGACAAAAAGCCCCTCCCTCCAGATTTCCAACAATTCGATAACTGCTGCAAATCATTTTGCGATATATCGCAACAGCCGCTTGCAATTGATTTCTCGCTGGCAACGACTGTTTTTCTTCTCTGGAATTTGAGTTGCAATGAGTCTCCCCAAAGTACTAGTATTCTCTGCACCCTTCCAGTGGGGATTCAGTTATTGTTTACTCTCCTTCATCTTTCCATCGTCCTTGACCCATCACAACCATTTTGTGTGGTGTCAACCAAGGTTGGTGTCACCACATGTGTGTGTGTATGTTTTTTAAGAGAAAAAACATGTATACACAGTGTAATGTTGTATGGAAGTGAAACGTGGCCAGTGAGGATATGGGTTGCATCGAGTGAAATCATATGAGAATGATGGATGTCTAATGCGAGTCTTAAAGCCAGGCTTAGATCTGATGACCTCAGAGGAAGATTGAAGCTGCACAGTATTTAGAGATGTGCACCGAACAAGATACTTCGTTGGTTTGATCAAGTAGAAAGAATGGATGAGAGTTCTTGAGTTTGTACATTAGATGTAGCAGGGTTAGTTGGCAGAGGATTAACAAGGAAAACATAGGTGGAAGTGATGAGGATTTGAGAGAAAGAAGAATAAATAAAAACCTGACCAGAGATAGGTTAGTTTGAAAGTCAATTTCTAAAAGCTGTCCAACATAGGCCAGCATGTAAAACAGATGTTAAACCGACGATGATGATGATAATGATATTATTATTATTTCTTACTCCATTCTTCTTTTTCTTCTTTTTCTTCTTCTTTGTCTTCTTCTTCATCTTCTTCTTCGTCTTCTTCTATTCATTTTTATGTCGCTTTCCCTTGTCCAGAGGTCAGATGTTTTTTGATATTTCGCAAGTTCACTCCCCAGTTCTCACGCTTCAGCGGGTCAACTGTCTCCAAATTCCACCTTGTACGGAATCGATTGCTTCAATTTTTTTCTTTGGCTGGCCAAATTTCCTGCGATTCCAGACATCCAAGCTTATGCAACGGTTTATTTAGAAGGGTCAATGCTCCACATGACTGTATCAGCATAACCGATTCGTCCTCAGGATAAACTCTATTCTGGACAAATCTAGTGCTTTTAGCAAATCCTCTAACCTAATATGTTGGTAGCAGAAAGAGTTTACTACCTTCATGGTGTTGTCACATAGTACCATATTTTCGTGAGGACAACTGTCAATAAGGCGTACCTGTCCCAGGCATCTACTATACTTGAAATTGGGGTTTGGCACTTTTTGTTGACCCAAAATAGACACAGGTTACATTGTATTGCATTGCATCCCACGCTATTCAAGAACAAAGATATTGAATAGAGTTCTTCAGGAATTGGTGATTTGAGTTACTCACCACTTATCAAGGCCAAGAACTACTCGAGGATAAGTTCCATAGCAATTTGGTTCAATTAATATTTTAATTGTAAATACCGTAATAATTAAATTTGACTTACAAAATCTTATTAAAAACAAATTGGTTTAAAAAAGCATAGACAAAACAAAAATGAAAATGAAAACCTCCCGTGCAACCCCAAATGTGTATTGCTAGTTATTAATAAAGTCACATATTAACTTTTTATCTAATACTAAAACAGCCATTTTAAATGCCTGACTTTTGCTTTTGACTATGAGCGAAGTGTAGTATCTGTTCTGATACTACACTTCATTTGTTCTGTCTTCAGTTAGTGAAGGACAGATTCTTCTCGACCAAGCCAAGGCAATTTTTTATCTTTGTCCCAATCCAGTGTGCCCCTTTTGGGGGAGCTGGATTTTCCTCACATTAAAAACCAACATTGTGTCTAACTTTGTCTTCGTGTGGAGGCAAGTAAATAGGAACTTTGACTGTTTTCTTTTCCTCCCACTTAGATCCCACTCCCATTTAGAAAACGACCTGCTTGTTATCGGTTCTGAACAAACCGGTAAACAGTGGAAGGTCTATTGTTTAGAAAGGGTTTGGAGGGTCTTACTAACCGGTTTGTGCTTTTCTTTCTCCCACTCCCCATTAAACTCCAATGAATTTATGTATATATAACCACACTTTTGATGGCCTTGTGACTAATGTGTTTAAAATGTAAATTGTTTATATTTTCTGCAAATAAATATTTCATAGTGTAGTATCTGTTCTGTCCTCGATCAGAGGAGAAGAGATATTTCTTGACTGGAACAATTTTAATTTTTGTCCCATGCAGAGTGCAACATTCTGGGGTGCTGCATATCTTTCACATTAAAAACCGACCTTGTGTTTAGCTCTGCTCCCGTGGGAAGGCAAGTAAATGGAACATTAAAATTCTCAGTGAAAAATTATTGTAAAAATAACATGGACATTACTTAATGTAGGTATTTATAACAGACCTCTTTTAAACCTTTCGAATTTCCCAATTCACAAAGCACTTAGGTCAGGATTCTTTTGATTTACAAAAAAGGATTATTGATTTCATCAACAAGAAAAAATAAAAGAAGCTTTTTGAGGAATTATTTTTTTTTTATTTTTTTATTTTCTCTCTTGGGTCATTCTATTAATAACTGGTAAATAATAGGGAAATACAGTTGGGTATTTGACATTAGTTTGAAGAAAGAGAGAAATATGTCTATATATAAAGCAAAGGTGTTTGCATGTGTGTGTAGTGGCATCACAGTTAAACAGTTAATCTAAGAGTCAAACTAACCGTAGATTTGGAAGCAGCACCTTCGATTCGATGTCCTTATCGATGTCAAAAGTTCTTAAACAATTTTTAAACTCATTATTCAAAATTAAGAGTTTGAATCGCCTGATGTATTTCTATGCAAGTATGGACATGCCTGTATTAACCAACCGAACCACATACTAATCACTGTACAAGAGATTGCATGTAAATACAAAAGAAAGTAGATCTCGATCATGTAACTTCTACAACTTTGGTTACAAGATTATTTCTATGACTTTTTTAAGTCTCACTTTATAGACAATATCCAGAAACCAATCGATATATATGCAAAGCAAAGTTTTCTCTGTGTGTGTCGCGGCATCAGACTTAAATGGTTGATCTAAGAACCAAACTACCCACAGAGTTGGAATCAGCACCTTCTATCTTAGGTCCTTATCGATGTCCGAAGGTCTTCCTATTTACTTGCTTCCCCACGACGGTAGAGTTAGACACAACTTCGGTTTTTAACGTGGGGAAAAATCCAGCTCCCCAAAAAGAGACACTCTGGATTGGAACAAAAATTTAAATTGCCTCGGTCTTAAAAGATTTCTCTTTCACTGACCGAGGACATACAAAATTAAGTGCAGCATCACAACAGATAAGTTCTTTAATCATTTTTAAAACTCAATATTCAGAATTAAAATTACGTAAAAATAACATTAGAAACAAACATTCTCGCATTTTTAACCGACCAACCTACTTTCCATGCCAAATCATCGTATGTACTCTGACGAGACAACATTTTTTTTTTTATTAAAAATGGATAAAATAAATATGATAAATGTTCACTAATATATTTCTTGTAGGAATATACATATATATATATACATATATATATATATATATATATATATATATATATATATATATATATGTGTGTGTGTGTAAATAAATTTTTAAAATTTATATTTATGTTTATTTATATTTCTTTCTTTATTTTATACAATCGAACTATTTTACATCTGTGCGAAGAGACCCTGTACACCGAACTCATAAAAACTATAAGTAGGTTTAAAAGACAACATATTTTGGTTAGAACAGTGACTTTGTGAATTACGTGTTTGTTTTTCATTTCACTATTTCAAACCATCGTGGGTTCGAATCTCACACTGTTTTCCTTCTACCTATAACCTTTCCAAGACTAATAGTCCAGTCAAAATGTGGCTGGACTTCAAACAAATTGCTAACAAAGTTTTTAACATGGATATTGGGCATGAATAACCTCTCCTTCAGATGAAAAAAGTTTACCAAAATTAGCCTTGCAGAAAAAGGTAAACGGGCGCCATCTTTAAAATCCAACTTAACAATATTAAAATTTCTAGACATAAAATTTCTGACATTTCCTGACAAGTATGTCCATTATTCCTGACAATTAATGACAAAAATAAATGTTTTCCTGACAAAAAACCTTTATTAAATTAGTAATAAAAAAATATTTTTGCATGAAAACCCACACAGGGCCCACCCTAAGCCAGTTTGACATTTTCTTGGTGTTTTAAATTGTAATGATAGGTAGGTATATGCTTAATAATAAACTAAGAAAATGACTAGCCCCTACAATTGTTTTCATGTTTTTTTATATCTTATACAAATATGAATATAAAAGGGTACAAAAACAGACTAAGTAGCCTTTTTCAAGGCAACAATTGTCACATTAATTCCTGACATTTCATAAAAAAATAGGTACAAAGTAAGCACAATTTACAATAAAGGAATAGTCAGTTGGCCGAATGCTGGGGCAAGGTTCTTGTATAACCACCACAGAACAAGTTCATGAACGGACCAAAAGAACATTTCTTGTCAATAACTAGTCAAAGGTAACTTCATCATCATCAAGATCTGGCTGTGGTGAATTGCTGCAGTGGAGGCCTTTGCAATTACTACACAAGTTTGAACAGTTAATTCCATGTTTCCTGCAACTGTATCTTGCTGTAGTACACCCTGAAGTACAGTTACACCTAATTATAGCACACAAATTTACAGGACCAGCTTGCAAGTCCGTCTTGATTGGTTGTTATTTATTATCTGAAAGTTTCCATCCCCACTCGTCAGGTTTTAGCTGGTTTCTACATTTTCATTCCTGAATTTGGAAGTAAACTCGAAGGCTGTGGAATTTCGTAGTTGCTCTTGTTGGTGGCAATGATTTGGCCTCAACATACTTTGAGCTTTTTGCAACCTTTTCCTTAAAGCGCCTCAGTCGGATATGATTGATGTTTTCCCCATCATTACCACTGTACAGACATATTAAAGCCTTCTCCCCAGCTTCAATAACCTCTTCTGCACTGCTATCCTTGCCAAACACTTCTGCCAGTTTGAGGAAGTTTCTATTGTTCATCACATTTCGAAGGGATGCTGCCTTCCCAATTCCATGAACACTAGATGTAGAATCACAACCCAGTAGTGCATGGATGAAAAGAATGTTGGAACAGACCACATCTCCCCAAAATTTCCTCATCTCTTTGATGTCCCAGACTTTCACACTTTTTGCACTATCCTTTGGTTGTAACGTGTAGAAGATGTTGTAACCATCATCTCTATTGGCATGATAACATAGCAGGACCAATAGGTCAGTATCATCTACTATCAAAATGGTTTCTCCTTTTTGTGCCAGTTCTAGAGCAGTCTTCATAATCAATACGTCAGCGTCTCCAGATGCATGGACTACTTTACAACCTGCTTCCTCCAAACTCTTTCCCAGCGAGTTGATGAACAATTGATTGTTTTCTTGATTAGCTAGGAAAACATCCTTTTTAAATTTTAACACCATTAAAGAGGTCAGTCACACATTAACACCAACAGAGCCCTCTCTCAGCGTCGGTGAGTCACGTCTTTAATGGATGGACCACTTACATACTCCTCAAAGACAATGCATGCTTTTCCTCTTTTTTGCCTCTTCTATGGAGTTTGCTCTGTCCACATTCACCTTTTTGTCTCCAGTTACTCAACTTGAAATGCTTGGCCTTTTGGCTAAGATCAAAGTGTAGTATCTGTTCCGATGAATACTGCACCCCATAAACTGGTATTGTCTTAGCCTTCGGGGCTTGATTTACGCCAGTCTATGGGTCGGTCCTGTGCAGTTCTAGGAGGTCCACCCTCCCAGGCTTTGCCTCCCCTCTTTGGGGAGGAGTAAGTTTATTGCTTACTGTCTGAGGCGCCCCTACCAGGGTATACCGACGGGGCTTCCCAGGCAATTTTTAATGGCCAGAGTGCTCACCTCTCGGGCGCTGGCTTTTCAAACCCCACTTTCCCGACCCGACCTTGGGTCACATCTTACCTTGTGGGAGTAAGATAAAACTGGGCTTGTGCCTAACCTCCTGGGGAGGTAAATAAAAGAAATGCTTGGCCTTTTGGCTAAGATCAAAGTGTAGTATCTGTTCCGATGGATACTGCACCCCATAGACTGGTATTGTCTTGGCCTTCAGGGCTTGATTTATGCCGGTCTATGGGTCTGTCCTGTGCAGTTCTAGGAGGTCCACTCTCCCAGGCTTCGGTTCCCCTTTTTGGGGAGGAGTAAGTTTATTGCTTATTGCCTGAGGCGCCCCTACCGGGGAATGTCGACGGGGCTGCCCAGGCAATTTTTAAACCCCACTTTCCCGACCCGACCTTGGCTCAAATCTTACTTGTGGGAGTAAGATAAAAACTAGCCTTGTGCCTAACTCCTGTAGAGGAGTAAATCAATACTCAACTTGAAATGCGAATATTCCGTGAAAGGGTCATATGTCTGGAGAAACGCAAGGAGCTTCCATGTATCCCTCACATCTCGCTCTTTTCTTGCTGGTCTCTATTACGATACGAATGCCTACTAATTCTTGCATTGTAAACTTGATTTCAGCGCATGCTGGCAGTGATAGCGTCCAAACCAATCATTGAATTTCGTCCATTCCTCTGCCATGAGTAAGACCTGCAGACGTCTTCATGCTTCTAATTAGCACCTGCTCAATAACTAGATCCGTCGACAAGCCAGCCCAGTAGCGATCACTCCGTCTAATCACATGGAATCCTTCAGAAAATTTCTGGTACACTTCAGGATGGCTTTTTTGGCAGCCCCTCCATTTGCTGCAAGTACAAGTAGGCTGACATTGCATATAGGATGTGTCCTGCTGCAGCGAATATTGGCAGCATTTTCCTTACAGCATCAAGGTGCAATTCCCAGTTCCCAGTGCGCTCTGCCTTGATAAACAATTGCAGGATCTTCACCATATCAAGGTATTGAATCCACAATTTTGCTGTTCCCTGGTCAACCATCACATCCTTCACATGGTTGATTCTCTGGGGAATCCTTGTCATAGACTCTGATGACGGAGCATTATTTAATGTCTCAGTCCCATCAAGCAGACCTTTCAATAGCCCCTAAGCTTCCTTCAGGTCTTCATTTTGAGGAAATGACTCTTCTGCATCAGTGTTGGGTTGATCATCCTCAGTGACATGTGAAACTGGCAAATCATAGGCTTTTGCTAACAAAATAGCATTCAGAAGTGAGCACGAATGGCTCTTGCAATTGCTTTGCCACTTAGTATGTGATGCCCATAATGTGAAATGTGTTGAATCCATCAATACTCCTTACATTATGGTCTACATTATCAGCTACGAACTACACAAATTCAGTTTCAACGGGGGAGAGAGTTTCAACGCCATGAACAAGAGAAGCACTTCTTTCGAATTTCTGGACTTCTGAGTAAGATGAAGAGAAGCCATGCTTATTCAGAGTGTCAATTAAGAACCTCGATCCACATTGGGCATGCATTTCCACTGCTAAACCAAACCGCAAAGGTGCAAGGAGAACTCTGGGTCTAGCAGCCGGCGTTATCACTTGACCAACTGATGCAAGTTTCAAATCATTGTCTTTGCCTGCAAATATCTTCCTGAGAAAGATCAACAATGTTTTAGGAAAATATTCAAGAATCGCATCCTGTTCAAGATCATTCTTAGACTGGTAATATTCTTAACTTGTCTGAATACCTTTAATGTCATTCTTGATAAGCTTGGCTGCCGTCTCTATGATTCTAATGGCCTCTGATTCTGAATTGTCTGTTGAGCGGCTCTGCGCATAGAATTCATGGAGAATACATTTTGCTGTACTTAAGAATGTAACAGCATTATGTCTCCCATTAATTTCAATCACAATGATTTTGTCTTTGAAATGTTCTAACAATCAAGATTTCATGTATGAGAGACTGTATGGTTCAAAGCCAGTGTCCTCGAGAATTTCCTCCATTTTTTTAACAAGATCGACAATGGTGAGTTGCTCCTCATGATTTTGCTGCAAATACTTAGCAACTTCCAGAAATGCATGCTTTCTCTCTGAATCCTCTGGTCTACCAAGGTTTTATTTCTTAGAAGAATTAGCAGAAGAGAATGCCTTAGGAATGTTTTTATTGGAATCAAAGTTTGCAAAACATTTTCTATGATAATGTGCTTGTTCTAAAACAAGGCCAGCTACATAACTTATTCTACCTTTAACAGTGGATGCCCAGCCATAATTTTTTCGGACTTTCTCACAAACTTAGCACTTTGTCCTTAAACTCAATAGTTTCTACATGGGAAACATCAACACCTCTTTTCTTTCTATCAGATTTTGCTCCAGAAGCACAAAAAAGACAACATTCCTTAAAGTTAAAGACACACAAAAAGCGGCTTGCACGGGATAGAATTTCATCATGGGTGGACCTGTTTTTACGGTCAATTTCTATGTATTTGGGGTTGATCCAACGCTGTCTGCATTTCCTGTGAAGTCGTTGACCAATCTGAATTATGATATTCTCTCCACGTTGTTAAGAAGCTCCGTTAATGGAATCGATGCCCTTTCTGGCTGAGGATGAATGTTTCTTCATTACTGGACTGTTTATTGTTGCAAATAGCACACTTGTCAGCATCCATAATTATCGGTACTTAACTTTGGCTAACCTGAAATTAGAATATGACAGAATATTAATCTCCTACAGTAATATATAAAAAGAGACAAAAATAAGGCACAAGAAGTTATAATTCTATTTAACTTTATGAAAACTGTTGGTTTTATCCAATTTCACATTGCTACATTTGGTATTTTTGAAGATGAATTAACAGAAATTGAGTTTAGATAGGGGAGGCTAGAATCGGTGGCACTCTTTAAAGATGGAGCCCGTTGACCCCTTTCCACAAGGCTAATTTTGTTAAACGTTTTTTATCTGAAAGAGAGGTTATTCATGCCCAATATCCAAGTTAAAAACCTTTGTTAGCAATTTGTTTGAGGTTCAGCCAAAAAATCAGCTAGATTGACTAGACTATAAGGAGAGTAGGCATTTTCTGTCTTTGCGGTAATAATATTTCGTTCTTGTTACCTCCTTACATTAAGTGGCTTCATGCCTTGTCTGTAGCGATTTCCATTAAAAAAAAGACAATTGCTTGTTTTTTCTATAGCCTTCCAATTATTTTCTTGTCAATATCGATCATCATCAGAAACGCGAATATTGTTTTTTTTATAAAAAAATTGATCAAAAATGTGTAACTTCTTATCTGGACTATAAAATTCAAGAAAAGTTTAGAAGCCGGCATAGACAGGTACTTCAGCTAATGTGTTTATAAGAAATAGAAATATTTTACATCGAACAATTTAGTGATCAATAATAGTGACTGGAAATCAATAAGGGAATCAATGCTAATCAATTGTAATCAATTTTTCATATTCGATTTCTTGTATGCGTTTATATTTTAAATAATATTTTATTTTACTTTTTAAATTGCTGTCTTTTGCTTACAGTACTTTGGCGTGCCTGCCTTCCTGTTTTCTAAGAATATTATTCTTTGATATGATTAGCAAAACCAATACTTTGCTACTTTTCTAGAATTCTTATTGCGTTTATTTTTATTCTTTCATGAATGTATTGTTTTCCTGGTTCTTCTTCTTTTTCTTCTTATTTTCTTTATTTTCCTTCTTTTACGTTTTCATTTGTTTATTTGTAACGTTTGTTCGCTCCAACGAAAGCATATTGAAACTGAAGCATAAGAGTCTATTGTAATAGGAGCTAGATTTATAAAGGAACAACCTGGGTGATGAGTTGGGTAGCAAGATGTTTGTTCACATTTGATTTAAATTTCTGCATGTTGGTGCGATCGGGAAACAAGGAGCAGGAAAGGAATTCCAAAGGCAAACGGTCCAAGGAAATAAACTATTAGAGTAGAAAATCTTAGGACCTGTATAGTGAAAGGTGGGGGTATTTTGTTGCTAGTCGGGTAGGTCGGGAGTATTGTCGCTGAGGGGATACATGTGCAGTAAGCACATTCTGTGGAAGTGCTCGTAAAACAAGCACAGAGATACAACACTGTGGCGATGTGACAGTGGATGGAACTGGGTAGACAGTGCAGGACGTATTAGGTTAAAACATCTCTTTCTTGCACCCTCTCGAATCTACAGTGTGGTCACTAGAAAAGCGAGACATTTAAGCAAGAGCTTCAATTCAATTTCTTCAACAATCTACTCCTGATTTCATTGCAGGTTTATATTAGCTGCTATCAGATACTCCCGGGTAACATCAGGTCGGGTCAGCTAGTTATTATTATTATTATTATTATTATTATTATTATTACTATAATTTACTCATTATCAGTGATTGCTCACTGGTTACAACAAGTTGTGTTCCCTGGAGCATGAGTTACAAGTCTCCCCATAATTTCCATCACTCCCCACCGGTTTCGAAATCATTTTGCATTATCGCAGCAGCCGTTTACATTTACGTCTCGCCGGCAACAGCCGTTGGTCTTCTCTGAAACTTGAGTGGTGATAAGCTGCTCCAGGATTTCAGTACTCTCCACGCACTTAGAGGTCTGAATTTTTCTCTTTCTGTTAGGTTTTTCTATCCAACATGACCCTTCATGAATATTTTTTAGTGCAGAGTGGGGATATCAGATTATTGAATTTTGGCAGTTTCAATTGCCTTAGTTTTGTGTAATGTGCTTTCTATATTATTATTATTATTATTATTTTTATTATCATTATTATTATTATTATTTACTCACTAGGAGTTCTCACACAGGTCATCAGTGATTGCTCACCGACAACCGGTGGTATTCCCTGGAATCTGAGTGACAACAAGTCTCCCCAGATTTCCAGTATTCTCCACCTCTTTTCGATAGCCACCGCAAATAAATTTGCAGTATCACAACAGCCGTTTACCATTGATTTCTCGCCGGCAAGGACCATTGGTGTTTTCTGGGGTCTGGGTGGCAGTAAGCCTCCCCGAGGTCCCAGCAGTTTCTGCACTTCCAGTGGAGGTCTGGTTTGTGCTGTCCCTCCTCGGTCTTCTCATCCTCCTTGACCCTATGCAGATATTTTGTGTGGTGTCAGCCTAGACTGGTACCATTTTTTTTTTTTATTATATATATATATATATATATATCTTTATTTTATTTATTTTTTATTTTTTATTATTATTATTTTTTATTTTGTATTTTTCACTTTATTTTTTTTATTTTATTTATTTATTTATTTTTCTTTTTTAAATATTTTTTATTCATTTTTTTTTGGGGGGGGGAGCTGATTATTTTTTATTTATTTATTTATTTTGTGGGGTGGGGTGGTGAGCTTATGGTGTTACATGCTATTTCTGTTCATTGGTCCATTTTTGTGTTGTGTCAGTTGAGGCCGTAGTAATTTATTGGGGGGAGGGGGACGTATTAAGTGATGTTTCTTGCATTTTCTGTTTCTTTGTTTGTGGTGTGTTCTTTCATTCGTTTTGTTTTCTTCCTGTGTTAGATTCCATATGATCCTTCATAGCTTATGCAGGTTAGTTTCCGCATTCAATAATTTTTCTTAAGATTGTAGCTGTTTTGATCATTGCTAGCTTTTGTACAGTTCCAATGATTCCTTTGATCCCAATTTCTCCCAGTCGTTTTTTCAGGTTTTTGGGGATTGTTCCTAGTGCTCCTACGATTATTGGTATTATACTGACTTTCTTCATGCTCCATATTCCTTTCAGTTCTCTGGCTAGTTCTGTGTATTTACTTCGTTTTTCTGTTTCTTTGCTTTTCACTCTGTGACTGCTGGAACGGCGAAGTCTACGATTTTGCTAGATTTTTCCTTCTTGTTGATTATTATAACATCCGGTCTTCTTGCTTGTATTAGTTTGTCTGTTTGAATATCCATATCCCAGATGAGTTTGTGTTTTTCGTTTTCCAGTACTGTTTCTGGCTTATGTTTGTACCATTTGTATGCGTATTCGAAATTCAATTGTTTGCACAGTTCTCGATGTACTGCTTTCCCCACACAGTCGTGTCTGTTCTTATACTCGTTCTGGGCTAGTTTGCTACATTCACTTATTATATGATTTATTGTTTCGTCTCTTTGTCCACAGAGTCTGCATTTACTGTTTTCCTGAGTTTTATCTATTTTATCTTTAATGTAGTTTGTCCTAATTGCATTGTTCTGTGCAGCCATCAGTAGAGATTCCATTTCTCTGTTCAAGTGTCCTTTTCTTAGCCATGTCCAGCTGTTTTCGTTGGTTTCTTCTCTTGTCAGTCTTCTGAAGTGTCCATGTAGTATTTTTTTCCCCCTACTTTTCTTTTCTTGCTGTTTTGTTTCTGGTTTCGGTGCTTCTCGAGTTGTTCGTTGGATTGGTGTCTCTTGCTGCGGTGATAAGGATTTCCCTGTGTTGAGTTATGTATTTTTCCAGCTCTTTTTTTGAGTCTTCCACACAATCTTCTATATTTACTAGTCCTCTTCCCCCTTCGTTTCTTTTCCTGTAGAGTCTGTCCGTATCGTCTTTTGGGTGTAGTGCATTGTGCATGGTCATTAATTTTCTGGTCCTCTGGTCTAAGTGCCTGAGTTCCTCTTTGGTCCAGCCTATGAATGGTCCAGAGTATCTTATTAGTACTACTGCCCAGGTGTTTATTCCTTTTACTAGATTCCTGCTATATAATTTCGTTTCTAGGAGTTTTCTTGTTCTTCGTAAATATTCTTTTCCAATCTTCTCTTTCATTTCCGTAGATGTGATGGCGTCTGCCTCCAGAACTCCAAGATATTTGTAACTATCATATTCATCTAGCGCCCTCATTTCCTCTTGGGTGGGGAGTTCTATTTTCTCTGTTGTCTCCAGTTTTCCTTTTTGAGCACTCTTTCCTATTTCAAATAAAAATAGTTAATAAAAATATAGTTAAAACTATAATCAAGTTCCAAAAGATATTATTTTATTTTTTTAAGAAATACAATGTTCAAGTTATGTTTTAAGACAGACTGACAATGCAAAATAGGTTCATAATACTCAAGTCAGATCGTTCAGTACTGAGCAGATGTTTCGCTCTGGACGGTTTTTAAAAAAAGTACTTGAGGTTATCCGGTAGAGTCCACGTAGTTCGTAAATCATATGGATAACATTCCAATGTTGAACGGGAGAAAAAAGGTAAAAAGATCCTTTTTAAATTGAGAACAAACCGCATTGCCCGAGGCAGCTTAGTAGAAAATCAAATATATGAAAAAACAATTTTTGTCGGTCTGTTATGCTTAAGTTTGAAATAGTATTTCCTTTGGTCTGTCATGCTTAAGTTTGAGATATTATTTTCATCGGTCTGTAGTTCTTAAGTTTGAAATATCATTTTCATTGGTCTGCCATGCTTACGTTTGAGATATCATTTTCTTGATTTGTCATGCTTAAATTTTAAATATCATTTTTATTGTTCTGTCATGCTAAAGTTTAAAATTGCATTTTCTTGGTCTGTCATACTGAAGTTTGAAATAGAATATTCTTTGGTCTATCATGCTTAATTTTGGAAAATATATTTTTGTCGATCTGTCATGCTTAAGTTTTAACTAGTATTTTCGTCAGTCTGTCATGTTTAAGCGTGAAATATAATTTTCTTGAAATATCATTTTCTTCAGACTATCATGCTTAAGTTTGAAATATCATTTTCGTCGGTCTGTCATGATAAGTTTGAAAAAACAATTTTTGTCGGTATGTTATGCTTAAGTTTGAAATAGTATTTCCTTTGGTCTGTCATGCTTAAGTTTGAAATAGTATTTCCTTTGGTATAGCATGCTTAAGTTTGAATATCATTTTCATCGCTAAATGTGTAAATTGTATTATTCTTTCTTATCATTCTATTTCATTTCTACCTTTTGCTGATTTGTTCTTTTTGCTGTTTGGCTCCTTCTCTTTTGGACATTCTTCTTTCAATTTCCTTTCTATTCATTCAACTATTATTTCCCCGCTTCTTTATTTTGTAACATCCGTTTTTTTTCTATCTCCCCCTTTCCCTCAATCTCTCTATTTCCTAGCACCTTTTATCTAAAGGCTAAGATGGGTTTTACTTACTGGACCGCGTCATCTCTTGGCAGGCTGAGAGGAAGTGGACAGTTGTCAACTGCAGGTGCATTCGTTTTTTTTCTCCAAAAGGTGTTTATCTTTCTGTTTCGGAACAACGCTTCTTCTCCTCTTGGTACTTTTAAATCACAAGAACATACTCCAAATACAATCAATGCCTTCACTCTAATATAATATGCTGATTTCTTTTCTTTTTCTTCTTTTGAATAATATTTTTGTGATTTCTGCCGTATATGTTTTTGTCTTTGGTTTTATTATTTTTTAATTCAATATGTATATATATATTCTTTTTTTTTCTTTCTTACAAATTTGCGGAATTGAAATATTTCCATTAAGTAGTTGCAGCAAAGAATATCCCGATAGAGTTGATAGAAGAAAACCAAAGTGCACTTTTACTGGTCTTAAAGTGGTCGTGCTTTGGGTGAGAGACAACCTTCGTAAATTATTGAATATTTGGGAACTGAATTTTAAGTGCACGGTTTTATGAAGGGAAATGAAAATTAAATCTAAACACATTTGTTTATTTGCCTTTTCTTGCTAGCAGAATATGCATCCACCACTTTAAGAGAGATATTTGAACAGAAAACTCAATCATCAGAGTTCATCAAAAGCAGGTTTGCTTTTCAACATATCGTTAAGTTTGATGTACCCAATAATAATAATAATAATAATAATAATAATAATAATAATAATAATAAAAATAATTATTATTATTATTATTATTATTATTATTATTATTATTATTATTATTATTATTATTATTATTATTATTATTATTATTATTATTATTAACTGCAAGAAATAGCATACCCACTCCACAAAAAAAACATGCACACACAATCTGATGACACAAACCTCGGCTGATACCACACAAATGGTTGTGAAGCGTCAAGGAGGATAGAAAAAACGAGGAGAGAGCACTAACCAGACCTCCACTAGAAGGGTGTGGATAGTACTGGGACTTTGGGGAGACTTATTGTCACCCAAATCTCAGAGATGGCCAATGGTCGTTGCCAGCGTTAAATCAATTGTATGCGACTGTTGTGATAACACAATGGTTGCAATGGTTATCGAAAGAGGTGGAGAGTACTCGAAATCTGGGGGAGACATGTTGTCACTCAGATTTCAGGGTATCACCACTGGTTATTGTCAGTGAACAATCAGCGATACTTACTTGTATGAAAACTCCTAGTGAGTAAAATAATAATTAAACACACACAATGTGATGGCACCTGCCTCGACTGATACCATACAAATGGTTATGAAGAGTCAAATAGGATGGAAAGAACGAAGAAGGAAGCACTGACCAGACTTCCACTAGAAAGGTGCAGATAGTATTGAGATCTTGGGTAGGCTTATTATCACCCAAATCACAGTGAAAACGAATGAGCCTTGCCAGTGAGAAATCAACGCTAAGCAGCAGTTGTGATAACGCAAAATCATTTGTAATCGTTATCGAAAGAGGTGGAGGGCACTAGAAATCTGGGGAGACTTGTGTAGCATACTTCCCCTCTTAGGGGATGCCCAACCCCTTAGTTCACAATCCATTTAGATATATGTGTTCATAAACATACCTTGTTTGCGCGTGCTTCCAACCATCATAACCGAGTAGTGTTTTCCCCCCTAATGACTGAGGACACCTGCAATTAATTATTTCATAACCCCAAAGAATAAAGAACCATAGATTATAAGAAAGACCTTTATGGACGCTTGTCTTCTGCCTACGTCAGGGGTGAGGCGCATTTTCTTACAGATTTGGTTGTTGTTGTTATGTTCGAATAACAGCCCTTTTACACGTCTGTCGTCCGTCGATGCTACCATGTGAATGGTAGCTACATCCGTTCTTTTCCTCTAGGTTGACGTTACATCCGCTCCCAGCACACCCAGAGTCGAGATGACATTCGAAGGCACTCGCTGATCCGCCGACATGTATACGTGTCAAAAATAGGGTCGTGAATTAAAATCACAAGATGGATACTAGCAAACGTACCCACTTACTAAGTAACACTTGTTGTCACTTAGACTCCAGGGAAAATCCCCAGTTATTGTCAGTGAGCAATCATTGATGATGTGTGAAAACTCCTAATGAGTAAATAATAATGTACTCAATAATAATAATAATAATAATAATAATAATAATAATAACTAACAGGACCCTGTGGAAATTTTACGATTGCTTTCTTCATCTACCTGTATAAAAATAAATTTGCGCGGATCAACATGGTACGATCCTTTTATAGCGGCTTGATTTTATTGTTGGCATTGGTTTCCCAGATTCTTTTCTATTTATAGAATAAGATACTTACAGGAGAGACCTTGTGAAGGTTGCCAACATCTACAAGTGAAAGTGATACTATGGAACCGACTGGATTCGAAATTAACACACCGAGATCATCAGTTCACGTTGTTAATTATTTCACCACCGCCACCTCCCATTTATAGGTATGATTTATTGTTATTCCTAATATATCTATTTAAATGGTACAGGTATTTCAGGTTTAATAATATACACAAAAATATTCTTTCTTTTTCCATAAAATTATTGTAATTGTCAGCTTTACCTAAATAAAACGAATATGTATCTTTTTTATTTATTTATTGACTTAAAATGGTAACACTTATATGTTTATGAAAATGGCAGTAAAGTAAAAAGATTAAATAGTAGATTTTCAAAAATGAAAACAGGATGACGGAATTCGATTTTGGAACAATTCATTTTAAAATGGATGAAGTCAGAGCATTCACCTTAACAACACCAGTACATTTTCAATTATTTTTTGCAATTGGACGATCTCATTAAAATAAATCATCGGTAAGAGGTGTGATCCTGAATGGACTTCACACTAGCCGTACCTTAACACCCCAAATTTTTATACGTCGGTTCATCTCTAAGATAATCTTTATCAAAACAATCCCCAGACTATTCCTGAACTGAAGAATGCCATCACAGCCCAAACCAGAACAGTGCCAAGAGAGAAATGTGCCTGAGTTATTGACAATTTTGCACATCATATCCATGTATGCTTATCATTGAACGACGATATAACAAAGACTGTTGGATATTCATGACTTAATCTTGGTGGACAAGTCAGCCATAGACTTAAATTTATTTGTACCAAATATGTTTGGATAGCAGAAAGGATTGTGAATTTTATTAACGATTCCATGGGTTGCATCTTTCATTTTTTGTTTGTGGAGGTCACTCTATGCAATTAGCTGTTGTCAAGATAACAGCATGTTCCCAAATTGGACATGGACGAATTTTGAACAAAATATTGCATAATGAATTAAGTATTTCATATTTCAAAGAAGGAAAGTAACTTCAAATGAACATAGATTAAATATTATGTTTCTGAATTTTTTGAGATGAGGATTGATAATTTGTATAATTTGGATTATTCGGACTACTGTTCTTATCTTGAGTGTTATTCTCACAACGTTTCGGCCGATGTTACCTCTGACCTTCTTCAGGTGTATCTTGTCGAACGCAGGAATCTTTCTGTCGAACTCGAAGAAGAAAGATTCCCGAGTTCGACAAGATACACCTAAAGAAGGTCGGAGATGACATCCGACGTAAATTGCAACAAGTAATTCAGGTGTCTGGTCTCACGTGGAGAATACTTGTTCGAATTTGACTTGAACGCACCTAGCAAAGTTTGTGGTCTGTGTGGATGTAGAATTCTCGTCCTTCCAAGGAATGTCGAAAGTGTAGAACGGCTGAATAAGCTGCAAGAAGTTCCCGTCCAAAGATATTGTACCTTGCCTCAGCTGGGGAGAGTTTCTTGAAAAAGAATGCAATCGGCTTTCATTGTTCGTTGACCTTCTGCTGTAATACTGCTCCCACTCCGATAGAAGAGGCATCGACTGCTACACATAGCTACTCACCTGGAACAACATGTGACAATTCAACTGCATGGGACAATGTAGCCTTAACGGACTCAAAAGCTGCTAGCGCAGGCTCAGATATCACTATGTTGCAATTATTAACATTAGTTAACATATCTGAGTGGTTTTACAATCTGTGCCCAATTGGGTAGGAATCTACAGTAAAAATTGATCATCACTACGAACTGCCTCAGTTTCCTCATGTTGTCCGATAGGGAGCATTGTGATATTGCTTCTACTTTAGAAGAAGCAAGAGAAATCCCAGCAGCATACAGGCGGTAACCCAGAAAAATGACTGCTGATTTCTCAAATTCACATTTCACCGGGTTGATAACAATCCCATACTCCCTTAAACGCTCAAACACAAGTTCTACATATCACACGTGTTCCTCCATAGAGGCACTGGCTATTAGTATATCATCCACGTAAGTACAGACAAAATCTAAGTTGTGAAATATGTGATCAATAAATCGTTGGAACGTCTGTGCAGCATTCCTTAGTCCAAAGGGAACATGCAAAAACTCATATAAGTCAAATGGCGCTGTGATAACCGTTTTAGGGATATGTTTGGATTCTACCGGAATTTGGTGGTAGGTCCTGATAAGATCTAGTTTTGTGAATACGGTCTTATCCTGGATTATGGCGGTTATATCATGAATGTGGGGAATAGGGTAACAGTCTGGCTTGGTTATAGAGTTGAGTGTCCTGTAATCACCACATGCCTGCTATGTGCCACAACCTTTTGAGACCATATGTAATGACGAAGCCGAACTACTTTTTGATGGACGGGTAATGCCCAGTTCAATCATTTGGTTAAATTCATCCTTCGTTATGTCTAATATTTCCGGTGCCAGCTTCCGGGGGCAGTTATGCACTGGGGGGGGGCACTCGTGTCAATGTAATGAGTGACCGAGTGTGGTTGTGTTTTCTATGAAAAGATGACATTATTATCATTCAAACTTCTGTAAGAAATTGCAAAATACCGGACCATCCTCTGAGCTAGCTACTGTGGGGCATACCAGAATTATATTTGAAATGGATCCGAGTGACCTAACATTAGTCTTAGGGTCAATTAGATAACATCTGTGCATGTCCACAAGAAGACCATATTTGTCCAAAAAATCTGCACCCAATATGGCTCTATCCACCTCCATGATGATGAATAGGTGCGTGAAAGCCCGTCTGAGGCCTACATTTAATGTCAGGCACCTCTGTCCATAGGTTTTAATAAAAACTTATTTACGGCATGCAATGTAAGTTTCTGAGATCCATTAATCCTGTCTGTCTTTGTGCACCACTGTCTACAAGAAAGTTTACTCCTGTACTGTGGTCACACATAAATAATAGGCGACAGGCTTCCTCCATGCTGTCCCTCTGAGTCGCCTTCGGAAGATAGCTCAATTGTTTCCTTGGGTTGGTTTGTATGAACAGGGATGTTTGCAGGAGTATGCCCTGTACCCACCCCTGCTGTGATTGTGGCATATAGAGCCTTTGTTCCTCTCCTTTACACGGTGGGGAGAGCGTCGTTCACTTCAAGCGGGGTTGTCTCCAACCTATCCAGTCTTCTCACAAGTTCACCTACTTGAGCCTCCAGCTTCTTCTGACTCTCTAGGATCCCGCTCTGAGGTACAGACACTCGCTACTTAAATCAGGCTGGTGGTCGCCAAAGAAGCGATTTTGTCAGTCATTTTTGCTAAGTCTTCTATGGATGCACTCTTACTCGTGGCTGCCAAGACCGTCTCATAAACAGGCGGCAGGCGCTGGAGGAAAATATGACAAACAATTTCGTCTTCTCCATTTACACCAGTGAAGTTTTGTAGACGTCTCAGAAATTGAAAGGGTTTACTATCTCCCAATACTTCCTTGTTCAGGAGTTGGGACAACTTTTGTTGTCTGAGCACCGACTCCCTGGAAATAACCTGCTCTTTAAGAACATTATACGTCCTATCTGCCGGTGGGGACATTACTATGTCCTTAACCTCCATGATGACATTTTCTCGCAATTTTGAAATTGCTGTATGGATTTTTTTATGTGGGAGCTAATTCCCCTAATCTGGCAGTCCAGCTCCAACTGTTAGAAATATAAACTGGGATCAGCTTTCACTGAAAATAAAACACAAAATAAACAAACGAATAGATAAATGAATGAAAATAATCTGTGCCGAGGAGAAAAGAATCAGAAGAGCCCCGAGATAGTCACTCCCTTGCTCTAACGGCAATGACCACTGAAAAGGAGGTGTCTCACAGAGTCCACGTGTGGATAAAAAAATGTACATGTGCTTCACCGTGTCCCCGAGAGACGGGAGAACCCCAAGCGATACGACTCTAGAAAAATACACACATGTATAAGAGGAAGAGAGCGAATATATCTCTGCTACCTTGTGAACATAAAATTGTCTTCACTCATTTATTCCTTATATGCCGACTTTTCACGCGACAAAACAACGGAGACTGTTTTTGTTTTTTTGTTTCGACACTAAGGGGCGCCCAACAACCGATAACCGAAAGTAAAAATAAATAGATGCATATATATATATATATATATATGTAAATATACATAATGGCCATTTGTGCGAGTCCACAACAAGGGGTCACACCTGTTCAGTTGAGTGCATTTACGTTCTCAGTCTACAGAAAAATAACCGCGCTACCAGAGAAAACATAAACATTCACAATAACGCACATGTGCGTCGGCAAATTAGTGAAAACGCAAAAAAGTTATTTAAACTCATGTACTTTTATTCAACGTTTGTTTTGACAAACGCTGGCACGATGAAAGATAAAGAAATAAACATTTACTATAAGTCGCAAAACAATTGAATGCACATAGTTGTTATTCAAATAAAGGAATTGTGTGAGATACACAAAAAAGTCTACTTACAATCGACACATTTGGAGTTTCTGGAGGACCACACAGAGGGATTCCTGAAATCTCGCGAGAACTGGGTCCAATTCACATGTCTTCCGAGATCATGACACTTGATCCCTTTTCTAAAGAGGGCACATCTCTGAATCTATCGCGAAGTGAAATCCTATTCAATGGAGGCAACTCTGTCGTCCGGACACCTATAAAATATTTGAGAGTCAAAAGTTCCAGACAGGCGGCGTCAATATTAAAGTTCTGTGGATCTTTTAAACACAACGTGGGCATAGAATAATTGACAGAACAACTAGTCGGAAAGCATGCAATCCTTGTGGCATCGGATTTGATGTAGTGTCAAGTCACTAAGTATATAACATTGAGCGACTCCCTGTACTACCATAGGGTCACACGACTTAACCAATTCGATAGTCAGCAATGCTATCAATAAGGTCGATCAAGCACACTCCACTACAAAAGAAATTTTGAATAGGCATGAAGGGAAATTTCAGTCGTAAATAATCCTTTAGAAAACCACCATAAAAAAAGTATAATTGGTGAAAATGTAAGCAAAGTTTCATAAAAGAATTTATTGAAACTATAACATTCACTCATAATAGTATGGGCACTCTGTGGATGTGTGTGTGTGTGTGTCTATCTATCTGTCCGTCAGTCAGAAATATTTTAAAGAAACCTCTTAACTTCTTTTAGAAATAGAAAATATTGCATCCTTGCTTAATAATAAATTCCCAACAAATAAATTGGACGGAAATCGAAATCGAAACCATTCGATCTTCAGTCTGATGTTATACGACCGTGCTATTTAAATAGTTTTATAAATATATCTTAAAACATTACCTTAATTATAGCTTTGACGAGACGTCATAGATTCATGATTTACGTCATGTTTCAAAACATGAATTCAAACATAAAAATGAATGAATGAATGGTTAAACATTATCAATAGCATTGGAAATTCTTTTAATAGTCACAAACAATTTATTTTGGTTTAACTACGTATTGGCATTAAAAACGTATTTAATATATAATATATACTAGAATTTGAGCCCGTATATATATATATATATATATATATATATATATATATATATATATATATATATATATACTAGAAAAACTCTCTAGGCCTGAAGTGTATAATCATCACTATAGTAACCAGCAAGCAGTAAATAGACCCAAAATAATATTTAATAATTTGTTAATGTATGCTGCAATTTTTCTGAAGCTTGTTTTATTCTCTTTCTATTAATATTTGAACAACAATTTAGTAGAAATATAAGTGTCAACGTTGATGAGGACAATAGTCCGAAGAAAAAATATAAAGGACGATAACTCCTCATTTAAATATTCCACAAAATTTTCTTCTGCGTTTATCCTGTGAAGTCACATTGGATTTCTTCCTCCAGCATACACGGTCAAAGTAAAAATAGCGGCCACCTGAATTAAAAAAAAGAACGTCTAAAACATGTGAACGACGTAGAGGATTATGTTTCAGAATATTTTAGCTGCTGATTGATAATTGGGATTATTTAGACAACTGTTCTCATCTTGAATTTTATTCTGACAACGTAAGGCAACCCATAACGTGCTAAGTATCAGTTGGCCTTTTGGCTGGGAGCAATGTGTAGTATCTGTTCAGATACTGCACTTTATCTTGCTGTCTTCGATCTGAAAGTATATAAGACTGAGTTCTTTTCTCAGCCTTTGAGCTCTGATAACAATTTAGTAGTCATTCTGTCCTGAGTCAGCGAAGGAGAGGTCTTTCTAGACTGAGGTGATTTTTATTTTTGTCCCAATACAGAGTGTCCTATTTTGGAGAGCTGGATTTTCTCTACATTATAAACCGACCTTGTGTCTAACTCTACCTTCGTGGGGAAGCAAGTAAGTAGGGATAGTCTTCTGGAGGTTGAAGGTTCAATCCTCACTGCAGGCAATACTAAGAATATGATTAAGAATTACTGAAGACTTCTACCCGGTCGTGATTGACAAAACGAGGGCATTCTACACCCATGAATATAATAAAGTGTTCAGTTCGAAATTCTGTACCGATTCCAAAGATTTTAGAGTTCAACAAGATTCATCTGAAGAAGGTCGGATGTTATATCGACCGTAATTTTGTGAGAATAACATCCAAGATGAGAACAGTAGTCCAAATAATCCAAATAATACAGATGTAGAGGATATTATTGTTTTATTTCTGATAACAAATTCTAGAATAAAAACAGATTGAGGAGAAGATGAAGAAGATAGTAAACCAGAAAAGAATAATTATTAAGACGAAAATGACACGAGAAAACCAAAAAAAAGGGAGTGAGAGACAAAGCGGTGAATGATAACCTGACAATCTACGAATTCCAATTCCATTCTCCTCTTGCATGACATTTAGTTATCCGTGGCTGCTTCAGTTAAATCTTCAAATCCCATAAGACCCAAGTTACATCAGCTATTTCGATTTCTTGCATATAGGCAGACATACCTTATTCACTTAAATATAAATATGCAATTTCGATTGAACATCAAGGCATGCGTAAGTTGCTGTATTTGAAGATGCGCATTTATGTTCGGTGCTGACATTGGCTCAACATCCAAACTAAAAATTTAAAAAAATAGCGCAGCCTACATTCCATTCTGAGAATTTTGGCAGCTCCCATATTCTGAAATGGTTCAGGAAATGTGAAAATTAAAATAGAAAAAATGAAATAGCCTTTATTTATAATATCAAACTTTTGTTGTTACGGATTGCACAAATAACCCATAAATCTCTTTCATCTCTCCTGGACACTGAGTCAGTCCCTATTTACTTGCCTCCCCACGAGGGCAGAGTTAAACACAAAACTGGTTTTTAATGTGGAAAAAATCCAGCTCCAAAAATAACCTTTAATTCTTCTTCATCTCTTTGAACGCTAATCAATTGCCTATTTTAATTTTTTTGTAGTAGTGGTTTTATTTATCTTCCTCCAACAAGGTAAGATGTGACACAAGGTCGGGAAAGGGGGATTTGAAAATCCAGCGCCCGAGAATTTGAGCACTCTGGGCATTAAAAATTGCCTGGGCAGCCCCGTCGGCATTCCCCGGTAGGGGCGCCTCAGGCGATTAGCAATAAACTAACCCCTTATCAAAGGGTGAGAAGGCAAAGCCTGGGAGGGTAGACCTCCTAGAACTGCACAGGACAGACCAATAGACCGGCGTAAATCAAGACGTGAAGGCCAAGACAATACCGGTCTATGGGGTGTAGTATCCATCGGAACAGATACCAAGCCCTGGTTGAATTTTTGTAGTAGTGGTTATCTTCGAGATCAGAAAGTCTCCAGCAAGATATAAATCCCCAACGACTCTGAAGCTATGAGTAAAAAAAGCAACTTGTGTTCGATTAATTATGAACAATGAATCGTTTACAACCGATGTTGTCATTCGTCATTGATAACACCTTTGATGTAAAGCGTACAAAATAAGCCTTCTGTTCCTATTTACTTGCCTCCCCACGAGGGCAGAGTTAGATAATTAATCGTTTTTTAATGTGGAAAAATCCATCTCTCCGAAAACGGCTATTTGTGATTGGAATAAAAATAAAAATTTCCTCAGCCTAGAAGGATTTCTCCTTCACTGACAGAGAACAGAAAAGATGAAGTGTAGTATCAGAACAGATACTACACTTTTTTCTGAGCCAAAAGGCCAACGAACCAACAGACTCTTCAAGCCTACTGTTTTTTAAATTTATTTTGGTTATGTTTTTAAACTGTGCAGATATATATAGAAAATATTAAGAGGAATATTATTTTGATTTCATTAAGTCTTACAGGTATTCAAATGACTGAGCCCCCCCCCCTCCAACCAAAGAAAAGAATTAATTAAATCTTTACCTATGCCAATCGCAGATTTTCTCTTTTCTGATGCCTTAATCTTAATATAAACAACAATCTCGCAAGTTTCCATATTTCCTTTGCAACACAAAGACAGATTTTATGTTTGCCTTAGTCGATCATCATGCTCAAAATGAAGTCTCTATTTACTTGCCTCCCCATGAGGGCAGGGGTAGACTTTTAATGTGGGAGAAATCCAGCTCCCAAAAATGGGACCTCTGGATAAAAATCGGCTCAGTTTAGAAAGACCTCTCGTTCACTGACTCAGGAGAGAACAGATACTACGCTGTGATCATAGCCCGAAGGCCGAGAAAAGAACTCAGTCTTATATGCTATCGATAATCATTTTGAATTATTTGTCTTGGTGTTCGAAATGCAGTTGTTTGCATAGTTCCCAGTGTACGGCCTTCTCCACCTGGTCGTGTCTGTTCTTATATTCTTTTTGGGCTAGTTTGCCGCATTAACTTATCAAGTGGTTTACTGTTTTGTCACTTTGTCCACGGAGTCTACATTTGCTGTTTTCTTGGGTTTTGTCGATCTTAGCTTTGATATAGTTAGTTCTAATCGCGTTGTTTTGTGCAGCTGTTAGTAGGGATACAGTTTCTTTGTTTAGGTGTCCTTTTCGTAGCCATGTCCAGATGTTTTTGTGAGTCTCTTCTATTGTCATCATTATTAATCGTCCATGTAGCTGTTTCTCTTCCTAATTTTCTTTCTCATCTTAGCTCTTGCCTCTCTGTTCTCTGTATTGTTCATTTTGATGGTGTCTCTTTATGCGATGATTAGCCTTTCTTTGTTCTATGTTGTGTATTTAAAAAATTATTTTTGTGTTAGTCATTCAGTTTTTATACTAACCACTCAAAATTCAGAGAAAGCTAAAGGTCGTTATTAGTCAGAATCAATGATAAACGGCTGTTGCAATGACATAAAATGATTCACAATGTTTATCAGAAGAGGCAGAGAGTGCTGAAAATCTGGGGAGGCTTGTTGTCATTAATACTCCAGGGAACATCACATATTTTTACCAGTCAGCAATCACTGATAATGCCTTGTGATAATTTCTAGTGAGTAAATAATAATAATAATGATAATGATAATGATAATAATGATAACAATAATAATAATATACACCGAACTTGACAGAGAACTGAATAGAATATGGAACATGAACAAAGTAAATACAATACCAATAATCGTAGGAGCACTAGGACCAGTCCCAAGAAACCTGGAGAAAAGACTGGGAGAAATTGGAATCAAATGGATCACTGAGACCATACAAAGGACAGCAGTGATCAAAATAGCTGCAATCTTAAGGAAAATCCTTGAATGCGGAAACCACCCCACATAAGCTACAAATGGTAACCAGTCACATGGAAGTTAAAACGGGAAGAAAACAAAACCACAGGAAGAACACCACTGCACAAAGCAAGGAACAAAAACTGCAAGGAAAAAGATAAACTGCCCCCCCCCCCCCCCCCGCAAAAAATATAAAATGGCATGGGTCGCGGCTGACACCACACCAAATAGTCGTAGAGGGTCAAGGAGGATGGGAAGACCGAGGACAGACAGCACTAACCAGACCTCCACTGGAAAAGTGCAGACAGTGCTGGAATGTTGGGGAGGCTTATTACTACCCAAATCCCAGAGGAGACCAATGGTCGTTGCCAGCAAGAAATCAATGGTATACGGCTGTTACGATACCACAAGGTCATTTGCGGTGGTGATCGAAAAGAGGTGGAGAGTACTGGAACTCAGACTCCAGGGAACACCACTGGTTGTTATCGGTGAGCAATCACTGACAATAACTTGTGTGAAAACTCCTAGTGAGTACAAATAATAATAATAACTAGCTGATCCGACCAGGTGCTGCCCGGGAGTATCTGATATTATTATTATTATTTACTCACTAGGAGTTATCACACTGGTCATCGTCAGTGGTCACCCACTGCCGACAACCTGTGGTATTCCCTGGAGTCTGAGTGACAACAAGTCTCCTCAGGCCTCCAGTATGCTCCACCTCTTTTCGTTCATCACCGCTGATGACCTTGCGGTAATCGCAACAGCCACCTACCAACGATTTCCCGCTGATAAGGGCCATTGGTCCCCTCTGGGGCCCAAGTGGCTACAAGCCTTCCCAAGGTCCCAGAGCTGTCGGCGCTCTTCCAGTGGAGGTCTGGTTTTGCGCTTTCCCTCCTCGACCCTCTGTCCATAATTTTCGTGGCGTCAGCGTATGCTTGCGCCTCTCTCGTTCGGTTGTATTTTTTCCGGTTCTGTTGTTTTGTGCTTCCATGTGTTTGTTCTCCATTCGTTGCTTATGTGGGTTGGTTTCCGCATTCGAGGACATTTCTCAGGATTGTAGCTGTTTTGATCATTACTGTCCTTTGTATGGTCTCAGTTATCCCTTTGATTCCTATTTCTCCTAGTCTTTTCTCCATGTTTTTGGGGACTGTTCCTAGTGCTCCTATGATTATTGGTGTTATACTGACTTTCTTCATGTTCCATATTCCTTTCAATTCTCTGGCAAGTTCAGTATATTTGCTTCTCTTTTCCGTCTCTTTGATCTTCACTCTGTGGTCTGCTGGAACGGCAAAGTCCACGATTTTGCAGGATTTTTCTTTCTTGTTGATTATTATCATATCCGGTCTCCTTGCTGTTATGGGTTTGTCTGTTTGTACATTCATATCCCATATGATTTTGTGTTTTTCGTTTTCTAGTACAGTTTCTGGTTTGTGTTTGTACCGTTTTCTTGCATATTCGAAATTCAGTTGTTTGCACATTTCTCGGTGTACTTCTTTCCCCATGCTGTCATGTCTGTTCTTGTATTCCCTTTGTGCTAGCTTGCTGCATTCACTTATTATATGATTTATCGTTTCGTCTCTTTGTCCACACAATCTGCATTTGCTGTTTTCCTGGGTTTTATCTATCTTTGCTTTAATAAAGTTTGTCCTAATCGCATTGTTCTGTGCGGCCGTCAGCAGAGATTCTGTTTCTCTGTTCAGGTTTCCTTTTCTTAGCCATGCCCAGCTGTTTTCATTGGCTTCATCGCTTGTGAGTCTTATAAAGCGTCCATGTAGTTGTTTTTCTTCCCACTTTTCCTTTCTTGTCTTTTTGTTTCTGGGTTCAGTGCTTCCGGGGTTGTTTGTTGGGCTGGTGTCTCTTGCTGTGGTGATCAGTCTTTCCGTGTTCTGGGTTACATATTTCTCCAGCTCTTTTTTGGTGTCTTCCACACAGTCTTCTATACTTACCAGTCCTCTACCTCCTTCATTTCTTTTCACGTAGAGTCTGTCCGTGTCGTCTTTTGGGTGCAGTGCATTGTGCATAGTCATTAGTTTTCTAGTTCTTTGGTCAAGGTGCCTGAGTTCTTCTTTGGTCCAGCCTATGAATGGTCCAGAGTATCTTATTAGTGATACAGCCCATGTGTTTATCCCTTTTACTAGATTTCTGCTATATAGTTTAGTTTCTAAGAGTTTCCTTGTTCTTCGTAGATATTCTTTTCCAATCTTCTCTTTCATTTCTGTATATTTGATTGTGTCTGCTTCCAGAACTCCCAGGTATTTGTAGCTATCTTGTTCTCCTAGCGCCCTCATCTCCTCTTGGTTGGGGAGTTCTATACCTTCTGTCTTTTCCAGTTTTCCTCTTTTGATCTCTAGCAGTGCACATTTTTCTATTCCAAACTCCATTTGGATATCCTGGCTGAATATCCTGGTTGTGTTTATCAGCTTTTCCAGTTCTGTTTTGTTTTTTGCAAACAGTTTAAGGTCATCCATGTACATCAGGTGGTTTATTCTTTGTTCTGTATCCGTAAACCTGTATCCGGCATCACACTTTCTGAGTATGTAGTTGAGTGGCATCATGGCTATTATAAACAGTAGTGGTGATAGAGAGTCTCCTTGAAAAATGCCTCTCTGTATTTTTATCTCAGACAGGTATTGTCCTCCGGCTGTCAGTTTTAGTCTCCATGTTTCCATTGCTTTCTGGATGAGATTAATAATCCTGTCTGGTATCTTGTATATTTTTAAGCATTCAATTATCCATGTTTGGGGGATTCTGTCGTAGGCTTTCTTGTAGTCAATCCATGCCATGGTTATGTTCTTTTGTCTGCTCTTCACCTCCTTCAGAGTCTTTTGATCAATGTATAGTAGATCATGTGCACCTCTTTGTCCTTTCCGGCATCCTTTTTGTTCCTCGGGGAGCAGTCCACGTTTGTCCAGGGATTGGTAGATTTGTTCTCTTAGTTGTGCTGTGAGAATTTTCCACATTATTGGTAGACATGTTATCGGTCTGTAGTTGCTGGGGGTCGTTCCCTTTTTGGGGTCTTTTTGTATTAGTGTTGTTCTTCCTTCCGTCATCCATTCTGGTATGTCTGTTTTGCGGATACATCCGCTCAGTTTCTGTGCTATTCTTTCATGCAGGGTCGTGAATTTTTTAAACCAGTATGCATGTATTCCATCGTGGCCTGGTGCTCTCCAGTTTGCCATTTTTCTTAGGGTTTTCTTGATCGTTTCTTTGTTGATTTCTGTTTCGGTTCCTTCTTCGATTTCTTGCAGTTCATCTTTCATGTTTTTCAACCATTGGGCATTCTTGTTGTGCTTTTTTGGTGCTTCCCATATCTTGCTCCAGAATTGTTTTGTTTCTGTTGGGTTCAGTTGCTCTGTCGTTGTTTTTTCTCAATTTACGATTTTGTAAAACTGGCTTTCATTGTTTTCAAAGGTCCTGTTCTGTTTGCTCTGTTCTGATTTGTACCTGTATCGTCTCAGTCTTCCTTCTATTGCTGCTATCCTTTGTTTTATTTCTTCATGTTTCTCATTTAGTTTATCCTTGCGTTTCTGATTTTTGCTTCTTAATCGTTTCATGTCCTCCTTCCTTCTGTTCACGGTTTTAGCTTCTTTCCGAAGTTTGGTGATCTGGGTTTCCAGTCTGATTTCCCATCCAGGTTTTGTCGGTCCTCTCTTTTGTCCATTCTCTTCGTTTCTTAGTTTCATACTTACCGATTTTGCCCCTGCATATATCAGGTTGTTTAGGTCTGTAATAGTTTCTGTTGGGATGTGTGTGAGGAGTCTGTTTACTCTTTCTGTTTCTGCTTGTAACTTCTTCGCTACTTCATTCCTGAGAGATGGGAGTTTTGTTTTGTTTTCTAACATGTATCGTCTTATGTTCTCCACTTCACTTGCTTCTTTTTCATTGAGTTCTATCTCAGCAGGTTCTGTGGTTCCGCAGTCTTCTATCTCCCCTGGTTCTGTGATTCCGTAGTCTTCAATCTCTTCAGTTTCAGTGTGTATGTTTTGCCTGTCCTCTTCCTGTGGTCTCTCCTTTGGTGGTGTTTCTTGCTCCGTTTCGCCATTAGCCTTCTGTCTGATTTCCGTCAGTTCCATCTTCTTCTTCTTCTTCTTCTTCTTCTTCTTCTTCTTCTTCTTCTTATTATTATTATTATTATTATTATTATTATTATTATTATTATTATTTACTCAGTAGGAGTTCTCACACAATAACCGGTCGTGTTCTCTGGAGTCTAAGTGACAACAAGTCTCCCCAGATTTCCAGTGTTCTTCACCTTTTTTAATAACCATTGCAAATGACTTTGCGTTATCGCAACAGCCGCTTACCATTGATTTCTCGGATGTAGGGATAAGAGTTGTTTTTTGTTCGTTCATAAATAGTCTGATGTTTTCTACTTCAGCTGCTTCGTCCTCAGTTAGTTCTGCTGTTCTCCACATTTTCAGTGTTTATGTTTTGCTGGGTTTCTATGTGTGGGTTTTCTACGTGTGCGTTTTCACTGAGGAGTGTTTCTTGATCTGTTTCATTATTTATCTTTCGTTGTATTTCCATTAGTTCAAGCTTTGAGAGCCAACCTTTCTTGAAGATATATATCTCTTGGTCTGCGATTCTTTGTTCTGTTGTATGGTCGTCAGTAGACATGTCCCATAATTTTTTTATTCACTCAGGATAACCTCCTTCTTTGGGGTGGCTTCTGTAATATCATTCTATTACAAGTCTATTCTTCTTCTTTGTCTTTTTCTTTTTCTACTTTTTCTTCTTCTTCTTCTTCTTCTTCTTTTTATTATTATTATTAATAATAATAATGATCATAATAATAATGATAATAATAATAATAATGATAATAATGTAAGAAAAATAAATAAAGAAAAAGCTCATGCCTTGAAGACGACGTTATTTTGAACATAAAAAATGTTTTTTGGTTGACAAGGTAAAACTTGTAAGATATTACGATCAATACATCATAAATGGGAAAACATGTCACTGTTATAGGTAAAGATTTAATTGATTTTACCCAGTAGGACACTCAGCTTTGTCAATAAGGTATGCAAGAAGTCGACATATACATTTAAGAAATTATCATGTAAAACATAAAACAAGAAACCGATGTTTAGTTTTTATGAAAGATAATGCTGTAATATATCGCTTGAACTTGGTCTGAATGTCGAAATCTGATCCTTGTTGTTTGCGGAACAGTTGGTTTTCGCATGAGTAATAATCACTTAATGTAATACGAATGTGTACATGTGTAAGAAGTTAAAAGATAATGTTGCATACCATTAAATTTCTCGCACCTTCAATCTTTCCTTGCCGCGTGGAGGGGTGCGTCGTCTAGTGGTTGAATTCTTTCTTCTTTCTGCCGTGAACAACGCCGCTGCAACACAAAAGCTCCATGACCGACTCAATCGACAAACAATCTTTTAAACTTTCAATTCTTTTTATTACAGGCGTTAGTTATCTATCGGCTTGGAGATATTCACCAACGTCGAGAGAAAGAGAGCAAATTACTGCTTTCGTAATTACTTATCAATTAAGTCCTTAACAATTCGTGGAGGGGGAAGAGATCTTTCGCCTGTATTTTCTTAGGGAATTAATTCCCCCAATGATGTTGTAGACTACATCTTAAAACACGTCTCATAGGCTCGCCTCCAAAACCCAGACTCCCAAACTCTCAGCTTCTCACGAAGAACGAGTGACGTCACACGTGAAACACTCATGCACAAACATTTCCTTCACTCATGTTTTCTGACCTCTTGTCAACGTTCTCGCTGACAGCACTTGTGAGCTCTGACCGTGAGAACAGCCCTATTCTGCACCCGACTGCACGGGTCCACCCGCACTAAATCGCGCAAGTCAAACCAACGATTTCCAACAGATACGTCCACCTTAAGATGCGTCCGTTCCCACAGAGCCATTATCCAACAATAATAGGTTAAAAGACATAGTGGATATGAATCAGAAGGACATTGATCTTTGCTTCGGACCTTAGTAATTCCTCACTAAGGTTTGTCTCTCCTTTATTTTACTCTCGGTGACAATACATGTTTCCTTCTTTCATTATAATATCGCGTTGGCTATTCCTTTTCTATCTGAATTACCACCTTCTTAATTGTACCCATTTCGAAGCATAGAACAGTGTCGATGAGAATTCAAAGGTTACAACACTTTCCAAACCAAAAACCGCAGTCTTTTAATGAAAAAATCACAGCCTTTTATTTCCAAGAAGAGACTTCCATCTGGTCATAATAGACAGGAGAGATTAGGAAAATTAACAAATCAAATGCTACATAAGTTGAAAAGTATCTTGAACCTATTTTCTCTACTGACAGCAATTATCAGTAACATTTCTTCTACTCAGATAAGCGACATCTTATTCCTTTTAATTTAAAAACAACAATTTCATAAAAAGAGAATTGGAGATTTGAATTTTTGGATCACAATGTAGTATGCATCCGTTCGCGTGGGTATTTATTCTCGTCAGATATAATGAATATTTAAACAAACAAACAATGTGTATATTTGCTTTTTTTCCTGTCATTTAAGACATTTAATGAGACAAAATCAATATTAGTGTGAGAAATGAAAGCAATAAAAGATATTTTGTAAATAAAAAGGAAAACAGAAATTTATCCAATAATATTATAAGTCAATGAAAACTTTGACAATTCGTCTTTTGTAGAAAAGTGATGGGAAGATGAAAATGTTTTGAATGTATAATAATAATCCAGATAAGGTTATGTCTACAAGGTATAATCCAGTGAATCCTTTCTGTGTTTATATAAGGTTTGGTTGGTTGTTTTGTTTTACGGCATATCAACTCTTTTCGAGTTATTTAATGCCGAATCCGGTCATTTTGGTACAACAATTTTGCTTCAAGTTCTTTATATGTTCAAGTATTCATTGTGTTTGTTTAAATATTCATTGTGTTTGGTTTGGTTGTTTTACGGCATGTAAACCCTTTTCGGTTTATTTAATGCCGAATTCGGTCATTTTGGTAAAGGTTTTTATGATTCAAGTACTTTATATGTTTAAGTATTTATTTATGGTGTTTGGTTTGGTAGCTTTGTTTTACGGCATATCAACCCTCATCTGGTTATTTAATGCCGAATCCGGTCATTTTGGTGAAAGTTTTTATGCTTCAAATTCTTTATATGTTCAAGTATTTATTCATGGTGTTTTCTTGAGTGAAAGGGGTCAAGGGAGGGAGAGGGGGAGAGGAAGAGGGAAATTGTTACTTGTGTTTTGGATTTTGCAGAACATGATTGAGTTTTGCTAAGAGAAAAAGAAACAATAAAACATCAATGTTTGGTGCATGTTTGGTCAAGAAGCCGATATCTTCAGACAGCCTAAGCTGGTGGTACCAGTTTGTGTTTATATAAAAGATCTGTATAATAAATAGAGCCGTATATTTATTGGCATGAAACTTTTTATTAACACAAACATTTTAGCTACATATTTGCAGACATGCTGAACTTACTCAGGCCACCATTTAATATGGATGATTTTTGCATCCATATTAAATCATGCCCTGAAGGAGTTCAGCTGTTTTCAAGCTAGAACTAAAACGTGTCTGCAAATGTGTAGCCAAAAATGTTTGTATGAATAAAATGATTTTGAATGTATATATAGATTTATTAGTTACTTATTTTCTTCTAGTAAAAAGGCAATTCTAAATCTGAAACTTTTGCAAAATGATGTACTTTTAGAATAAAAGAGTAGATTAGAATCTCTCGCCTTTGTTGTCAACCATGCTAGGAAAAGGATGGGTGGAGATGGTTGAATTGTAGAGCTATGCCTGCGCCTTCGACCATCAACTTTACCCCAAACGTATGTGCCGTGGTTCTTTTTCTTCATCTTATTGGTTATGTCAGGATTCTAGTGTTGACAGTTGCGCCGGCCACAAAGCCGCAGTTCACAATATACATGCATAATAAAAACAACACACGGATACAGACATCGTATACAAGCGACCGTTATACACAGGTGTGTGTGTGTTGTTAGGGTCCTGTCGCTAACGTCTCTACATCCAAGATTACTCTCCATCTCTTGCCTTCTAAATCTCAACTGATTCTGTCGCCTCTCATCACGATCCTTCTGATCTATCTCAGTCGAGATATGTCGCCTAAAAGCTAGCATCTCTCGAATATATCTACTATCTACTGGAAATAATAAACGTTCGTTTTTTTCTCAGTGGAAGTAACCACTGGAAACTAAATATGCCCGTCTTCCTTCTCATCCTGCTGCATACTCTATCTTGATGCTCCCCCCCCCCGTTCTCAACTGTTAATTGCTAACTTTACATGGCGTCACTTTGTTTGTGTAGTTCAATAGATCATTTGGTTTTATATTGTCATTTATTTCCTAGCTAATCTCTCTCGGTGGTCTTGGTTGTGAGGGTTGAGGTACTCTATAATATCACAGAATCGCAAGTGGGATTCAAATTTTGTTGTGTTACCTTTTCAATGGAAGGTATGAATATTTTACTATAAGTCCAATGGTTAACCAGAATGATCAACTGAGTATCTATTTGCCAATGCAATACCCAGAGATAATTTTCAAGGTTTCATGGCGAAAATCCTATGAATTTTGTGAGCCTTACTTATCACTAAACTCTCCACATGTTACTAAAATCTACTCATATTTGAGTACTATTTGTACTATTTGCATTCCTGTTCTTCAGTAATGCAGTATTGTCATAGTTTTCATTGTAATAGTACTTCGGTGTATCATTTGGATTATTTAGACTATTGTTCTCATCTTAAATGTTATTCTCACAACGTTTTGAACTATGTAACTTCCGATCTTCTTCAGGTGTGTCTTATCGAACTCAGGAATCGTTATGTTGAACTCATGGCACAACGGATATAAGTGCTAAGTAATAATTAGTTCTAAGTGACAGTCTTCTATAGGTTTAAGGTTCAATCATCAGTACAGTACTAAGAATGCAATGATGAATTACTTACTACTCCTACCCGGTCATGGCTGACGGAAAGAGAACAAGCTACCCCCTGTGGATTAAATAAAGGGTTCCATTCGAAATTCTATACAAATTCCCGTGTTCAACATAAAGATTCATGATAATTTAATAATCAGTTGGCATTTTAGCTGGGAGCTAAGTGCAGTATCTGTTCAGATAGTTCACTTTATCTTTCTGTCTTCAATCTGAAAGTATATAAGACTGAGTTCTTTTCTCAGCCTTTGAGCTCTGATCACAATTTAGTAGTCATTCTGTTCTGAGTCAGCGAAGGAGAGGTCTTTCTAGACTGAGGTGATTTTTATTTTTGTCCCAATACAGAGTGTCCTATTTTGGAGAGCTGGATTTTCTCTACATTATAAACCGACCTTGTGTCTAACTCTACCTTCGTGGGGAAGCAAGTAAGTAGGGATAGGCTTCTGGAGGTTGAAGGTTCAATCCTCACTGCAGGCAATACTAAGAATATGATTAAGAATTACTGAAGACTTCTACCCGGTCGTGATTGACAAAACGAGGGCATCCTACACCACTGGACAAAATAAAGGGTTCAGTTCGAAATTCCGTAGCGATTCCGAAGATTCTAGAGTTCAACAAGATTCATCTGAAGAAGGTCGGATGTTATATCGACCGAAATTTTGTGAGAATAACATCCAGTAGTCAGAATAATCAAAATAATACACCTAAGTCCTATTACAATGAAAACTATCACAATACTTCATTGTTTAATACTAGTGAAGATACTTGGTGTTGGCCGACAAAAATAATAAATGGAACTCCACATTATTTAATAGTTCATAATTTATAAATGAAGACATTGGATCATTTTCTTTTTCTTTTAAAAGACGAATGCATATAACCAAAAGAATCAACATTTTTTGTTTGTAATTATTAGAACTATTACACGTCTATTCTTTTGTAGTTACAAAAAAGTTAAAATGAACAATGCAACCAACAAAAAATCTAGAGGAAAAAATGGAACTTGGTCCATATTATTGTCATACCTGTATTAGCGGGATTACTTACCTGTTTTTGGTCCGTGATATTGTTGTTCCTTAAATTAGAGGAGCCAACTATTCACAGAATGCCGGCCGAGTCCCCTATGTTGCCCAACAAGGGAGCATCTGCTGATAATGTTACTGTAGACTGAGGCGATTTTTCTTTCTTATTTTTCTTTTGAGCCCCACGGTTTTCATCTTGATTACATAACATTCCCCATATTTTGGTGTATGTGCCAACACCAGTCCCAGGCTTAGATTACCTGTGATCCTTTTACAGGGATAATATGCACTATCACATGAACATTGAGAAGGAGGGACATTTGCAACAAACGCTACAATGCGAGTAAAACACTAATAAAGTGAAAGCAACTTTACTTTGAAAAGCCAATTTCTGTTTCTTGTTTATTTCAGTATTTATTGTAACTTTTTCACTCAACAATAATTTAAATGTGCCAAATTAATTAAGTCCCTAATTATCCTATTGAAATTTAAAAAAAGCATTAGAAAGACTTACTATGGAAATTAAATAGCAAATCAGACTACCCCCACCTCTGAAATGAATTCTGAATGAAATCTTCCTTTCTAAATAAATAGTCAATGGTGGGTGCTTTTTAGGTCATCAGGAATAATAATAATAATAATAATAATAATAATAATAATAATAATAATAATAATAAAAAGTATAATAATGATGATGATGATGATGATGATGATGATGATGATGATGATGATGATGATGATGATGATGATGATTATGATGATGATGATACTAATAATAATACCAGAGAAGGCCAATGGTCGTCACAAACGAGAAATCGATGGTAAGCGTCTGTTGTGATAACGCAAATTCATTTGCAGTAGTTATCAAAAGAGGTGGAGAGCACTGGAATTCTGGGGAGACTTGTTGTCACTATGACTCCAGGGAACACCACTGGTGATTATCAGTGAGCAATCACTGATTACTGCCTATGTGAGAACTTAACATAATGGTTAGAGTGTTCACGAATGGGCTGGGAGATCAGATTTCAATCTTCGTTCGAGTCATGTCAAAGACTTAAAAATGGTACTTGATGCCCTCTTGCAAAACATGCAGCATTATATGGTGAGGATCAAGGCTAAGTAGAGTAATCCTGAGAAAGGGGTGGCACCCTCCCTTACACCTTGATTTAGTAGGTAATGAAAAGTGAGCCTTCTGGTCGCCCTTGACTAATGTCGACCACTTTGCTTTTATATAACCAAAAGCAACATCTTTTGTTTGTAATAAAATAAACCTTTTTCTTTTTATTTAGTAGGACTAATTCTCATTGTACTAATAAAGTAAAGTAAAAGTAACTTTAGTTTTAAACTCCACTTTTCGTTTTTCGTTTATTTCGGTTTTTATTGTAACATTTTTCTTAAGTCTATTCACGCAACAATAATCAAATGTGCCAATATTTTCCGACGCAAACAAAAGAAAAACGTATTTTTGTTTTTGTTGTGTAATTTTTATCCTCCCCCTCCTCCCCTTGTTCTTGGGAGGAAATTCTCGCGAGAACAACTGATGTATCAATATCTTTGAAATAAAACAAAATGTCGCTATTTTTTTGTTTTTGATATGGGAGTTGCTTCGTAAATAACCTTTAATTACTAACACATAAAGAAACAAAAAGAATCAAGGAATTCTTTATTTTTGAAAGAATAATGGCATTTAATAAGATTATATGAATAAACAAAGAACAAAATAGCCTTAAATATAGTCATACTTGTTGAAGTATCAGTCTACGAAAGAACACACAGAATGCTAGCTCTCAGTATATTCTCCTTTTTCTGGTGCCGGATTATTTTCTTCTTTCTTTCCTTCACCAACAAAAGATAAGACGTTCGTTCTCAGCAGCAGCAACAGTACTCGCCCCTATTCAACTAAGTGGCAGCCTAAAACGAAATCATGTTACTGATGAAAGTCCAAGCACATGCAAACGACGTTAGCTGCGTGACTTCCAAAACAGATCTCTCCCTCGAGCAAAAATGTCACTGCTCTTATTCAACGCTTTTGGTTGCCAAAAGCGCCTATTTTGCATATTTACAAGTGTAGCTTCGACATCAGACAGTTCCAGGTTCGCTCCCACATGTAGTCACTGTTTCCTTGTAGCATGCTAGCTATTTTTAATTAGAAAACATAATTTTGATATTACTTTTATTAGCCATTGATATGTAAGTCGGGTGGCGATTCATGTGAAGTGATCTAACACACGGGGTAATCCGAAATATTGACTTAGATTTCTTCCTTATTTCTGTATGGAGAAAGAGTAGTTGTGAATCCGTCTATGACATTAAATAAAACAAAATGTCGCTTTGTTTTGTTTTGATATGGGAGTTTCTTCCCGAATAATTATTAATTACTAACATATGAAGAAACAAAGAGAATCAAAGAATTCTTGATTTTGGAAAAATAAAGGTATTTAACAAATTATTATATAAACAAAGAAAGACAAAATAGCCTTAAATATTGTCATACTTGTTCAAGTATCAGTGGATGGATTATAACAATTCATTTCTTAAAACATTTGTAGAGGGAGAGAAACGCTTGTGTATGAAGAAAAGGGTTGCTACATAGATTTCCATCCTTCTGGCCTTGTGGAGTATGAAGAAAAACGGGTTACCATAGTTTAGTTCAAAGGACTAACTTTTACAATTCAAATCAATTTTATTCATACAGTTTCATATGTTGAGTAAGTAGACATGCATGTACTATATACGTAGGGTTGAGTTCGGGTCTTTTATTTCGCCTCTCGTCCAAGTCATAGCTAGAGGCGAGAAAGGGATATGACAGCTTGTCAACTCAATGCTTAAATCCTAACTGTTTTTAGAGAGCAGGGAAAGTTGCCTTCTATGCACACGATGTTCTTACCGAACAACATATCAATCACTCCGCAAGTGAGAACATGCTAGCGCAAACATAGATCATAATTATGTAACTGCTATACATACGTCACTTACATCTTTTCATAAGAAAACTAGCGAAACCCAATGTGGCTTGGAAAAATTAAAGAAACAAAGCAATTCTTTCTCCCAGTTATTCGAAACTCACTAAACCACAGAATTAGTCTCTATCAATCGAAGTTAAGGTTAAAAGTAGAATGTAGGATGACGTGTTACGATCTGACTGACCTAATTAAAATAATCGTCTTTCTCTTTGTTTCCTTGCATATTCAACCTTGTGTCATACACACAGTAACCAAGTTTCCGTAATCATTACAGAAACATTGAAGTTCACAATGATTATTCATACCTTGTTTGCTTGTCATTCTTCTTGCACGCATTTTTGTTGTGATCCTCCTAGACTGAGGATATGCTTGTTCTGTGATTAAAGTTTATTATTTATGCCTTTAAAAAGACTAACTCAACACAAGTCTGATGGAAGAAAGCGAGTCCTTTATTCGAAGTAATCTTTGTTTATAATCATTGAGCAGTGGTGGGGGAAGACAGAGAGCAAGAAAGATCAAAGTCACTAATTAGGTATATCTTAACAGCCCATGTCATTGTACATCCGACGCCTTGCATACTTCCAAACAGAATGCTGCTTGCTATCACCCCCTCTCTTTGAGCCGTGATATCATATCTGTGTTTTATATATTCCCACATCCTAAATAACTTTCAACCTGTTGTTAAGCCAGTTGACCTCCGCTGATTCCTCGGCTGTCCCATTTCCTGTTATTTTCAACTAACTCCCTACTACCCCTTTCTCACAGAAGAGACGTTGCTAGTCTTTCTCTACTCTATCGTTATTTTCATGGCAGGTGCTCGACTGAGCTTCGATTTATGCCCCCTCCCCCAGTAAAACTTTCTCTTTACCGGGTTCAAACAGTTGACCTCTGCTGACCCCTCGGCTGACCCATTTCCTGTTATTCTCAACTAACTAAATTGTATACTAAATGATCTACCCGTTCAATATGAAACAGAATTACGTGTTACGATCTGACTGACCTAATTTAAATAATCGTCATTCTTTTAGCCTCTCTTTGTCTTTCTCTCTCACTCTCTCTCACGGTTGAAATCGTTATTTATAAACATATAACTGAAAACATACTCCAGAAGATGTTTGGGTTTTAAAAATTATTTATAATTGGAAAACGTAATTTTGATATGTTTTTTTATGAGCCGTTTATAGTCAAGCCGACTTAGCGATGCATGTGAAGTGATTGAACGCGCAGCATAATCTGAAAAATTGACTCTAATTAGATATCTTCGTTATTTCTGTACAGTGAAATTAAATTGTTGCAGGAACAGGTGGTGTGACTGGAAGAGGGTTATCTTCTCCCACTCCCTTTATTACATTAGTAAACATAACACAAGCTGCTGATCTGATTAAATATAAAAGGCGATAAATTCGAAGCTCTTCTGGTCAAGTAGGGAAACATCTCACTTTACTTTATATATACGATCATTAACTTTTATTATTAATAATTGGATTTTCTAAAGTGTCGATTTTACGGGAGTACCAGGATGGGGGCACGGCCTGCACACAGATTTAGTTGTCCCCTGAGTTTCCCCTACACCGGCACATATTTTATATACTTTTTAAATGTAGAGATGTAGTTATGGAGTGGCAATTATGGCTATTGCAAATAATTAATTCTGGATTGCTTCTGTAAATGATTCCTTCTCGCGCAACTATTTCAAAAGATTCTTTCGAGCTAACTTTTGTAAATCAATCAAAAATAAATTTTTATCAAGGGAGATCATCAGTGATGCACTACAATAATCGCCGATTTTGGGTACTTTCACATCATATCAGATCAGAGAGCTAACTGAAACCATCAGATTCAGGTCGCCCACTTGAAAGCAAAGTGCTACACCATAATATAGCAAACTCGACCACCTATATTGACCTGAGCTCTCCAGGCTAAGTCAATCAAGACACTATTTATTCCGGATGGTTATTATAAATGATTGATTCGATATAGTAACTGTAAACATTTCATTGTGGACGACTTTTGCGCACTATTGTATTTGACTATTTTAAACAATTAATTCTAGGCAACTGCTGTAAGGAATTCATTCTAATTAATGACTATTGTAGATTAATCATTATTGATGGCTATTATTAAGCAATTGCTTAGATGACTGTGGCAAATTAGTAATTCTATACAGCTTGTATAATCGATTCATTCTAGATGAAGAACTAAAATATAATAACAATAATAATAATAACAATAATAACAATAATATCTAGCGGGACCCGTGTAAATTACACGAAATGATGTGTTCAATACTAATTATCTTGTTCCTAACCTATACATGTTTGAATAAAATATGATAAGATTTGACTTTTATATTTATTTTAAAAAATGAACAATACATGAAATAGTTTACAAAACTTCTTTATATACAATATTTCTTGTGAAGGTAGTTCCTCTTCTCTGGCCATGAGTAGAATTATTCTGAGGACAAATTTTCACTCTTACACTGTTCATAGACCTTGCTCTTGAGAAGGCTATATAAAGTTGTTCATGAGTAAAGCAAGGTTGTGGTAGGTAGATCCCAACCTTATCGAAAGTTTGTCCTTGAGCTTTATTAACGGTCATTCATGAGTAGCATAACAATATTCGAAAGGTCGTTGCTTTTGATGTAAGCATAACACACAAAATAACATACACGCTATCATATTATTATGTGTCTTCCCGGTCGTCCCCTCCCTCCCGACCTCCCTCCCGACCTCCCTCCCCTCCTTCGATGTAGAAAAAAAATCTTAGAGGTTAGCTGTGCTCGAACTATAAACCAGTCGGGCCGACGTCGAAAACCGACGTCAAAATTCTATGTCGCTAACCGTTGCGCCAAAGGGAAATACTTGAAAATATTACGAAAAATAGGTGACTTGAATGGTTTTCCAAATCTAGTTGTGGCACGCATGCGCAGAGCTTTTGATGTAAGTGTGACACACAAACACACATGCTATCGTATTAATATATAGATACAGCAATAATTAATAGGAAAATTGACGCTATGCAATGCAGGCAATGATGAAAACAGCTGAAATATTGCAGAAACTTACACACAGAACCAATGTACGTTAACAAACCACAAGTAAGTTGAAATAGAAATAGAACAAAAAGTATAGAGAGAAAATAACACGAGGCCAAGGGAACTGAAACTGCCAAAAATCTCATAAATTGACATATGTTTTTCCCTAAAAATACACACACACACATGTGGTGGCATCAGCCTTGGTTTGTACCACAAAAAATGGTCATGAAGTGTTAAGGAGAAGAGAAAGACTGAGGAGGGAGAGCATCAACCAAACCTCCATCTGGAATGGTGAAGAAATTACTGGAACGTTTGGGAGGCTTATTGCTACTCACATTTTCCAAAAGACCAACCGTCGTTACCAGCAAGGGATCAATGGTAAACAGTTGCTGCAATAACACAAAATGATTTGCAATGGTTATTGTTATAGTGTAAACTAATCTACCTTTTTCAGGAATAAATGGACCTGCCCAGACACAATAAATAGTTACGACTAAACGTCGTGGCAGCAATTTGTAGCAGTTATGACCCCAGAATCAGACATGTATCTTCTGTAACATACTTTTGTTAATACACTTTTGTTAATCATACCACTGTTTTTGTCTTGATTATTACCGGCTAGCAAGGCCACAACAGTTATCGAAAGAGACAGAGAGTTTTGGAATTCTAGGAAGATTTGTTGTCACTCTTGGGAACACTTATTATTGCCAGTAAGCAATCACTGATAATGACTTGTGCAAAAGCTTTAAGTGAGTAAATACTCCTCCTCCTCCTCCTTCTCCTCCTCCTCCTCCTACTACTACTACTACTAATGATAATAATAAAAATAATGAGAAAACAAAGAAAGAAGAACAAGAACAAGAACAAGATAAGATCTGTTTGGTTGGTTCAGTTTTAACCCTTTGCAAATGATGAAAGAAAAATATTCAAAGCTCCAGTTGACAGGGCAGCTTTAATAAAGATAGTTACTGGCATTGAGTTCTTGCTATGAATGTTTTACAAAATGCACATTTCAAGTGAATATTTTTGCTAGTTTTAATCAGAAATCAATAATACCAAGAAATCATCATCATCATCATCATCATCATCATCATCATCATCATCATCATCATCGCTTTAACGTCCATGCATTGGCCAGCTTCCTATCTTTTTATTTATCCCTCTTTCTCTCAAATCCAGCCTTACCACTTCCTGCCATGTTTTCGTTTACCTTTGCTCACCAACTAATCCTGCTACTTCAACTGTTCTACATCCACTAACCCAAGAACTTTCATCCATTCTTTCTACGTGACTATACCAACAAAGTCTCCTGTTCTGCAGACATCTCTACATACTGTCTAGATTTAATCTTCCTCTAAAACCGCCTTTTTAAAATGTTTATGCAAATTAGTTTTCGTCTTAACTCTGTGAACGTGTATATATATATAACTGCATGTTTATTGTATGCACATATATATTGATAATACATGAAACGTTTCTGATTAATTAAGATTTAAAAAAATGAAATGAAGTAATTGAAAATATAATGTTTATAATAACTTAGAGAAAGGAATTGTGACGTAGGAACAGACAAGGTTTCAGTTTTAGACAGTAATTGTATTTAGGAGATAATGTCTGGGAAGATGATCTCATGCCAACAGAACAGATACTACATTGCCCACTCCCTTTAATTGAGCATTGAAAGATAGTACAATGTGAGCTTTAGATATAGAAGCAATAGTAATATAGAAGTAATAATATAGTTTCGGCTTAAGGCAGACAGATACCAAATTAGTAATAAATACACACAATCAAATGACAGTTTACAGACATAATGGGATGGCTAATTTTAATATTGATTTAAAAAATGGCTTTTTTTGGGGTAATTGTATGGTTTTGTTTATTTTCTAATATTTTTTTCTATCAATATTAGCCAAATTGTAAGAATGCAGTTTAAAATGAGAAATAATTAAGTTTTTCTCAACTTCTTCATTTAGTTAAATTGGGTAAATTTAGCAAAGGAAGCTGAGTTACTTCTGCAGTTAAGAACAGCTGGCGTTCAAGTTGTTGTCTTTTTTGGTTGACCCTTTCTCTTTCAAATAAGCTTAGCATGATTCAATTTACATCCATTTATAGTTTTTATATAATTAGAAAGAGCAATTTAATTAAATTATTTAATTAAAAAAATGTCAATGCTTACATTACCCAAATCAATATAGTGGTGGGCTTAAAACTACTAGCCAAAAATACACTACATTTAGCATAAAGACTCTTTGAGAGGCAACGTGTGTCCTAAGAGGATAAAAATGCTATTACTACTACTATTATAAGCCTCTGATGGTCAGCGTTGACCATGAATAGCATCTCAGTGTTCTGTTTGGCTGGAGCATTGACGTCTGTGGTTGTAGAGGCCGATACGTGAGTGACAGTCTCTCTTACCGAGGTTGCATGTGTGTTCTGTCCCTGGTTCACTGGAGCCATCATTTTGCTTTCTACAGGCCCACCTCTCTGTGACGACGTGTGTCAGCTTGTCCACCCTTTACTTGAGGATTTCTCTCCATTTGGATCGGTTGGCTCTTCCAGGACTCCAGATATAGTAGAAAAACATAAATCTAAAAAAAAAAAATTAATGAATAAGGAATTTAAAATTATAAAAATTAGTGACTTCATTTGTTTTTAATATTCATTTAAAACAATTTTTTTTAATGAGTCACCAGTTATGAAGGCTAACAGCCATTTGAGGATAAGGGTTAATGAGATGGATAGAATATAGAATGCCGGTTGAATGATGAAGACTATTATGAGACGATTGAAAATGATGAGTAGAATGAACAAAATTTGAATACATATGCAGACGTTTTTTGTTTTTGTTCTTTACTATTAGGTCAAAACTTAACTAGGTCAAGAATCACTAGAGGATAAGGGTTAATGAGACGGAAATGATTGCCAACCGAAAGATGAGGAACACTATGGGAGTACTAAAATCCCTCTACCGTGCTAGAAACCTGAAAGTATCTAAACATTCTTTAGTTTAGTGATGAAAATAAAATAAAATAACAAAAAATCAGTTTTGCATATAAATTTAATGCAAAATGATCACCGTTTTCGGACCAGACAGTGTTTAAGGACATGTAACTAATTTTTGTGTGTTTAAAATCTTGGCAATGTTAATGTTTCTGATCAAACTTTAGTATAAAATATGAGATTGTTAAAAATCATGAAAAACACAGCTCCTTCCTACTAATAACCCTAAGTCCATGTTGTAATACGAAAAATAAATCGATTACATATGATTTTATGACTTTGCCAGTCGGATTTCCGGTTAGTGGTAAAAAATTTAGTTAACGGCCATAAAAAGTTAGAATGGCCCAGAAATAGGGGATCATTTTATGTTAAATTTATATAGGTATCTACGCCCCTCTAAATTCTAAAATAATTGTTTATTTTTTCAGTGTATTCACACATCATCGCTTAAAAAAAGGTAGAATCTCCTTTTTTTGGGGGGAGGGGTACTTTTAAACGTTAATATAATTTCTTTTTTAATTTGACAAACATCTAAATGTTTTTCCTTTATGTATTGTATCAAAGATTTTGACGAACTCATAGTGAGATTTTGATCTATATTTTTCACTTGTGCCAAAACCGAAAAAAATACAACAATCATTAATTATTGCAGAGGATATATCCGCCGTGACCAGACAACAAGTTTTAGGCAAAGGGGCCAATAGAAGGTAGAAGCCATTCGTGATAATCCATATATCTCCGATTTTTGTGAAATGTTAACAATAAATATTAGACATCAATTAATAAATATTCCCCAAATTTCAGTTTATTTGGAGAATTTTAAAGTGTTTTTATGGGCACAACCTTCCATTTGAAAATTCAAATATTTCAGATTTGCATTAAATTTGATTCCTAGTCATTAGACATCAATTAAGCAAGATTCCCTGAATTTCAATTTCTTCTTAATACCCTTAAACCTTAAATTTGAAGCATTTTCTAGAATCAAAATCATGTAATGGAACTTGATCAAAATTAGAATAAGGATTCTAGACACAAGGCTTATTATCATTATATGTTGATTTTAATCTTTGTAAGGAGACATAAAAGTGATGCAAAACTGTTCTGTTCGGGGAATAAATTTTACCTGTCGGGTATTTATCTAGTTTAACATAATAGCGATTCTCAAACGACCTGAAGTTTGATGGAATTTAAGATTGGGCAAGAATAATGCACTTACGAACTAACTTTAAAAATTGATTGTTACTGAGGAAAGCGTCTCTATATACTTTTTCCAGGAAATATTTTTTAGTAGAGAGGAGAAAAGTAAAGCTCTGGAGGCCTGCAGAGCGCTGGCGAAGCCCACTCTTTCAGGTTAGGTAGGTAGTGCTTGCTCTGCAGAAATCGGACAAAGCCCAATCGATAATTTCACCTGAAATACGGTTACATGTTCTTTCTCTTTGGACAACGATTCATGTCAGTCAGGCAGTCAGGTGCCTGTCGCCGAAAAATTGATATTGCCACACCCGGCTCTACTCTCGTATCGTACGATCGTGAGAGGTACTAAATGGAAATGCCTCTTCTCGACATTTTCTTTTTTGGGGTGTATTTTCGATTTTCTTTCCTTTCAGAGTCTTCATGATTGATTCCATAGCTTATTTTCTTTTCTTTTTTCTTCCTTCTCTTTTCTCTCCATACCAAATGTCTGGTCATATATATTTTGCTTGACTGAACACAGAACCATGCCAAGTTGAAACCTGTTCAAGGAACTTTGGACTGGTGCGGTGGGGGCTGGAGCGGTGCAAAGAATCACTGGCAGCATTGTTTCATTAATCAATACTGGAATGGTTCACAACTGCCTGTCTTTGAGCATGATTGAATCGCAGAGATTTTGTTGCAGTTAAAGAAGGAATTGTCTCAAAGCATTTTGCTACTCAGGATCGATACACATTGTGGATTTGTTTTATTCCTTGAGCTTAAGAATGGAGCAAAGAATAATGGAACAAAAGAATAAACCTGTATGTTATGCAATTTTAAATTTACGTTATGTTATTAAATGATTGTCTAATTTTCTCACACACAACTATAGACTCTATATATTTTAATTACGTTTTTTGTCTGTCTGTTATTCACTTGTAAGCTCTAAAGCTATTTAGCAGAATTCCACCAAATTTAGTATGAAGCATCCTTGACATGTCGAATGTGTCATAAAGAGGTCAATATCACTATTGCTACTACTACTACTACTACTACTACTACTACTACTACTGCTACTACTGCTACTACTAATAATAATTATAATAATGGCAAACTAGAAGAGTACCCGACTCAAAGTCAGCAGCAAACGGTGTTCGGTCAGATTTAATTCCTGATATTAAACTTCATCCATAATATAACTTCCAGCGAGAGTTTCAGTTTCTTAAATTTATTAATTTATTTATAAAATTATTAGGTAAAAGTACAGAATAGTTAACAAAGCTCTTCCCTCCCCATGTAAAGAATAGCTTTCTAAATAATAGCATTATTATTTCAGCACGGTCCGTAAACTGTAGAAGATTTTTTAGAAAGCTATTCTTAACATTAGGAGGGGAGGGCTTTGTTAACTATTCTGTACTTTCACCAAAAAATTTAATAAATAAATCAACAAATAAAAATTAGTACAAAACTTGGCAAACCAAAAGAGTAAGCGACCCAAAATAGGAAGTCTTTAATATCAGGAACTAAATCTGACCGTACATCGTTTGCTGCTGACTTTGCCATAATAATGAGACAGTTCATTATTAGCAAAAAATGACTGATAGCAGCTTGTGCTGGAACAGACTTATTTAAAAAGATGAAGACTTGTATTGGCCGGTCGTTTTTTCTACTAAACTGAACACTTTTTTCAAGTGGCGATTCTTGATAGGGCTGATTGTGGTCGGATCATTGCTAATTACAAATAATTAATACAAAGAAATTTGTACCAAAATATATACAATTCTGTATTCACACTTGAATACATGCTTCGGCCAGAGAGATAGAGAGAGAAAAGGGGGGGGGGGAGAGAGAAAGAGAGAGAGAAAGAAAGAGAGAGAGAGAAAGAGAGAGTTAATTTGCTGTTGATTTCTATGATTACATTTTTATATGTCTCGTCCTGCTCACAAACGAATTTTTTCAAACCTCATTCAAAACCTCCTAGCATGCTATGTGACCATTCATAGCGCTCCCCATAACTGTCACTTTAGAACCCTGAACTTCTGAACGCTTCCAATCTCTGTCGTCTGCAAGGGATGAGATCTTTTGAAGGTTTCAAGACCACCTCAAACGACAACAATACATTCTATTTAGACATTAAGGAAAAGTGAATGAGCTTCTTACTGGCGTTCATACTTTGCTTGCCAAATCTGTTCTTCATGCCATCCACATTCCCTACTCTATTGTATAATATTGTCCATAAGTAAATAATATCTTTGCTAGAGCAGAAACATAAAAATACTGGTTTGGTGGCCGGCATGGTGTAAGCCCACTCATTGTGATTGACTTCCAAAAGCTAAACACATTATGCTATGCATTCTATTTAATATGATCTTGGGAATTACCTTAAACTACATCATGTGGTAAGACCCCAATTTGAGAGCTTTTGGGGGTGCATGGTTATCCCTTTATTGTCATTACTCACAGGTCCATTCTGTAGTACCTGTCAAGTATACAGCATAATCATATTGACACACTGGATTTCTTTAGATCACCGAAGTTAAGTGACGTTGAGCATGGTCAGTACTAGATGGGTGACCATTTGGGAATACCAAGCACTATATGTAAGAAGATGGGGACACTTTCCTGCAATAAAATAGTGACCGCTTGTGAATTTAATATTCTCTAGGAACTTTATCTGAAGTAGAAAGCTGGCTCAACTCGTCCAGAGTAAAGGCCGCATCAGGGGAGTCTATCTTGCATTGTTCATGCCTTTTCTTCTGCTACCCCACATTATAAAAAAATCTTTTGGAGTTAATATACGGCATAATCAGGTGTACACATCAGTCATCATTAGATTCCAGAAGTTTAGTGATATTGAACAGTATAAGTACTAGATGGGTTACAATTTTGGAATACCAGGTGCCGTATGTGGAAGGGCGATGACCTCTCCCTGCAAAACCTAACGTCATCAAATGATCTCTCCTGATCGGGATATACATGCGACTGGGAATCACTTGTGAATTTAACATTCCCTAGAAACTTCCTCTTTGAAGGAAGGATCCGGCTCAACCCACCCAGGGTGAATACTGCACCAGAACTGCTATTTAGGTCTAATCCCTAAAACCGATAAGATAACTTTATATTTTAAATATGATGGCTGACGTTTATTGGAGCATAAAGCAAAATTAATTATCCAGAAATTGATAACTCCTGAAAAAGAGGTTCCCTGGAAACATTGCAGACACCACGCTATGATTAGATATCTGTATCTTCCTCTACCAAGCAAGCTTTCCTGTTAGAGCTGATAGTCCTATGGAAAATGATCACTTGAAAGATACATTTGAACAGAACTTCTGTATGTTGGGTTCCTCCACAAGCGGATGGAAAATTAGATGTCACCCAGTGGATGTTGTTTGCAGAGGATGTGTGGCCCGTTTTCTGGCCAGAGCCTACAGTAATTTGGTTAACAAAAGAAAGAGGAAAAGTAGAGCTATTTGCAGTACCATCAAACAGCAGTGAGAGCCTCAAAATGGCAGATGCTAAAAAGAAGAGGCTTATGTGGTCAGAGTAGCTAATCATCTAGATATAAGCTAGGATCTGATCGTCTGGGTCACCTGATGAAGGGTGTATGGTGTTTAAAGATTAAAAACACCTCAAAATTCCAGGAATATCACCGATGATGTGTCCAGTATATTAGAAAATGTATGCTTACAGCAGCAGCGATTATCTTAACTACTTGCACACAATTTGACTTAGAGTAACAATATAACAGAATATATGTTGTTCATCCAGGATGATACAGATTTAAAAACACTAAGTTATGAGATATTGAAACAGGTGCATCATTTCAAATATCATGGTTTGTGGATTGCAGATAACCAAAAAGGACATGCAAATTCGAATCAGGCTGGCATAGAAGGCACTAAAAAATCAAACTGAAAAGAGAACTTGAGATCCAGTTCTTCAGATCCACAGTTGAAAGTGTTTTGCTGTATGGGGCAGAAAGCTATACGCTTACAAATGAAATGTAAAGAAGGCTAGATAGTACCTATACCAGAATGTTAAAAGCAGTCCTAGGTGTCACTTGGAGGGGTTGGATAACAAACCACGATCTATATGGAGAACTGAGTAAATAGGAACAGCTGTGCTCCAAGACAGAAGGTTATGATTTATTGGGCATATGTGGAGGAGAAAGTAAGAGTTAGTATGCCAACTACTGATGTGGGAACCAAAACTGGGACAAAAAGAAAACGAGGAAGGCCAGCAATTATATATGTGGACCAGTTAAGAAATGACACCGGTTTGTCGATGGCAGAACTAAAAAACGCGATGGAAGACTGAAATATGGAAGATTTTAGTCAATGATGTGCGAGCGTACACTAAATAACTAATCTAACAATATAAATCTAAATAAATACATGCGAAAGTTGGACACATTTATTGCACTAATGGTAAAGTCAACACGCCCTATTTCAATTTAATTCAACTTTACACAATAGACACACCATCTTTTTTATATACTGCTTATGTATATGCTATATCGGTCGTAAGGTTAACTAATTTTCATATTGGTTTTGAAAAAGGACTTTATATTAATTAACTATTATTTGTTATTGTTTTTTTTTAAATTCAATGACTGTTTTGATTTTGATATAACAAATCGTTCTGTTTCGCCATATTGTTTTATTTCCTGGACAAATATTTAGCATTTGTATTAAAATGTTACTCTTTTTTTTTTCAACAAGTTGTTATCTATTTCTAAATTACAAGTGAAAAGGCTAATTGATTTCTTCTTTCTGTTCTTGTATGTACAATCATATTTAAAAGATAAATACAATTGTTTCGAAATTACTAAAATGTTGATGTCTATCAATATGAATAAATGAGAAAAATGTTGTTTCGTGTTTACAACAAAGTTATGAATTAAATGTTTATTATTTTAAATTAATGTTTCAAGTAGTTCAAGTAGTAAACTCTGTGATGCGATAGTGAGTCGGCAAAGCCAGACAGTATGACATAGATTTGCAAATACAGCAATTTTAGCTGTGGAAAGCGAAATTTTGGATGTGATAAAGACGGGAACTGGACAAGGATAGGTTGTTGGTTTGTGTAACTTTTCTTTACGACGTAATACAATTGATCAACACAGTGCACAGACGGGTAGTAGTTTTATGTAGGAGAAACACAGGTACAATACAAAAGATAATACATTGGGTTGAGTATATGTTGACAAGGCAAAATAATCTTTTCCTGGAGTTCGTAGATTCTCTGCTGAGCTGACAGCAGAAAATCGCAGGATCAGATCTTGTCTAGTTGAGAAAGAGTCACAACCTGAGGGTTCTGTTGATCACGTGAATCTCGTTATATGTAGGAGCGCACCTGACAAAGAGGCCATTATCACAATGATTCGCCAAGCCGAATCACAACTCACACAGATCGACAGAAAATAGTTAATTCAGGTAAGCTGCTGCACAATGTTTAATGTTTTTCCATTGCGTATAATATTTAAAAACTCTCTACAAAAGTGAAAAAAAAAAGTATGCTTCACTAGTGTTCGTATTAATATGCATATCCGTATAAACTAACGTCTCTATCGGTGAAGTAAAAAAAAAAAAGAAATAAGAAAAAACAAAACATCTCAGACTGGAAAGTTTTAAAAAAGAAAAAAAGAAAGAAAAAATGTATAAATCGGTATAGAATGCAGAAAGGAAAATAGAAAGAAAACTTCTCATTAAAGAAATAGATTGAAGAATTTTTTCCTGAATTAATTTTAGATGGCGAGGAGGGTGACTTGCTATTTGTTTTCTTCCTTCCGTGAAATGAGTTACCAACATTTGTAAAAAGTTTTTTTCAACATTTATTTATTATTTTGTTATTTTATCATTTTATAATTTTATATAACGCGTTTCAAGCGGTGGTCCGCTTTCATCAGATATGTAAATCCATGTGAAGAAATGTCTTTCGATTCGAAAGAGTGTTGTTATCTGATGAGAGTTGATCACACTTGAAACGCGTTATATAAAATTATAAAACGATAAAATAACAAAATAATAAATGAATGTTGAAAAAAACTTTTTACAAATGTTGGTAACCTTACTCCATTACACATATACTTTTCTCTCGTCGGAACTGCACTAATACTGTACTACTCTCTCTTTTATATATATATATATATATATATATATATATATATATATATATATATATATAAGTCGACCACTTTACTTTTATGCTGAGGTTTAAGCTGGAAAGGGTGAATTGGTCACTTTTCCCACAATTCCAGATCAATTTACTCCTAAACTGGAGCAAGGTCAACCAGAAGATAACGTTTGGAGGAGGGAAGTAATTTTTTGATTTCCCTTTGTTGTAGATGAATTATTCTGTACTTTGTATTGAGAGGAGACAGCCTGAAATAAATGTGGATTAATTATTGTCATTATTTTATTATTACTTCCACCAAGGTAGAGATTATGTTTTCGTTCGAGTTTCATAGTATCTTCTATGTATTTATTCCAATTCATGTTACCTGTGAATGTTAGCACACATTTGTTAGATGCAGTATTTTTACGCTTTTTTAGTGAAACTGTGGGCATTCTGTAGCTAGATATTTATGTGATACAAAAGGAAACAGGTGTCAGATCCAGTAGGGTGCAGGGAGGGGGGCGAGGGAGTGGTGACCCCAGGCATATAAATTGTGGGGAGAGAAGCATCCAATTATATTCAAATTATCTCTCTTTCATAATATTTCCAGTACTAGGACATATACTTGTGTTTTTAGGGCATACAATCAATGAGTTAGTCCGGGGCATCACCAGGTCATCACCAGATCTCTGCAGGCCACTGGTCAGATCTAAACCAAAATGGTGTTCTGAATGATTTTCACTTCTTTGTCTTCAAAAGGTTTTATATTGGTAGGATTGATCTGTGGCATCACTTGCAACATTGTATCATACGGGCTACGCCTCACACCACCAACAACAATGACGGGAAAGAGAAGGAAAAGAAACTAAAGTAAAGTAAAGAAAAGATAGAAAAAAGAAAGAAAAAGCATGGAAAAGACGAACAAAATAAAGTGAATTTAAGGATAGGAAAAAAAAGAGAGGAGATGAAGAAAAGAAAGGAAAAAAGAAAGGAGGAGAAAGAAAGAACAAACAATGAAGAGATGAGAAAAGCAAAGAAGAAGAGAAATCAAACAAAAGAATAAAAAGAAAAAAAAACTTTGAAAGAAAGAATGAAAAAGAAAGAAAAGCATACACAGGAAACAAAGAAGTAAAATAAAGGAGAAAAGAAAAGAAAGAAAAAAAAGAGAAACAAGGAATGAAAATGAATAAGAAAGAAAGTAAGAAAGAGAAGAAAGAAAATAACGAAAATAAAAAGAAAAAAGAAGAAAAACGGTGAAAGAAAGAATGAACAAGAATGAAAGAAAAACGGACACAGGAAAAGAAAGACGGAAAAGAAAGTCTATTTGTTATCATTTTTGTTAACTTTTATCAATGTCAAAAATAGGATAAAAATCCTAGCAGCTTTATCACATGATTATATTATTTGAAAACAGTAAATTCTTTTGAATCAGCATGGTATGACTTTTCTGACCGGCTCGATTTTGTTGCTGGCATTGGTTTTGCCAGTTCTTTCTAGAATCAGGTAGTTACAGGAGACACTAAGTAAATTTGGCAACTTCCATAGTGAAATTGATTTTATGGAACTGACAGGATTCGAACCTGGCACGCCCAAGTTGTCAGTCCACATCAGTATCCACTTCACCACCGCCACCTCCCAATCTGCCATTCCTTTTTACATCTTATTTCTTTTTCTCCTCTCATTTTTCCTTTGTTACTTTTTTCTTAATGTTATTTTCTATTAACTCATATTTGTATTTCTTTCTTTTCATCCCGTCATTTATTTGTTTTTTTTTAATTTTTTCTATTCATTAATTTACTTGCTGGTCTTGCCGGCTCGAACCACTTGAAGGTTGCCGACATCGATAGTGAAAGTGTGGCTATGCAACCGACAGGATCCAAACTTGGCACACCCAGGGCATCAGTTAATATTGTATCGACTTCATAGTTATGTTAATTGCTGCTGCTGTGAACATAAATGTTTTAATACACCGGATACATCGTCAGTGATATTCTTTGAATCTTTGAGTGCTTTGAGTCTTTTAACATTATTTCCCCTTCTTTTGCCAACATCCGTAGTGAAAGTTGTGCTATGGAACGGACAGGATTCGAACTTGGCACTTCAGGTCGTCTGTCCACATCAGTATCCACTTCATCACAGCCACGTTGTAGGTGAACCAACAATTCGGAGATGGTTTCCTACTTGAGAGTTTATCATTCAAACTCTTCTGCTAAGCATTCACAGGCAACATAAATTAGAACAAATACATAGAAGACATTGCCAAGGCTGCTGCAAAAAAAAGTGGGCTCCGTCTACTGTGCTAGAAAACTTCTCATACCTGCCACTATCCTATATCTCTACAAAGCTAACATTCGCCCATGCATGGAGTACTGTTGTCACATCTGGGCTGGTGCACCAACCACTAGTCTTTCCCTCCTATACTGGGTCCAAAAAAGAGTCTCTAATCTAATAGGTCCCACACTGTACACGAAGCTCCAGCTTCAGCTGCTGTTTCATTTCTGTGCCTGTTTTACAAGTACTTCAATGGAATGTGATCTGATGAACTCACGACACTGGTGCCCCCTCGACGTCAATACTTCCAACAAACACGACAAGCAGCAAAATCCACCACTTCACTGTAGGGATCCACCAGATGCCGAAAAGCTTTCTACTCTAATACTTTCTCCCCTCGAACTGCTAGCCTTTGGAATTCAATTACTGTTCCCTGCTTCCCTTACTGTACTTACATGCATACATTTAAATGTAATGTGAACAGACATCTCAACTCCCTACTTAGGATTTCCTTGTAAGGATAGTCCCTAATTCACAGTGGCCCCTTACGTCCCAGTGGCAATGTGCCCTGTTTGGGTTGAAGACAAATAAAAAAATAAATTTAAAAAAACATCAAAAGCATTGGCTCTGGCTTAGAAGATACATGACGACCTGTAAAAACTTCAGAATTTTGTGGAATAAAATTGAAGCCAATCCAAAACTAATGACTAGGGAGCCTGCAGAGATATTTGGGGAGAAACAAAAAGACAATTATTGAAAATTATTGTAATATGAATAAATTCCTTTTATTTCTTTCCTTCAAAAGACGCTCAGAAATTTACGGTGAACCCGTCAGCATCTTTCCCGACACCCGTCTCTCATCTCTATTGTCCCTATTCATTTGGCCTCACATGAGGGCAAAATTAGACGCAGGGTCGGTTTTTAATGTGAGAAAAATCCAGCCACGCCAAAAAGTGCACTCTGAATTAAGGCAAAAAATAAAAATTGCCTCAGTCTAGAAGGATTTCTCATTCAAGAACTGAAGACAGAACAGATAAAGTGTAGTATCAGAACAGATACTACACTTTGAAATATTTATTTGCACAAAATATCAAAATTTTACATTGCATGTAAGTTAGGCACAAGGCCATCAAAAGTATGGGGAAAAGTGATGTCGTTGGTCACCGTTTGTCTAACGAGAAAAGATTGTCTATCCTACTCTTAACTAGAATCATCTCAGTCACCACAATACCACATTTACTCTAAGGGTCGTCTTACTTAAGATATCCCCAATTGGTTTGAAATTTTTGTTTTTCATAAATACGGTTATATGTACAGAAATTCAATGGAATAAAACTGGGAGTGGGGAGAGAACAACATTTTTTTTTGTTGTTGATCTTAGCCAAAAGGAAAAGACTCTATTGTCTCTCATCTGTTTGTTTACTTCACCGGTTGCACTACTTTTTATTATCTTCTGCTTCACCAGTGACATTCCTATATCTCGGCTTCCTCACCCAAAATGCATCAAACATTGATGTTTTATTGCATTTTTCCTTTTGCAAAACTCAATCATGTTCTGCAAAATCCAAAACAAAAACAACAATTTCCCTCCTCCCTCCCCCTTTCATTCAACCAAACATCATGAATAAATAGTTGAACGTATAAAGCATATGAAGCATAAAAACTTTCACCCAAATGACCGGATTTGGTATTAAATAATTCGAAAAGGGTTGATATGCCGTAAAACAAAACAACCACACCAAACATCATGAAAAAATACTTGAACATATATGAACTTGAAGCATAAAAACTTTTACCAAAATCACCGGATTCAGCATTAAATAACCCGAAAAAGGTTGATATGCCGTAAAACAAAACAACCAAACTTCCTATCTCATGCGATAACAATGGTGAGATAAGACTCATGTACAGAGTGCATGGAACCCTTTAAATATTCAAAGACACCTTAATGAATATTCCTATGTTCATTTCCAGGTTGCATAATCTCATTCGATAAAAATGCAGTCATAAAATTCCCAACCAAACATAGACATTCAGAAATTAACATTTCTTTCAGGTGCATCTAAGCGTCTCTATATGAAGCTCCGTCTGTTGGACTTTTGGTAAGTTGGTCGATCCGTTAGTCTGTCACATTTAAGTTTGAAATACAATTTTCATTAGGAAAAGCATTTCTTTTTTACTATTAAGGGTCGCCATTTATTAAAGCCAAGAGCCACTCGAGGATAAAAGTTAATGAGACAGGAATGATAGTCAGCCAAAAGATATAAGTAACACTATGGGAGTACTAACCTTGATCATTATCAATTGTATGAACTGCGTTTTATTACTTTTCGGGCGGTTTCGGACAAGACTTTGTTGACATTGGATTTGAAGACGACCATGTTGTATTTAAAAGGGAAGCTGTGTTCGACAAACAGGAAGCCATTGCAAAGAAGCTCTGTCCATGGAGATCCCACCTGACGCTAGGCACAGGGAGAGAGAAAGGAAAGTCTTTTTTGATGTGGTAAAAACGAGTTCTTGCTGTGAATGTCTTACAAGGAGACACCAGAGATTAGAGCTCAGTCGAGCACTTTCCATGGAAATAATGATAGAGTAGAGAGAGACTAGCAACGTCTCTCTTATGAAAAAGTGGTTGTAGGGAAGAGAAGAGATCACCTCCCACTAGATTACGAAGTCGATTTTATATTCTGTCAAGGCAAGAAAGAGTGCTCTATGTGGCACCTCCCCAGCTGTGGCAGCAGTATTCCATCTTTGGGTGTAGATTGAGGAGGTGACAGTAAGTAAGAAGTTTATTAGATGTAAATAATTCTGCCCATCAGTCGAGCCATCGATCCGTCTGTGACATGATGAGAGCTGTGTTTGAGTGGAAAAGTTTAAGGGTCAAGGATACTCAGAGATGAAGTCAATGAAACCACAGAACTTCCAGCCAGGGAATTTCTCTCTCTTAGCTGGTGAGTTCTCAAGGAGGAAGGATGCACACATTTGACTGCTGTCTCCAATGTCTTTCAAGTTTTTGGATAGCATCTTTGTCCGTTGTACTTTGATCTGTCATGCTTAAGTTTAAAATAGCTTTTATTGATTTATACATGGCTATGCATCTCTATGAAAGGTTCTATTCGTCTGTTCAGCGGTTGGTCTGTTATGCTTAGGTATAAAAATAGCATTTTGATTGCTAAGCACATTTTTTTTAGTATGCGTTCATGCATCTATGTAAGCATCTGTCTATTTCTTAGATAACGAAGGGGGTGTTTAGATGGAAGGTTTTGAGTGACACCCTAAAGATCAGAGGTCACCTAAAAGCGAAAGTCGATGAAACCACACGACGTCTGACCGAGGAGGGGGATCTCGGTCTGTTACTGGCTTACAACTGAAGCAAGCGGGAGCAAATGTTGCTGTTCCTGGAGCCCCAGCAACAGTGGGGGCGGTCGCGTACAGTGTAGCTTAGTGTAACGAGAAAAGCGATTTATCTATTTGGTTGCCTCTTTCTCTCTCTTTCTTTCTCTCTATTTCCTTTCGTATCAAGCATAAAAAGTCAATATGTTCTCTGTTTCTGTTTTAAATAAATCCTATGTAAAAAATGAACATTGCCATCCACGTGGTATTCATCAACAGTCGAAAAAAACCTTCGTTACACAGCGACGACGACGACAATGACCAGAAAATCAACACACGTGCGTTTATCACCAACATGGTTTCACAATGAAAATGCAGGCGTATAAAGGTGTATACAAGCACAAAAAGGCGTAATATAACACATTAGCCAAACAGTCACATGTTCTGTCCGTTGGTCTGTCACGCATAAGTTTAATATAACATTTTCATCACTAAACGCTAATATATTTTATTATTTTTAGCTTTTGTATTGCCATTGAAGCGTAAGGGGTAACTGTGATGGGAGTCAGATTTTAGGGGGGAGGGCAGTCTTAGTGGGGAGCGAGGCAGCAAGATGTTTGTTCGCATTACATTTAAATTTCTGTGTGTTTGTACGATCGGGAAAACAGAAAGGGAGCAGGGAGGAAATTCCAAATGTAAACGGTTTGAGGAAAGAAGCTATCAGAGTAGAAAATCTTCCAGCATCTAAGGAACTCTACAGTGAAGGGGTGGGATTTTGCTGCTAGTCGGGTGGGTCAGGATTATTTATGTTTACGGGGGATACAAGTGCAGTAAGTGCGTTGGAGCACATTTTGTGGAAGTACTTGTAAAACAGGCATAGGGATGCAACTCTGGTACGATGTGACAGGGGCTGGAGTTTGGCAGACAGTGTGAGGCCTATAAGGTTAGAAATTCATTTGTGTACGTTATCTAAAAGGTAGATGGAAAATGGTTGCTTTATAGAGGTATAGGATGCTGGCAGATGTAATAATTGAATGGACGCATCTTAAGAATATAGGTTTTTGCTTTTTTTCCTACTGAATCAATGAGCAATTAAGAATCCTTTGATCTTATGTGAAACACGGTGGTGTGGCCCTACCCTGATCTAATAAACAATTAAAACACACTGATCTTAAGATCTGTTCCTCCCACTGGAATATATCAGATGACATTCAGGACAGATTCATCTCGTTAATCAACAAATGACAAACTAGATTTCTAACGATTCTTTCACATCAGTTTCTGTTTTTATTTTACTTTCTTCTACCTTTCTTATTCAATGTGTCATTGCTTTGTTGTTAGACTTTGTGTCATGACGGCTATTCATGGTTGGCTGGCTTTTTCATTAGGCGACCCAGACGTTGCGCTCCTGTTTAATTCTCTTCTTTGCACCTGCTGAAGATCTCCTTTCTTTCATCTCTCTTCCTTCTTGATGCTGTCCAACAATCGAATTCTCTCAACCATATCTTTAAACTGATTGTATATTCCTTTAGACATTTTGTTATAAAATACACTTCATGCGAACAAATAGATACACTATGTCCTCTTGTCACTTCATGCGAACAAATAGATACACTATGTCCTCTTGTCATTGGTATGGCATGAAGCTGCATTCAGTGATTAAGCCTCAATCCTGGAGCTTGATAATACTTTTCAAGGTCCCACCCACCCACCACCACCACCACCATCATCATCATCATCATCATTGGTTAAACGTCCGTTTTACATGCTGGCATGTATTGGACACTTTTAGAAATCGACTTCCAAACTAACTTATCTCCGGCCAGGTCTTTGTTTATCTCTTTTTCTCTCAAATTCATCCTTATCATGTCCCTCCATGTTTTCCTTGCCTTTCCGCTATAAACTGAACCTGCTACCTCAACTGTTTTACATCCACAAACCCAAGAACTCCCATCCAGTCTTTCAACGAGGCCATACCATTGAGGTCTCCTGTTATGCACACATCTTTCTATACTCTCCAGATTTAATCTTCCTCTGAGATCATCAGCTCTAATATTGTCTTTAAGACTCACATTACACAACAGTCCTATCATCATCATATCATTTCTCTCAAAGCAACGCATCTCCTCAACCCTCACTGGCCAGGTTTTACTTCCATACATCATCATAAAACTGCGTACACATGCCTAATAGACTGTCCCTGTTTTTTTGACAGTGGTGATGCTCTGCTGGTTAGTAATGACCGAGGTTCCTTGACCTTACTCCATCCACTCTTAATTCTTGCAGTCACATCAGGACCTGCTCCTCCCTGTGCTCCAATCGTGTCACCAAGATAACAAAACTTCTGAACAACCTTAATAACTTCTCCATTTAACTATGTGTTAAAATTAATTTGTTGTTCTAATAAAACTGAATCCTGTGGTTAGACACCAGATCTTTTGGGGTGAAATTTTTTAGAGTAAGGAATCATCTCTTAATTACTATTACTCCCAATTTAACTCTGGCCTCGAGTAGAAGTACCTGCTTTGAATATATCGTTTACAGACTGTTTATTTACAAAGTCTACTTCTGAGCTTGAAGCGTCTTGTGAAAAATTGGAGCTGAAAGTGAACCAAAGCAAATTCCAAATCTTTTCCTCTTCTGGAGATACTATCTCAATAGACAACAAAACGATTGAAAAATATGAAGATTTTTTGTTCTTGGCTCAGTGATTGCAGGGTCTCATTCTGACATAGCAACTTCTGAATTTGGACGTCTTGTAAGTTAAGTCTTTACAATGCATTGATAGTACCTATGGATGTGTATGCAAGTGAAACATGGACGATACTGACTGAACATAAGAGGAAGCTCAGTGTCTTTGAAGTGAAATATTTCAGAATCAAAGATCGATGAAGAAATGCAGATATCAGAAAGAGGCTTATTATTAACAGATTTATCAACAACGTTATTCGAAAAGAGAGATTAATGTGGGTTAGACATGTTTCCCGGCTACCAGACTCCAGCTATATAAAGAAATTTTATCAAGAAGATTTAATTCAAGAAATATCACGAGGAAGACCACCAAAGAGAGGGGCCGACCAGATAAGAGTTGAGACTGGCATGTCACTCCTGACAGCTGAAAGACTGACCTAAGACTGTTATATGGGACAGAATTTTGTTCTCAAGCATGTGGCGAAGATCCTTGGAGTATACATATAAGTCATGTAAATCAAGTTAACTTTATGCCTACAAAACAATTAATCTATAAACTATACAAAAAACATACGTGCATTTTAAAGATAAAATAAGTTCACGAGTGTTGATATGCTGTAAACACCAAAACAAAAAAAAACATACTATTTTACTTAAAATTCCACTGCTTAAATATACCTTAGTTCTGGGATTGAGTTATGTTTGAAAAAAATCTATTCAATTGTCTAATTAGTCATCATTTAAAATTAACTGAACAGGTCAACCATCTCTCTCTTAGATATATAGGTATTTCTCTCGCCCCTTTCACTCTCCTTACTAAAAATGCAAAGAAACTTCCATGAACAAAGTTTCTTTCCTAGATTCAACCACTCTCTATTAATTTCTTGTTGTCTCTGTAAGCATTTAGAGTAAAAGCGACCCTCTTTATTCAGCATTCTTATCTGATTTACACACGTGTGTCTGAACGCACCACAAACACATATGTAAATTAGATTGTGAAATAATAAGTCTCTTTATTTCTATATAAGACTAAGAATAATAATCAGAATAATGATAAGGATAATATAGAAGTAAAAGGACTTATTATTTTAACTATGCAAGAAGAATATTTTGAAAGAGATGTCACAGTTTATGAATTCTCGGATGAAATAATCAAAGTATAATAAATAGTGGTAGTGGTTCTGACCCAACGGCTCACAGGCATGTTATATATATATATATATATATATATATATATATATATATATTGTGTGTGTGTATTTAGGCAGCATATTTTCATTTAAGCAAACGTTATTAAATAACACAGAGTGTTTTTGCTTGATAAGACTTTTATTTTCAGATTTTCTGAATAATCTATTTAGTATTTCGATCAAATTAGTGCATGTAATTTCTGTGGGTTTCTTGTTCCATTTTTTTTTCTTTTTTGTGAGTACTTTCGATCTGATTCATCAAATCATCATCAAGTGGTGTTTGTCTTGGTGTGTTAACAACTACTTCTTTACTGCTGTTTTTTTTTAACAACCAGTAATTTACGACTTTAATATTGAGATGTTGCATGCGAACATGATTACCTGCTAAGCACGTGCAAAATTCAAAAGTAATGTGAATTATGAAACTAGTCATAACATTTTAAAGTGTTTAGCATGCTAATTAACATTACCAACTTCTTAGCTGTTAAGCAATCATACTTTTGAATCTTGCACGAGCTTAGCACGTACTCACGTTTGCATGCAACATCTCAGTATTACAGACGCTCAAGTTGGATAATTCTACCACTCCAGAAAGTGCCTCACCCCTGACGCAATCTGGATACGAGCCAGATACGTCCGAAGATGAAGTACTGCTGTCATATCTGGGGAGGTTCTGCACAGAGCACCTTTTCCTGTATTGACAGAATATAAATTCAACTCCGAAATTTAGTGGGGGATGCTCTCTTCTTGTTCCTACAGCCCTTTTCACACAGAAGGGATCTTGCTAGCCTCTCTCTACTGTATCGTTCTGTTCATGGTAGGTGCTCGACTAAGTTCCAATACTTGGTACTCCACCTCGTAAAACATTCACTGCAAGAACTCGTCTTGTCTCAACGACAGCAGATAACTCGTCTTGCCTTAACCACAGCAGAGAACTTTCTTTTCCCTTTCTCCTTACTAAAAACCAAAAGAAACTTCCATGAACAAAGTTTCTTTCTTAGAACGTCCTGTCTGTAGAACAGGATACCATGAGTCTGCTTCCCAACCAACTACACTAGGGTCGTCTTCAAGTCAAATGTGAACACACACTTGTTGAGCCAATCACTTGTATGATCAATTCCTATTAAGTAATATTCTCCCCATCCAATCTATCGTTTCCGGTCCTCTCGTGGGAGTGATCATCGTCCAACTATCGGTTAGTAGAAAAAAAAGCTCGTTGTTTTTGTAAAACACTGAAATAAAACCAACTTATTTGTTATTCTTCAATGATCCTTCTCCTCTCATTCAACAATCATTCCTCAGAGTATTTTATGTTTTTAGTCATTTTATTTATCTTTAATAATTTAAGGAATTGTTTTGAGGAATAGTGTCATGATGTATTGAATCGAAACCTGTCCAGTGAGAGTTGAGGATATGTGTTGCATGAAGAGAAATGGTATAAGAATGATATGCTAGATGTGTAATATGAGTCTTAAAGACAGGCTTAAATCTGGACAGTATAGAGAGATATGTGCAGAACAGGAGACTTCATTGATTTGGTCACGTTGAAGGAATAGATTTAGGTTCCTGAGTTAGTAGATAACATGAGAATAATTAATAAGGATGGATTTGAGGGAAAGATGGATAATAAAAGACCTGGTCAGAAATAGGTATATTTGGAAGTCAATTTCTAGAATTCGTTCAACACATGTCAGTATGTAAAACAAACGTTGAAAAGGTGTTGTTGTTGTTGATGATGATGATGATGATGATGATGATGATGATGATGATGATGATGATGATGATGATGATGAACTACAATGTTAATTATTGCTACTAGCAAAACTAATTTAAGTACTGGGTTTACTAATTAACAGCTGATTCTGACAATTTCTAGTTGATGTATGCTACCTTTATCCAAAGGAGGAGATAACGCTTGTGAGGATGGACTCATGAAAACAGAACCAATACTACACTACCCACCCCCCAAAAAAATGAAGACGGAGGTAATCCCTGGGCTAATATTATCATGACCACAGAACAGCTACTGCACTATGCTCCATCTAAATAAAAGGGGCAAGTAATGACTGGGTGACAACATAACAGACATTAGACAACCCCACTTCTCTTAATTGAACATTGAAAGATTGTGCAATATTACAATTAATAGAAGTAATAGTATAGTTTTGGATTCAAACAGACATATACAAATCTCCATTCGTAATAGATATGTATGCATGTTTGTTGGTATTGTGCATGTGTTTGTTTTGTGTGCACTTTTCTTGTACTGTGTTTGTTTTGTGCATGTGTAAGTGTTCTTTTGAAAACGAACACAAATTTATCTTGAAACAATTAAATCATTTTAAATGTGTAACATTTTCCATGCACTTTTTTTGCTCACGAAATGCATCCCGATAAATTTCTTCCAGTTTTTCCCTCCAAAAATGAAATATTGTAAAATAGAAGAAAATACTATCAAATAGAAGAACAGATGAAAGCTAATTGTAAAGAATTTTGCATGGTCACTTTTTAAGCTAATGGATGGCACGATTACTGAAGCATCACAAGGGTCAATCAAAAATCAATACCGAAACGTAAGAGCAAAATCAATATCATTTTTAATAAAATCAGGAATCAGAATTGCTGGATCAGAGATGGTAAAGTCAAATTTGCTTTTGGAAGGGTCAACGATGTTATGAACTGGTCACTGTTTAGAAAAGGGCGATTTGATTTATGATGTAAAATTCAATTCATTTTTAATACAAAGGGCGAGGAACCCTTCAAAACGGGCTGTTCAAAGCGACAGAACTAGTTACATCAATTGCATTAAGATGAGCATTTGTGAGAACAAAGATGATGGATGATTTTAATAATATGAGATGATGACTTAGCTACTTATATATAACGGTTTGTTCCTTGATATATATATATATATATATATATATATATATATATATATATATATATTTATTTATACAAACATTATTTGGCTACATATCTGTAGACATTTTTCTATAAATAAATATCTTCATACAAAATAAACAGCTCTATTTATTATTGAGCACTTTTATATAAACACAGTAAGAATTCATTGGAATTTTACCCTGTGATGTGAACTTACCTGTATTACTATACATATATTGTCACACACAGCCTTCGTAGGGACCACAGTGACAACCGCGTGACAATGATAAATATTAGAAAAGGTAAAAGTGTCCGAATGTGGCTCGTAGGTCCCGATATTATCATGGAAGTCTGACTTGGTGCTATGCAATCTTCTCGTAGGGGGTATTCGTTTTTCGACGATGATGAAATATGTTTATAGTCAACGGCAGATTTGGTGAAATAATCTCAAAAGCCTTTGTGTTCATTAAATTAGCTTTTGGCATAGAAGAAAAATCTCAGCACAATCAGTGTGGTTATAGAGTCAGGATCTTTCTCAGCTTCGCGTTTTCCTTCTTCCTTTTGTTTTTCTTCCTTTTCATAGCTCACAGTGCTGGTGGAGATGCGTTACTCGACCGGCAACAGGAACTCTCTGTGCTGACAGGAACTCCTCTGTGCTCGATTGGCCAACTCGCTTGTAATAAGTTCTCCACCGATATGCGTGGACAGGGTAGGTGGGTGTGTAAAGGGTTTCTTTGAATTACAAATGGCTACACTTTGCACTGATTTGGGGTCACGGTACTTGTGGACGTTAATAGATGACACCAGGTGTTTGGGCGACATTTAATTTCTCTTTTAGGATTAGGATAGGAGGAGAGTGTGTCGCTAACCGGAAATAAAAGTTAAAAGGCGACGATACTTGGCCCTTTGCTATGAGATTAATTATATTCGTAGATGTTTAAAGGCATGACAGCCGCGAGCTGCATCGTCTGATTTCCTCTCAGTTAGGTTCGGGACAGGGCGGAGTGTCGCTGATTGGACACATGATTTGCTTCTTGTGAGTGCAAGGAGAGGAGATTTGATGGTGTCGTTTCAACTGGATCCAATATTTCTTCCATTATGACTTGCTTGGATTCACAGGACAAATATGAAAGATATAAGATAAAATAGACTTGGCCCGCCTAGATTTAATGTTTATGGAATACATTTTATTTCTCTAATTTTGATTCAACCCCCCCATTTGTGACAATATATATATATATATATATATATATATATATATATATATATATGAAGTGGTGAACTAAAAGCGAACTTTTAGAAAAGGTAAAACCTATTGTGAAAAGTATACAGCTCAATATACAGGATAGAGCAGATAGATAATAGATAATTCCCCCTTCCCGCACTCATTGACTTGCCCCCCCCCACCGCTCTACCCTATTTCTAGTTGAACCCTAATTTCACACTAGCGTCCACTTTCATCTTTAAGCGACCTACCACTCACATTCACAATCTAAGTTTTAATCGCACTTATTCATCACACCCGCACCCTTTTCTTCCCTTACACCCGCCACATTTTCCTTTCTTGCCTACTGGTCGCATATGAGTTTTTGCCATTCTTCAGACTGGTCTTGTTTTTCAACGGGCAGTCTGGAATTTTGGCCTAGCCTTTAAATATTAATTCTCTGTCTCTTCGCCAATTTAAACTTATTTTATGATTTTCGGCCCAAGAAGTCTTTTTAAAAATGGCGTATATTTCCCACCTCACGTTTACTGAGCCTTGTTGTATCTACGAACGAACCTTCTATTGGATCTTTTACCCTCTGGATTCTATCTATCTTCGCCGCACCTGAAGATGTGGTTTTGGGAGTTTAACTTTGAATCCTCTCATTTCATTTCTAGTGCCTTTTAACGACCTACCTACCTACAATTCACTTTCTCCGCTGAACTTTTTGACACCGGACTTTTTTGCAATCGGGCGTAGTTTTTACCTTGTGTTTTTTTCCCCCCCACAATCTTTATTTTACTTTTTCAAATTTTAAATCTTGGCCTTTGCCAACTTATCTATCCCAGCGATTTCCTCTGATGATAAGATTTTGATCTTTGAAAAGCCTGGTTTAAGGAAAAAATTAATTTGAATAAATTGCTTTTTTGCGGAATATACTTTGCTCTGAGCAACTGAATTGAAAAAAAGATCTGCCTTTTGCTTTTCTAATTCCTTTTCATTCTTCTACCTACCTATATATATATATATATATATATATATATATATATATATATATACTAGAATAATATCCGTCCCAGGACGGGTAAAATTAATTCATCAAACAGAACAGTTTTTATCACTTTTATGTCCTCTTATAAAGATTAAATTCAAGATATAATGATACTAAACCTTATGCCTAGAATTCTTATTACAAGTTTATTTAAAATTCATTTCATAATTTTGATTCGTTAAAATGTCTAAAATCTAAGAAGAAATGTAAATTCAAGGAATCTTGCTTCATTTGTGTCTAATAAATATGAACAAAATTCAATTCAAATCTGATAGATTTTAATTTTCAAATAAAAGGTTGCACTCATATCACCCTCGCCCTTAAAAGACTGTAAATAAACTTAAATTTTGGTAATATTTATTAATTGGTATCTAATACGTAGTGTTAAATTTAAAATAAATCGGAGATATCATAATTTTCAAAAAAGGCTTCTACCCCCTGATTTTTCCCTTTGCCTGAAACTAAATTAAACTGAATAAAACCAACATTTGCACTCCTTACATCTAGAAGCTGTGTTCCAAACTGCATAATGATTGATTAAATAGTTTAGGAGTGAATCCTAAAATATACATACAATGCATAAAAATATATAAATATATAAACATACCTAACTCTATAAAGATATATATATATATATATATATATATATATATATATATATATATATATATGAAAAGATAAGTTAAATCCAGAGACTTAGTATACAAAGTATCAAGCATTAATCCACCTTAAAGATATAAGGGCTGTTACGTAAGTCTTACTGTAACGTATGCTGAGAAATAATGTATCTATCAACTCAGCTCAATGTTTGAACCTTTAGGTCAATCAGAGCTATCATATAGTAAATTGAAATAAACTAAATTTTAACATATTATTTATATCAGTTCCAGAAAGTCAACATTAACAATATTTTGGCATACAATCGTTTCTAAGACGAACGGATATTTTTAATTATTAAAACCCTATTTTGCTTTTCGTCAGCACCAATTCATTAACATCACAATTTGAAGTCGAACAAAAAACACCAACATCTTCTTCATCCGTGTGAATCAGATGATTCTGGTGTTGGCATTAGTTTCCCCGATGTTTTTGTAGTTAGAAATATTTCTGGAAAGACATTGGGTACTTACGGAAGGACCACGAGAAGGTTGTCAACATCCCTAAGTGAAAGTGGTACTGTCTGGATTCGAACTTGGAACACCCAGGTCTTCAGCCCGTGTCGTTATCCACTCAACCACCGTCACCTCCCAACACCAACATTATTATCAGCAAGTAAATAGTAATTATAAATAAAATGTACATACAATACGTATGCATATATATATACGGATATATAATAATAAAAAATATAATAAAGAAAAAAAAATTATGAGCAATGTACATCAAAATAGAGATTTAAAAATAATAATATAATATAATACTAATAGTGAGAAAGACAAAAATATATAAAAAACAAAATTATAAAAAAGCTGATGATAATAAGAAAAGAAAAATATAAATGAAATAAATATCCTGTATCTCTACAAAACCACCATCCGTCCATGCATGGAGTATTGTTGTCGCATCTGGGCTGGTGCACTATCTGCCAGTCTCTCCCTCATAGCAAGGTCCAAAAAAGAGTCGCTAATCTAATAGGTCCCTCACGATCCACCAAGCTCCAGCCCCTGTCCCATCGTCTCAATGTTGCATCCTTGTGCTTGTTTTACAAGTACTTCAATGGAATGTGCTCCGATGAACTTGCTGCTCTGGTGCTCCCTCGACGTGAATACACTCGACCAACTTGACAATCAGCTAAATCCCATCCATTCATAGTGGAGGTCCCCAGATGCCGGAGAGCCGTCCACTCCAATAGCTTTTTTCCTCGAGCTGCCGGCCTTTGGGACTACTTCTCTGCTCCTGTTTCCCCGACTGTACCGACATGCAGAAATTTAAAACTAATGTGAACAAGCATCTGGCTGCACAGCTCTCAATTTAGGATGACCCCTAAAACTTTCACCCTAATTTTCAGTAGCCCCTTACGTCTACAGTAGCAACTTGTCTGGTTTGAGGTGAACAAATTTTTTAGTGTAACATTTTACGAACAATTTCATGGTGGTATTTATATTTATCTACAACTTCATTTGAGATCAACACACACCAAATTAGTGACTGAGTTAATTAAATGAAAATGAGTGTCTTTCAAAACACTTCATGACTCGGTTAAGTAAGCACGTTAAAATTAGGTAAAATTCTATTCACTGGAATTAATATTTAATTTTAGTCAGATATGTCCCACACAATGCTTTGCACAATTGAACACACCGGTGCTAATAGTATTCATATAAGCATTACAGTTTGATGGCTTGCTGCCGATAGCCTAACCGTTTTGAGCTTATGGTTGGATGAGGGGAACACAATAAGCCTTGCTGCTTGCTTTTCTTGTTTCTTTTTGTTGTAAAACAGATTGTCGATATATCCCTCATTTTTCAGCAATAGAAAATTAAATTTGAAACAAAAAATAAAATTTTTAACAATTGTCTGGGAAATCGGAAATTAGGCTAAAATGTTTCCCATTCCAATTCCGATACCCGGAAAAGGTTCCGACATTTCCGATTCTTGATTCTGATTAATTTTTTCCATCATTAATATAAACATTAAGATTTTACTTAATCGTGGCCTGTTGTCGATAGCATAATGGTTAGAAGCACCAACTATCGAAAAAAACAGTTGGATTCAATCCCAAGACTAACATTCAATGAGCGATGTTTCTGACAAAGGGGGAACAATTACTGTTTTCTGGGTCAGAATCTATCCATCTAACACTTATCATTGGCTAGTTTTTAAATTTGAAGTGCTATTTTTTTAGCTCCTTACATCAATTGGCTTCATACTTTGTCTGGAGAGATTTCCATAAAAAATGTCAGGATCAAAGTTTTATGTTTCAGCTTAAATGCTATTTAGGTTCAACTTTTAAAATCTAACAAGAAAACTTTAATTTTTAGGTATAATTTATTGAATAAATGCTGAAGATTTCACTAAAATTGGATAATTCTCTGAATTTTTGTGATTACAAATGTAACGCATTGGTCTATTTACAAAGATTTATCTCTTCTAGTATCATAGATTAGGCATGAGAGTCTAGCGCTGGGTAGAAGAAACTTAAAACTCACCCGAATGCTGGTACCCATGAAAAACAAAGAAAGAATTATAATAATACCATTAATTGGAAAGACGAAATCTTAATCTATTGTAGAAGAAGCCTTAGTTACTTGGCTTAAGTCTTTTAACAACATCTTAACTACATCTTAACACGAAGATGACCAGATTATAGATTAGAATAGACTTTGAGGACAACATTCTGATTCATTTAACTAATTTGGTGACCATCTCTCAACCCAAACATGGAGTGATTGTACTCGAGTAAATGCTTACTGCTTCTACACCTATCAATTTATATATACAAGAAAAATACCCGTCCCAGAACAAGTAAAATTAATTCTCCAAACATAACAGTTTTACAACACTCTTATGTCCTCTTACGAAAATTAAAATCAAGATATAATGTACTAAACCTTATGTTTAGAATACTTATTCCAATTTTGATCAAAATCCATTAGATAATTTTGCTTTTAGAAAATCTCTAAAGTTTTAGGCTCAAACTTAAGGGGTCTTAAAAAGAAATTAAAATTCAGGAAATCTTGCTTTATTGGTGTTAATGACTATGGATCAAATTCAATGCACATCTGAAATATTTGAATTTCCAAATTGAGAATTGTACCCATATTATGCTCCCTAAAACCCCTTTAAAATACTCCAAAGAAACTAAAATTTGGGGAATATTTATTAGTTGATGTCTAATAACTATTGCTAAAATTTCACATTAATCGAAGGCATCTGAATTTTCACGAAGGGCTTTTTTTATCCCTCTTTTTATCCTGTTTACATAAAACTAAATTAAAATAAATTTAACTCGCATAGCACACTCTTACGCCTAGTAGCTGTGTCCAAAATTCACTCTGGCACTTTCTTCGTCTGACATATCTTCTTCATCTGCCTATTGTTTGTCTCTTGATTAAACAAGAAATTATATTGCGCTATCTTTAGGTATAACATATCTCTATCATGTGTCCTCTCTATCCTTCTGCATCAATGTTTTTATTATGTTCTAGTCCCTCTTTATACACATCTCTCTGTTCTATATCTATCTCGAAGGTATGATTAGATTTTATCTTTAACTAGACCACCCGTGACCCGTTGGGTCAGTTTGTTATATTAGCTATGGAATTCATGTATGAGCGTGACACTTGTGGCATAAAGAAAATAGTTTTTTTTTACATAACAGAAGCATTTCTATGAAAGTATATTAAAATGAAAAAAGAATATAGATTTCTATGAGTCGTTCTGTTTATTATAATTGTTTTTTTTTTTTAAATTACAGTTACTGAATTATAAGTGGTTGGTTAGGGCGATTTGAGAAAGGAAGGGGGTACAGCCGTGGCCACCGAGAGACAGCAGGCTTTCTCGCGTACGTAACGAAAACAGACGGAGTAGGAGTGGTGAAATCTATGAGAGGGAAAGTGGGAGGTGGTTTCGTTCACCGACCGCTCGTATGGCTGATATTAATAATGAGTGTTGTTTTTTTGTTTGTTTGTTTTTGTTTTTTGAAAGGGAGGTGTTTTTTGAAACTGCGACAGACTTTACGAAGTCTTCCCGTTGAATGTTTTTAGCCGTGAAGAAAACAAAAAAACTATTTGATGAAATTAAATGAAATTGTTTATATTAAAAGACTAAAACAAACATTGCTAAAACTCTCAGTATTATAAGGTCAGGATCAAGGACAATGAAGCAGTCCTGGGAAAAGAGTGGCGCCCTCCCCTACATCTTGGGTTAGTTGATAATGTAAAGAGATCCTCTACTGTAATCGGGCAATTTAGCCTTTTATAAAGTCTGAAATTAGCGACCACCTCACCTAAAATAAGCGAACGCCATTTTTGTTTGACGAATTTGACAATATAACTAAATAAATATTTGAAATAAAAAAAATTAATTTCTCAGATGTTAACCATACAATATCATTGCCCTTGTCTTATTTTTACGTCTCTATTTGGTACTTTGTTACATGGGGACCCGGGCTAACTTTGACCCTGACCCTAACTTTAACCCTAACCCCCAATGACCCTGAACTTTATAGGTAACCCTACCCCCCTCCCTAACCCTAACGACGGGGTCAAAGTTAGCGCGGGTCCCAATCTAACGAAGCACCATCTATTTGTTAGTAAGTTACGCTTGTTTTATTATGAGCACCCCCCCCCCGGATAAGAGTGAAATATTTGAAAAAATTAATAATTTGCCTTCCAATAACGCGTGTACGATGGACACTCTACTAAAAAGGGTTGATATACCGTAAAAACTGGTAGGCTTCCGATAGTAAACGAAATTATACTTGTTACTTTTTTTTTCGATTAGATTTTCTTTTTTATTTTGCTTTGAATCACGACTTTCCTCACTTTCGTTTTTGTTAAATATTTTTTTTTTTACTTTTTGCGATTTATTTATTTGTTTTTATTGCGTTTTCACTTTTCAATTACGTTTATTCTCTCTCTCTCTCTCTCTTTCTTTCTTTATCTTCTCCCTCTATCTCTCTCTTACGAACACAAACTTTCTCTTTCTTTCGTACGCGCTCTCTGTGTTTCACTGAAAAAAAAGAAGGAATTCCACAGTGTTTTCTACATCAATTTGTATAATTTACTGTTAATAAAATTATCCGGTGGCTAGAAATATGCACATATCTTACTCACCAAAATTTTGCGTGACGGGATGGAAGTATATATATTTATTATATTACTCGGTTGTCGGGGTAAAAGCTGTCTCTTCAGCAATCACTATCGGTCGCGACTCCCCTCCCCCGTTGTCAGGGGCAAAAGTAAATACTAAATCTTATTAAATGAGAGTGTCAGATCGTGACACAAAATAAGAAACTTAACTTCTCAGATGTTAACTATACAATATCATTGTCAGTGTCTTATTTTTTACTATCTCTATTTGGTAGTTTGTTACATTGGGACCTGGGCTAACTTTGGCCCTGACCCTAATTTTAACCCTAACCCCAATGACCCTGAACTTTATAGCTAACCCTAACCCCTCACTGACCCTAACCCTAACGACGGGGTCAAAGTTAGCGCGGGTCCTAATGTAACAAATCACCTTCTATTTGTTAGTAAGAGACTTTTTGCGATTTATTTATTTGTTTTTATTGCGTTTTCACTCTTTCTCTATCCCCCCCCCCCTCCATCTCTTACGAACACACACTCTCTCTTTCTTTCGACCACGCTCTCGGTGTTTCACTGAGAAAAAAAAACAAAACAAAACAAACATTGCTTATTGTCCGTTCAAAACATTTAAAAAATAAATACTGGTTCCTTACCATCCAAAAATAATAAATAAATGTTTTAACACTTTAAGAAGTGGTGCAAATAAAAAATAAATACTTAGTTCAAACTATCATTGAAAAAAAAAACATTGCTTAACGTCCGTTCAAAAACAACAACAACAAAAAATAATAGACATGCCCTAAAAACGTCAAAATAAAAAACAAAAAATAGTTTTAAGTTTTAAGCAACACAAAAAAGTACTTTTTGACCGGGTGATTAAAAAAAATGTATTATTTCTTCCCCTTCCGCTCGAAATGTAGAAGAAAAAATATTAGCGGCCGGTTGGGATCGAACTATAAACCAGTCGGGCCAAAGACAAAAATACTACGTCGCTTACCGTTGCGCTAAAGGGAAATAATTAAAATACGATGCAGAAATTAGGCTAATTAAATGTTATTAATAATCTAGGTGCGGCACGCATGCGCAGAGCGTTTGCCGGAAGCGTGACACACGTACGTACACCTTAGCGTATTAATATATAGATTGTTGTTGTTTTGTTTGTTTGTTTTTGTTTTTTAAAAGGGTTTGAAACTGCGACAGACTTTACGAAGTGCTCCCGTTGAATGTTTTTAGTCGTCAAGTAAACAAAAAAACTATTTGATGAAATTAAATGAAATTGTTTATATTAAAAGCGATATAAAAATTTCCAGAATGAAAAATTGCATGCGTTCGTTAATCGTAAGAGATTAACGGAATCGGATTAACAGATTTAAGACGATGCTATTTACGCATGCGCAACCGGATGTTGAAAACCGGAAAGCTGAAAGCTGATTGCAAACATACAAGACCCATAGACTTTTAGTAGTATATAGATATTACTTATCTAAAATCAGCTCGGTTCTTCAGGAATCAAATTTTGACCTACCCTTAAAACTCCTGATATTTAAACCAGTCTAATCTGACATAAAGCAATTCAGTATTATATACACTGAAAGCAACACTAATTATCAGTAAAAGGTTTTACAGATCCTAAGGCAGAAACCGGGAGTTTAATACTGTTAGAGATCGGCATCTAAGTTCAATTTTATGCGCCCTTTTACAAACATTTCCGCAAGAGATGTCACTGTGATCAGACGTCATATAGCTCTTCTGATTTCTTGCAATGGCGTTACGGGACGAAATGGATCTTATGGACTCAATTCTTTTTCTATAGTACATACATGCCGGCCGAACCAACCTGTCCTTTATCCTTGTTTTCATAACTCTTTCCAGGCCATGTTTTGTGTTGATGAAAAGTTGAATTAATTGATTTCATTTGTAGAGAAGAAGTTTGTGACCCTTTTTTATCAGGCAATGCCAGTAGGATGGATACAAACCCAGTGACTCTACTACATAATGGCGATACATCAAACTTCTCATCATCCCAGTCTCTACAAGTCGAAGAGGTGTAAATCAAAATGTAAAAAGAAAAAAACGGTACCAGAAGTTCACAAACTAAACTTTGTAATTACAAAACACATACATATGATTAGAACACCTAACTTCGAGGATGTTGATGTTTTTGTTCATGTCGTTTTCAAGGTGGAAGTCTAATAATGCTTTGAAGTCTTTTATCATTTGGCCGAGTTATCTTTAGTGGTTCTGGTGGTCTTTTGGAAGGTTTTATGAAGCCTTGGATGCTTAAAGTGCATGCATTTATGATAGCATTAAATGGCCAAACCATGATAGTCTTCTGTTTAGTATAATAACATTCTATGGTTTTGCTTCGGTGCGCATGTAGAGGTCTTTGTTCACGACCGATTTTAGCTAGCTGATTTGGATGACTCTTCTCAGTATCTTCCTTTGAAAAGCATCAAATGGTGTATTCTCATAGTTTGGTCAGTGTCCACAGTTCAGTTGTACAGGAAAATACTTTGGATGTTTGTTATAGATGTGATCGACTTAGGTGAAGCCGGTCAACTCATGAGGAATTGTCAAATGTTAATAGCTTTTACCTTTTTCACCTTTTCTTATCAGCTTGAAGCTGATAAGAAAAGGTAAAAATTAACATATGTCGAGGTCAATTAAAATCAGCTTGTTCTTGATTACAGTCTTTTGTTTCAGCAGATAGAACACAGCAATCACATCATCTTCCTAGATGAAATATTACTGCATCCTTTGTCTCAATATCTCAAATTAATAATAATGTTCCGATTTTAGATGTTTGTCTTATCAAATTTTGAGTCTTAATCTAACCTTAACTCCGAAAAGATTGAACTTTATATTTTGTATATACCATTAATATGGCCAACAGCAGTAAGCTACAGGACTGCTGAATTTTCAATCATTTCAGAATATAATAATAATGATAATAATAATACATATTAAGATGATACCAAGAGAACTGAATCTATCTCGGTAAAATCTATGTAAGAGAAAGACTATAACTTAATACTTTTCCCCAAGAAAACGAAGTGGCACCAACATCGATTGGTAGCATGGAAAGTGACCGCAGAGTGCCCGAGAGGATGGAAAGACCGAGGTGGGACAGCACCATCCAGACTTTAAATGAGGGGAACAGAAAGTACTGTATGAACTAACAAATCTTAATGTCACTCAGTCCAGGGAAACCACCGGTTGATATAAGCGAGGAAAGAAAAAACTGGTAATGCCTTGTGTGGTAATTGCAAGTAAGTAATTAAGTAATTATATAAGTAAATAATAATAATAATAATCATAATAATAATAATAATAATAATAATATACTACACCCCCAAAGAAAACACACCACAAATCATGGTCGTGAAGGGTTAAAGAAGACGTAAAGACCGAGAAGCAAGAGCACCAACCAGAACTTCACTGGAAGGGTGCAGAGAGTACTGGAACGTTAGTCGTTGCTAGTAAGAAATGAATGGTAAACAGCTGTTGCGATAATGTAAAATCATTTGTAATGTTTATCGAAAGAGGCAAAGAGTGCTGCAAATCAGGGGAGACTTGTTTCTCTAACTCCAGAGAGCACCCCTGGTTACTGTCAGTGAGCAATCACTGATAATGACCTGTGTGAACACTCCTAGTGAGTAAATAATAATAATATTCTGAACTTATAGGAAGCAAACAAAAAGAAACACTAATAAAAGCAACTAGAATCTCTAGTCAGTGTTAATCCATGCGAGTGATCTTCCGTGAATACTCTCCTTGGTAGTAAAACGGCTTCAAACCGGAAGTTGTGAAACCACCATTGTTGTTTTCCCTCTGTATCCTTAGTCGAAATCCTATTATTTTACGTATTAACATTCCATTATTTTATGCTTTAACATTCCAATATTTATGTATTCACAGTCAGGAAATAAGAATGGAATTCGGAATAGAAAAATGTTCACTACTTAAGATGAAGAAATAAAAATTCTAAACAACGAAAAGGATTCAGTTACAGAATTGAAAGGTGATGAGTGAACTTGGTGAATGTAAATTATAAATACCTGAGAATTTTGGAAGGGGACGTCATTAAATCACGAGCGATGAAAGAGATGATGAAAATAAAATATCTGAGAAAAACAAGAAAACTCCCGGAAATTGCATTATATCATAGAAACATCTGGACCCTTCATGGACAAAAGAAGAGTCAAAGAACCGGGAAATTGGTGATTATGTACAAAGCACTGCAGCCAAAGAATGATGCTGACCGACTCTTTATAAAATAGAAAGAAAGGAAAAGAGGGCTCATCAGTATTGAAGACTGCATCGATGATGCCATAAAAGGACTAGAGAAATACAGAACGCAATATACACAGAGGCTATTACTTCTATTAATGTACTGGTGTACCAACTTTTAATGCCTAATTCAGTTTACTATATTATTTCAGACTAATGTATTATCTTTCACTGTCAATTAAAAGAGGGATAGTATAGTATCTGTTCTGTTGTCATGAAAGTATCCTCCCAGATATTATGTCCTACTTTCTTTTTGTAGGGGGTAGCATAGTTTCTGTTCTGATGTCATGAGATAATCCTTCCAGGCATGACCTCATCTTTGGGAGGGGATAATGTAGTATCTGTTCTGATATCATGAGACCATCCTTCGAGGCCTGACCACTTTCTGGGCGACGGGCGGGTAGTGTAGTATGTGTTCTGATGTCATGAGACCATCCTCCCAGGAATTACCTCCTCCTTGGAGATGAGAGGGGTCGTGTACTTTCTGTTCTGTTGTCATGAGACTTACCTCCCAGATATTACCTCCTCCTTTGGGGATGCAGTGTTACCATGATACTATTCTCCAGGCATTACTTCCACCCTTTTTAAGGGGTGGTTGGGTGTTGTAGTATCTGTTCTGTGGTCATAATACCATCCTCCTATGGATTACCTTCTCTTTTTTCCGGGGGGGGGGTAGTGATATACTAACAATAATAATAATAATAATAATAATAATAATAATAATAATAAGAAGAAGAAGAAGAAGAAGAAGAAGAAGAAGAAGAATAAACAGATGGCAATACATGTGTTAAATTTGATTTGTCTGTTTTATACCAAATCCACGAATTTTGAATATTTCATGCAGAAATGCGATATCTACTGTATACAATTCATTGTATATGATGAAGTGAACACAAGTTGCTATTGCGCCTATAGTTGATGGGAATTTCAGGTTCATACGTTTCTCACAATAGATCTGATCGAATTTAAATTCAGTTTATCCAATTCTGCAGACTCTGATGGCATCCATTTGGCTAGTCACACACACCCCGGCAATTCCTTATCCGAATAAAACAAAAAAAAGAATGCATCAGATTTTTTCATGGAGAATAATCTCGAAAGCGATTTTATTTATTTAAAGAAATAAAGAAATGAAACCTTTTTTCGAAATATCAGATATGCTTAATAGCATATTGCAATTCTTGTGTGTGGCTTTGGGAACTGTGTTTGTCTTTCATTGATTGGCAATTGAAGAATCACTTTAAAGCGGTTCCAATATCGTTTGCATCAAATTGCCATTAAGAAAACAAAATTGGACAATGTTTATCAAGTCTCATATTTGAAGATGAAAACTATTTGAATGTTCGGAATAAAATGAAGAAGAAATTTATCAACGAAATCAATAAATAAAAAAAAGATTTTATGATTAAAGCTGAAGAATAAAATTGTCTTATTTCCTAGCCTTTGTGATCATTTGCCATAGTAGAAATCTCTGGACCCTTCATAAATTGGACAAAATAAGAGTCAACGAACCGGGAAATTAGTGATTATACACAAAGCAATGCATCGAAAGAATGAAGCTGACCGACTTTTTGTAAAATAGAAACAAACGAGTAGAGGATTCGTAAGTATTAAAGATTGCATAGAAGAATACATAACACAAAATACAGAGAGGCTGATTACCGCTGGCAAAAGTAGTAGAATGCTAGGACGGGCTCTTTAAGAGAATTATAATTAGACTGGCAAATTGAGCGAAGTTCCGTCCAACCGTGTTGTGGAACACTGTTTATGACAGCCTTTTAGGTATATCCACTGGTAAAGACATAAATAGACTTTAATTCTCTCCCTTTTCACCGTGGTTGTTAAGTTGGTCACATGGTTCTAGAGATTCAGATAGAAGTTAAAATATTGACTTAGGTCTGAAGTTCGAATCGTGTGACCGGAGAATAGTGAAATGGAAAACAATCAGAACAAACTACATAAAATCCAAGATAGACAAGACCGAGGAAAACAGAAAATGTAGACATTCTGACCAAAGAGACAAAACGCTAAACCATAGAAAAGAAACATTGGAAGAGAAGCAACTATATGGACTATTTATGAGAAATTAAGCATAGAAAATATAGACATGGTTACAGAAGGGACACTTAAAAAGAGAAATTCTATCGCTAATTACAGTCGGACAAAACAATGGCAAATGATCACAACGGTTGGAAACTGTTAGTTAAAGTGTTATGTTAATTCTATGTCCTCACTCTTCAAACTTGGCACAACTTGAGTAAGCTTTGTTCCTACCAGTCAAAGGTACGTCCTCGACAATCAGTCCGACAGTTGCTTTTTGGTGTTGTGCTGAGGTATAGTTTTGTTTAGTATCAACCTTTCCAGGAATTACCTTCTGTTTGAGAAAGGCTTAGTTTATTGCTAATCGCCTGATGTGCCCCTACCTGGTAATGCCAACAGGGCTGCTCAGGCATTTTTATAGGCCAGAGTATGCTTCTCCTAGTGTGCGGACTTTTTAAAACCACACCTGCCGTCTTTAAGAGGAGGTAGATAAACATTCTTCAAACAACACGTAAGCTTTTTTTTTTTTTTTATGGAAATCACTCAAGAAAAGGCATGAAGCCACTTGATGTAAGGAACTAACAAGAATGAAAGATGATTATCGCAAAGACAGAATATGCCTATTGGCCTTAGTCTTTTCCAGACTAAAGCTATAGGCAGGAGGAAAACAGTCAACAGAAAGAGAGTTCCACACATTGCAGTTCTTGGAAAGAAGCTATTGGAATAAGAAACTGTATTACAATTATGTATTAAAACAGTGAATTGATGGAGACCACTAGACCAACGAGTCAAACGAGCTGGAACAAAGGAAGCAGGGAATAGATAAGACAATCCTTTTCTTTTATAAATATAGCAACTAATTCAAGTATATGTTTAATATATATCTATATTAGTGTGTACATATGTTTGTACTTCATTTTCTTTATGTGCATACTAAATGTTCCGATTCGGCATTGGCTGGGATCCATTACGTTCAAATTTCTTTTGTAAATATTTTTATGTTTTATAACCACACTTTTTTTTAATTATGTTCAGTATCTAAGCTAAAAGTGAACCCGGTTTAGAGTTAATAAGAGTGAAGCAAGAAGTAAGTAAGAAAAACGAATGAATAGGTCAATGATCCAGCAGTGTCTAAATTACAAACGAGAAAACTTAACTGTTCGTAAACTTGTAATGAAAGAAAAGCAAGTAAGGAACGATAACTCTTCCTAAAAGTATAAGAGGCCTTCATTTTTCAAAAGTCTCAGAAAAATAAATGAATAAGTCAATGATCCAGCAGTGTCTAAATTACAAATTAACCTTTGCTTTTGTTTACCTTCACAGAAAAAAAACAAGCTCGTCTTGCTTCCTACACTGCAAAAGACTCTGTGTTTCTTCCTTTGTGTACCTAAAATCAAACAGAACTTTGATGAACAGAGTTTCCTTCGAAGAACTTCCCACCTGTGGAACACGTTACCGCAGTAATGTTACCTCACAGACTTCAAGATGATCGTTTTCCAGTGCAATGTCAACAAATATCTTCCGAGACATCCTGTGAATTAATCATAGTTCTCAATCCTTTCATAGTACTGTTCCATCATCCAACTGAAAATATCATTAACCCTTTATCCTCAAGTGGCTTTTGGCCTTGCCAAGTAGTGAACATATTAGTAAAATAAAAAGAAAGAAAATAATGAGATCAGTGAAGGCTAAATTTGCACAAATAACTCATCTCTCGAGTTTTGTGATCAATCTGTGGTTATGCTTTTAATGTCATTGTAAACCATAATCTCCACGAATTTGTGTCAAGAGACAAATATGTTGAACATTTTATATAGTGAACATTGAGTTTTATTTCCGACCAGTAGAGCTACCCGGAGTTGCCCTGGCCAAAAGTGTAACATATTTGTATTAAAACTTCTATCTCTCTCTCTTTCCCCTCCCTCGTTTTCCCATCCCTATCTGCTCTTTCTTCTCCGCCTAGCCCATTCCTCTCTCTGGATATACACGCACACTTTTATAGATTACTCGAGGAATGAGTCGGTGTATGGGAAATAACTCATTAGAAAAAAATCAGAGTTAGTTATTAGAAAGAAGATTTAAAAACAACTACCCTCCTAACAAAATTGTGGCCGGTTTACACTCAAAGAATCAATATTTTTTTTGAATTTGAGATATTATTCATTCCGGGCAACGCTGATCAAGAATATACCAACTTTGTGGGGTAGTTTTTTACTTTTAGCTGGAGATGCACACACAAACACATACACTTTATATAATAGATAATAATGATGTATCTAGCTGCTTTCTTGTTCACATTGTTTGCATGGGTAATAACTTTAAATAAATGGTTAAGTTAGTCACCGGTGATTAGAATAAATAAAGAAATCCACAAAAAATAGAGACTCGTACAGGATTCGAACCTTTGCCTCAGAAAAAGGGGCCACCTGTCAGAGTTTTCACTGTAATCACTTATATATTAGAATGATAAAGACTTATATAACAACAACAACAATAATAATAATAATAATAATAATAATAATAATAATAATATAGAAGTAAATATACTTATTATTTTGAGTTATGAAAAATGTCTCTAAAGATATATCCCAATTTATGAATTTTTGAATGAAATTTCAGTAAAATAAATAACTTTAGTTCTTGTGAGCCAATGGATAACAGTTGCATTTCGTATATTTTTCTTCTAAATGAATAAATGCGAATTTTTTTCCATTTATCATTCCTATATTACCATTAAAACAGGTTACTATTATTTAAATCAATAATACAATATAGAACTTCGAAATACTCTATATATAGTAGAGACGAACGATCTGAGGACAGTCATCGGTTATGGCTAGTTTGCATATCTATTTCCAATACACTTCATAATTAATTAATATTTGATGTTATTCATTTCTAATGTTTTGTACTATTTTATCTACATATGTGCAATAGTTTCGTCAATATTAAGAGTAAATAATTAAAATGATTTAATAAAAAAATGGATAACTTAAGAGAAATTATTCTTAACATCGCTCGCAAGAATTCTAAACAACGGGCATAAGCGAGAAAGGAAAAAGATGACTTTATATCTTTCTGGCTATCTCTCCACCCTACCAACTTCCCCTCTCCATTTCCTCTCTTCTGTTTACGACACTGTATTATTTTTTTTATTGTTTTAAATTCATGTCTGGTGTTGTTGGGATGCTGAGAACAGACACTACACTTTCATTTTAGCCAAAAGGCCAAGAAACTATAAAAAGATCATGTTTTTATGACTAGTCAGTTTTAAATGAATGATAAAAAAACTGATAAATCTTTTAATGGGAGTGGGGCAGTGTATTACCATCATCCCAGGGGTTAACTCCCTGTTTAGGGAGTATTACACCCATCTTTGAAATAGGGTTAATGTAGTATCTATTCTGTTGTCATGAGACTATCTTCTCATGTACTACCTCCTCCTTTTGGGAGGAGGTGCGAGCGATAGTGTAGTATCTTTTCTATTATTCCTTCTCCTTTTATTCGTTCTCCTTTTATAGGGAAGATCCTCCCAGGTTTGACCTCCTCTATTGTAGTATATTTTCTGATGTAATGATAACATCCTACCAAGCATGTACTCTTCCTTTGAGGGTCAGTGTATGTAGTTCGTTCATCATGAAATCCTCCCAGCAAAAAAATTTTTTTTCTAGTTCTCTATAAAGGTAGATATGTGTATATGTTAATATATTTCTATGTACAGGATTTACTCCTAAACTTAGCCAATCATTATGGATTTTGGAACACAGCTATTAGGCGTTTATTAGTGTAATTTAGTTTTATGCAAAGGGGTAAAAATGGAGTAACATCCCTTTGTGAGAATTCAGATACCTCTGATTTTTGTGAAATGTTAACAATATGTATTAGACATCAATTAAAAATATTCCCAATTTCAGTTTCTTTGGAGTATTTTAGAGGGCATAATATGGGCACAACCTCCCATTTGAAAATTTGAATGTATCAGTTTTACCTTAAATTTGATCCATAGTCATGAGACATCAATTAAGCAAGATTTCCTGAATTAAAATCTCTTCTTAAGACTCCTTAAGCTTAAGCCTTAAATTGCAGACACATTCTAGAATCAAAATCATATAATGGGTTTTGATCAAAATTGGAATAAGGATTTTAGACATAAGGTTTAGTAGCATTAGATCTTGATTTTAATCTTTATTAGGAGATATCAAAGTGTTCTGTTTGGGAATTCCTTTTATTCCTTCCTGGGATGGGATGGGTATTCTTCTAGTATATATATATATACATATATATATATATATATATATATATATATATATATATATATATATATATATATATATATATAAGTACATGAAGAAATGCCTCTGGAAAAGGTATTCACGTTTCAATGTTAACTGCTCTTCTTTACAGTTATTTAATGCTATGTAGAATGGCATAGCATCTCTTCTACAACTTAAAATACGACTCAGATTAAACCAATTGCCATGGACTTGTACACACACACATATATATATATATATATATATATATATATATATATATATATATATATTCATTTTCACAATTCTTGCTTAAAAGTAAGCATTCATGGGAATATAAATCTACATTTGTTTGCATCTATGAATACAAGCATCCGTATCTTGGAGAGAAATCTATTAGTTGACTTCTAAGCTACTTGCCTAGAGGAAGCCATCTATAGAGACGTTGCGTTCCTTTCATTGCTACTCAAGGCCATTCTGTGTGTGATAAAAATTTGACTTGATTCCACCGTTGTCCTCGTCGTGAAATACTTCTTTTTAGATGCTTATCAGCGCCATAAATGTTCAAGAATCGACACTTTACCTTTTACTTACAAATCAAGAGAGAAAGAGACTGAGAGAGAGAGAGAGACAGACAGAATTGTAGAATACAATTAAAAGAGGCGAGTACCGTGTATATATATATTCGTATTTGTATGACAAAGGCTTCAGGTTTTCCTCAAGGTTTGTCGTGGCTCAGTTGGGATAGCAGCACATACGTTTCATGTGGCTTAGTCTTGTTGGTCGTGCAAGTTGGAGTCCAGTCAGCGATTTTGATTTTTTGTTTTAAAAATTTTCAGACATTCGCTTTTCCACGGTAAGTAAACGACATATAATTATTTGTAAGTTGTCGGGCTACATTTATAAGAATCGGTTAGTGAAAAATATGAAATCAGATAGAAAACCAAATTACACGATGAAACATTTTTTTCAAATAAATGAAAAATTTATTTTTTATTTTTATTTTTATTTTTTAAATAAATGTTAAATTTTTTTTTTCATCTTACATCGTGTAATCTGATAGGTAATCGACCTTATAGATGCTGTGGAAAGAGCGATGTCTGTCTGTCACCTTTGCTACAGGTTATGCAGATCTGTAGCTAGTGAACAGAAGCCACCTACAACGTCAGGTACAAAGAAAGGATGACAGTGGAAAAGCGTAATGAGACCGCAGTCATCAGTGAAGATGAAGCAAATTATTTGTATGTATAAAAATGTTTATGCATAAAAATATATTTGTATTTGCTTTATACCTCTTAATACATATACATATATATGAATATATATATGTATGTATATATATATATATAAGTTTATATACATATATATATATATATATATATATATATATACATATACATATATATATATATATATATATATATATATATATATATATATATATATATATATATATATATATAGTCTTGGAAGTTTCTCAACCATTAAAACTATATTAAAAAAAAAAATGTAAAAAAACACGAAGTCCCAAGTCGTTCAGTGGAAAATCACTCATGTAAGTAAATTTAACTTTTTCAGTTATTATATTAGTTTGCTTCTAACATTATTTAAGGGATCATCAGTTGTTTACCATGAAAAACTGTTTCGGAATTTAATATATATATATATATATATATATATATTAATAAATACATAAATTCGTATAAATACATATACATAATATTTATATGTGTATATATGTATACATATATGTAAATAATATATACATATATATATATATATATATATATATATATATATATATATATATATATATATATATATATATATCCATACTTATATATAGTTTAAACTATAAATCTATATTTTTATATCTATCTATCTATCTGTCTGTCTGTCTGTCTGTCTGTCTGTCTGTCTCTATCTATATATATATTAAAAAAAAGAGAATTTCATTGTCACGTTTCCAAGCTGGCTACCTGAACTCGAATATAAGAAACTTTTTAGGAATATATATATTTTTGGAATCCACTTTATTTACTTCTTTCCCACGGCAGGAATATGTGGCACAAGGCCGGAAGGTTGGGAAAAAGCCAGCTTCCCTAGCTGAAGACCCAGGTTGGTCTCTAAAAATAGCCTGGGCAGTCTCGTTGGCATTATCCAGTAAGGGTGCCTCAGGCAATTGCCTATAAACCAACCCCTTCACAAAGAGGGAAGGCAAGGCCTGGGAGGGAGAGTCGTCCTAGGACTACCCAAGACATAATACCTCAGTCCGGCAGATAAAGACCACCAAAATGGTCAGTGTCTGTTAGACTGATTGTCGAGAACATATTTTTGTCTTGTATTTATGAGCTCTTATCATCAGCCAACTTTTGCAGACAGAATCATTTTGGAATCCACTGTATGCAAGATCTCAAAACACTCGATTTTATAGTTTTTGACACAGCAAGGATTTTCAGCCAATAGCAGAGTCCAAAGGGTGACACAAGGATCCTTCCCTGCCCTGCCCTGGCAGATTTTCAGTTGAACGTGCTGGTTTATGTGGGTATTCAAATACAAGGAAGTTTGCCCTACATAACCAGTATCACACTGGCAATTAAACTGCTAAACAACATTACTATACTTGATATAGGGCAAAGTATCCTTACTAAATGAAGGAAATACAGGCCTTGTGATAGACACCAAACGTAAGGAAACAGAGTAGAAAAAAATAACAATGCTTCTAACAACCAGCTTACCCAGTTTCTGACTATTCCCCCCTATTCAGAGCAAATAAATCGGGCATTTAGAAGGGCCAAAAATATTAGGGTATTTAAAATCAGCAACCTTTTTATTAATGCAATCACTAATAAGGTCTTCGGATAACCATTATTAATGAATATCTCTCTGATCCTATCAAGTTCAGAATCCAATCAGTTTGGAGCAGATCATAAGGACTCAATGTACCAAAGCATAAATTTAGCCTACCTTTCTAGTAGGTACAAAAAAAGACCAATGATGATTTGCTGCATCTTCACAGATGATTGCAGCCTCATTACGCTTCTCTACTGTCTTAACATACCAGGTGCACAAAAAAGATGCATCCATTTTATTATCGCTATCATTTCTATGAACCAAGATTTCTGGAACAGGTCACAAGATATTCTGTGCAGGAGAGGATCAAGATTGTAGAGTTCTACTTCACGACAAAATCAGTTGTCCAAACTCAATGTCAATTTCGGAGTGACTTTCCAGGGAGAAACGCTCTAACCAGACTCACAATAAAACACTTCCTGGAAAAATTCAAGGCGACGGAACGTGCACAGAATAATATTGAAGGTCACAGTGGTCGGTCTTGGTCAGTCAGGACAGAAAAAAAAACATTGTGACTGTGAGACAACTTTAATGTACGAGTGATTCAGTGTCAAAGAGCTTGCATCGAGCACATGATAAACTATTGAGTTGTGCCTGCAAAATGATGGTATACGGGGAATAAACCTATGCCACACAAAACTTATGTGTCCGTATGAAACAAAATTATTATTATTTATTTCAATAACAAATGCTACTTTTTCACAAATCATTACATTATTTTGGTCCACCATGCATAAGCCCTTTATAATTAATTTTCTGAGAGAAACTGAAGGATTTATATTAATTAAGAGTTTTCCTTCTGGACTAGTCGCCTTACTGAGGATTTAGAAGCTTGTCTACCTTACTATTTCACTAATAGTTAGAAGGAGAATAGATGCCAGGATATTAGAGCAAGTGAATAATGCAGTCTCAATGGAACTTGTATCTTGTACGCATCAGAAACCACTGAAAATCCATAGCTGGCATATCAAATAATGTCCATGTTGGGATAAGAGGTTATTTTACCTCACAGCTCTGTATTTAGTAGAGGCCCCAATCATAGATATTATGAGACCTAATAATAAAAAAAATAATGTCAAGTACAAGTAAAAACTTATTTACAGTTGACATTATATAAAATAAATGCAAACATAACATTATAGTGAAAAAAAAAAGACAAACAGAAAACAGGTTAAAATGCAGGAGAAAAACAAAAACAAGAGATTTGACCGGTTTCGTTCGTATTAGACGTTCGTTAATACGAATGAAACCGGTCAAATCTCTTGTTTTTGTTTTTGTTTTTCTCCTGCATTTTAACCTGTTTTCTGTTTGTCTTTTTTTTTCAACATTTTGTCTACCACGGCATTTCGTTTTCATGACTTATCGTGTACCTTACCCCATTATACAAAAGAGTAATCATATTTGTTTGTACTCATGTGTAGTGGCAGTTCCCTACCTTCCAGGTAGGATATGGATATCTGAATCACTCCGATATTTTGCATTCTACTGGAGGTTGAGTCAGAGACGTCCGATGTTATTTTCAAACCCTTTTAGGGTCAACAGAGGGAAATAACTTGCAAGGTGTCATGCTACTGTTGTATTTTAGGGATTCGTTTACCTAAAACCAAACGCGTTTCAATAAGGAAACCATGACCATTGGTGGTAAAAAGAGAAAAGCTTGGTTTTGGAGGCATTAAAAGTGACAATCAACTTTGTTCTCCCATTGTACTACGTGCCCCAAATCAGAAGAGAGGGAGTCAGAAAGATCTTAGTCCTTAGTGCTCTACGACGTGCTGCCATAGATAGCTGTGACGTCTGTGTAGAGATCAACAAATGATCTCATGATACGATTTGGAAGATCATTTATGAAGATCAGGAAGAGGGCAGGACAAGAATGGATCCCTGAGGTGCGCCGGCATTGATATTTTGAGCTTCAGACTTCTGCCCATCAACAACTACTTTAATAGAACTATCGGAAAGAAAAGACGATGGTTTTGAGGACATTTCCATACATTCCATACGTAGCAAGTTTGTGAAGCAAACCTTTGTGCCAAACCCTATCGAAAGCCTTTGATATATCAAAGGCTATCCCCCTAAAATGAAGACCCCGTTGCCAGATTAACTAATCCTGTGAAATATTAGAGTGTGCACATCAGCTGTAGATTTTCAGGACGAAATCCATATTGCTTGTCAGATAGTAGATCGTTTCTGTGTAAATGGTTGATGGTGGAAGCTCTTTGGGAAAATTCAGATACTTTGTGACATATAAACGATGGGTATTAGACCGTAATTAATAAATACTCCCTAAATTTCAGTTTCTTTGGAATATTAGGGGAGCGCATAATATGGGCACACTCGCTAATTTGAAAATTCAAATATTTCAGATGTGCATTAAGTTTTATCTATAGTCACTAGACACCAATGTAGCAAGATTCCCTGAATGTCAATTTCTTTTAAGACCCCTTAAGCTTAAACCTTAAATTTTATGGTTTAGTAGCAGAACGATGAAGAGTAAGACAACTCAAAGATGCAGCACATATGTTAGGCGACAATAGCCTCCTAAGTAGACATAGTATAGAATTTAATACAATATGGAAACCATTAATTATTGATAATAGATTAGAACACCATTATATATATATATATATATATATATATATATATATATATATATATATATATATATATATATATATATATAGTAATAAGTAGTAAGACTACACATTTAAAACAAGAATATGTCTAAGGCTCTTAAGATTCATACTAGAATTATCTACAGGACTTGTGGCACAACGGATAAAAGTACTAACTAATAATCAGTTTTACGTGACAGTTTTCGGGGGGGGGGGGTGAAAATTCAATCCTCAGTATGGACAATACTAAGAATACCATCACGAATTACTTAAGACTTCTACCTGGTCATAGCTGACGGAATGAGAGAAAGCTACACCGTAGATAAAATAACAGGTTCTGTTTGAAATTCCGTACAGATTCCCGAGTTCGATACAAAGATTCCCGAGTTTGACAAGACACACCTGAAGAAGGTCGCAGGTTACAATAACATCCAAGATGAGAACAATAGTTCAAATGATCCTAATAATACCAATAATGAATTCTCGTCTCAAAAAATCCGAAATATGATAGATCTTCAAGGATTTTTTACTCAGCATAGCCAATTCCGTTAAGCAAATCATGCATGACTATGTTGCAGATTGTGGGGTCTACATGCTAGATTCAACTTCAGTTGGGGCTGTTTAGTAAATTAATACATTAATTCAAATGTAGGAAAACGAATCCAAATTTATGAAAATTTCATAATATATTTCGGAATTTTTAAAAATTAAATACATTACTTAATAAATTATACAAGGTTTATTGTCGTCTTTTGCTAAAAATGAAATAAATATATTAAGAAGTCCTGGATCAACACCTTTATCCACATTGACACTAAAATTTAATTATTTCTATAATGTGATTCTTTATATAGAATAAGAATTAAATTAACCTATTTTAATTAATTTGTGATATTCCATGAAACCAGAGGATGTTGTCTCAGCTTTGTGTTTAGTCCTTTCGTTATATATTTAACTGTCCAAAGGTTTGCCAAGAATAGTATATACAAAGAAAAAGTATATATACGGAATAGTATATATACGGAAAAGTTCAAGTTAATATAAGGAGTAGTATATACAAAGAAAAAGTATATATAAGGAATAGTATATATAAGGAAAAGTTCAAGTTAAAGAATCAAAACAATTCAAGATATCCCCGGAGATCAATTAATACAAAATTAAGTTTTTCACAAATTCGATCTCATGAAACTCCTAGAATATATTAAACACTGCAGATAAAAATAAGCTCAATGATTAACAGGTTATATCAAACAGAGCTTTCATATTATAATTCGGTAGATTGCAAAATTTATTACAAAACTTGTTTTCTGAAAGGCCTGTACATATAGATAAACATTGTTAAATTTTTACTTTCGGAGCTTGATTATAATGTTTAAAATTTTAATTAATAATGTCGTACATCTGCCGAATTAAAATATATATATGTCACTCTTCAATTTGAAATAACATTTTGATCAGTTTTTATTCTAAAGTCTAAAATAGCATTTTCGTTGGTCTGTCACGTTTAAGCTGAAAAAAAAAACATATAGGTAAATGCACAGGTTGAAGAGACACATCTCATTTTAAATGTTTAGTTTATTATTCAATTAGCAATAACCAAATTCATCATCGGCTATTGTATCACCTCTTGTTTGTCTGCTTGTCCATCGTTTGTCTGTCCGTCTATCCGCCGTCTGTCACTTTTCAGTTTTAAATAGCATTTTTGATGGTCTGTCACATTAAAGTTTGAAATAGCATTTTCGTCAGTCTGTAACCCTGAAGTTTGAAATAGCATTTTCGTTGGTCTGCCACGTTTAAGTTTGAAATAACATGTAGCTAAATGCGTAGGTTGAAGGGACGCAGCTTATTTTAGATGTCTAGTTTAGTGTTCAACTAGCAATAACCACGCCTCACAAACTCGTTATTGGCTACGTTATCTCCTCTTGTCCAAGCCTGTCTATAAAAGGCTCTCTTCGTCCATTGGTTGGTACACATATCGACCACTCTTCAGTTTGTTCCTTGTTAAATGTCCAGACTGAATGAAAGATTCTCTGCCCTTGTTAACCCTACACAAGTGTTTTACTTTAATTGCCAGTTCCTGTCATCTATTCAGACATCAGGTATTTGTAATCTTCCTGACCACCATTACCAAAGGTCGGGGGGTCAAAGATATTTAGCTTTTTTATAGTGATTCCACACAGACATTTAAAAGATGACATTCCTTGATAGAGAGTACGTCTCTTGTCAGTGTTAATCCTTTCTATAAATCATGGGCCCCCAAAGAATAATCTCTCTAGGTATCCCATTGAAATTTGCATATGCAACGCTCCCCGAAATGCATGGAGAGGGGGTGCGTCGAAATTCTGTCGGACATGTCTAGGGAGTGTAAAGAAGCTATCTGCTGCTGTTATGGTCAATGGCTGTTGATGGATGCGGTCCTGGATAATTGGGAGCAAGCAAAAATCAGGCATTCAGATAAGAAGGATATTGTTTTCATTTCACGAATGGCCAGAGTCCATGGCGGCAGAGGTGAGGGGAAGAGATGACTAGGGAAATTTTGTTTTTCTTCTTCTTCTCCTCTTAATCTAGAACCGAGGGGGAGGGGGAACGAAAACCTCCCATTAGAGTTGCAGCTTCCAATAAGCAACTGAAATTGATGAGTCTTGAGCTAGAACGATATTAGCAACCCCCCGGAGTGAAGTCAGGGTAACAAGTTTGTTTTTTGATCTCCACTATGACAGTTCATAAAAGTGTTATGACATCGTTTTCCATCCGGTTAAATACATAGGTCATTTTTGTCATTCATCACGTGTATTATGGATTATATATATATATATATATATATATATATATATATATATATATATATATATATATACTAGCAGGCTTTGCCAGCTCGCTATCGCTTCGCAAAGTTCGCTACTTGAAATACTTAAAATCAAAATTTTAAATAACAAACATTTCATTCATAAGTTTTTTTGGCAGACACAAAACTATAACTTTCGCATTCATTCGTACAAATAGATTAATATTAACATTTTGGTAATTTATTTATCTTTTAAATAAGACCGTAATGAAATCAAAAGAACGAAGAAAAAAATCAATTTGCCTCAGTAATGGTGTGTGTGTGTTGATGGTGGTGGCGTGGGGGGGTCTTTTTTACTTACAACTTAGTTGTGAAAATCAAGTCAGTCCCCTTAAAGGCCGGAAAGGAACATTTAAACAAATATGCGAAACGTTTTGTCTATAGGATACAAACAATCATTGAATTTAAGAACAATTTAAAAAATACGACGTCGTTAATGGGAGAGGAGGGAGGAAAGATGGAGAGAGAGAGAAACCGAGCAAAGCAGCCAGCCAGCCAGCTCCCTACCTCCCCTCACTTTTACTCTTCTCACTTATGCCTGTCGGTAAAAATTCTAGCAAGCAATTTTAGTTTAATTTAAAACAGGTTTATAGTAAGTTATCCCATTTTTTAAACCACTTCCACCAATTACTGTTAATATAAACGAAACTATTCCATACATATAGACAGAATAGAACAATAAAATTACAATTCAATAGCACCAAACATTAATTTATCTATTTAAAAACAATTATACAAATTAGGCATTTAAATAATTGTCTTTTGATAGTTCATCTCTATTATATATAGAGTATTATCGAAATTCTATCCATAAGAGCTCGAATATTCTAGTGAAAACTTTTTTCTCATAAAATATATAAAATTAAATATTCATTAAGTTCTTTTTTAGTAAATGTTTTCCATCTATTTTCACCAAACTTATCTACAACAGTGTCACCTTTTTAGAAATACTTTTGGAAAATATGAAATTCAAATTCAACTCTGAAAGAAGATATAAGCTGAATATTTATGTGCCATAGGAAAAAATACTAAAACTACGTTTAAATCAATAAAAAATAATAAACAGAATGATTAACCATGTTAGATAAATCCAGAAATAACGCTAAAAAAGTGAAATGGACATTTATTGGAATTATTCGATTGAAATATTTAATCTGTATACTAATATTGTACGACAATTACACAGGGTGATTCGAAACTCTTCTTAAACTAGCAAAACGAAATAGCAATAGAGGAACAAGTAATGCAGAAGTAAAAAAACACGTTTTGAATTCAGTTTATTCATTTTAAGAACAGTAAAACGACATAAAAACACTAGAACAAGAAAAGAACAAGTAAAAGAGTAATAAAAAGAAAATATAATGGATTCAGTTTATTTACTTTCATTAACAGTCACACATCAAGAACGGCTGTATGAAGACCATCATTTTTATGATGCTGCATAATGAGCTGTGTGATATTTTACAAAACTGTGCTTTGGTAATTGTTACCCTTTTGTTGTTACTTTTTGGTAAGGGTAACAAGGCTTTCAGACCAACTTGTATATTTTATAACAAGGCTTTCGGACCATTCTGTATATTTTATAACAAGGCTTTTGAACCACTTTGTATATTTTATAACAAGGTTTTTGGACCACTTTGTATATTTTATAACAAGGCTTTTGAACCACTTTGTATATTTTATAACAAGGTTTTTGGACCACTTTGTATATTTTATAACAAGGCTTTTGAACCACTTTGTATATTTTATAACAAGGCTTTCGGACCATTCTGTATATTTTATAACAAGGCTTTTGAACCACTTTGTATATTTTATAACAAGGTTTTTGGATCACTTTGTATATTTTATAACAAGGCTTTTGAACCACTTTGTATATTTTATAACAAGGTTTTTGGACCACTTTGTATATTTTATAACAAGGCTTTTGGACCACTTTGTATATTTTATAATAAAGCTTTTGGATCACCCTGTATATTTTATAACACGGCTTTCGGACCACCTTGTGTATTTTATAACAAGACTTTTGGCCCAACTTGTATACTATAAGAATAAATGTATCTTAAAATAAGTAGATAAACGCATGCTTACATTTTATGACAATACTTTCGGACCACCCTGTATATATTCTGCGTAATGATTATCTTAAGGGTTGAGTTGAAATGATGGTTAAAAAGAAAGGTGTCCTAAGATTCATAGCACAAATTATAATGTGCATCTGTCAAAATACTCGACTGTTTGAAATGTAAGTAAGATAGTGTTTATTTTTCTGTTTTACAACATATCACCCCTTTTAGGACATCTAATGCCAAAAATACAATAATTATTGTCAATGCAATAAATCCGATAGGATTTTAATTCAGGCATAACCAATCTGATAGTTCAAGGTCCCATCTATTAGGCCAATTACACATACTTTAAGATAGGTTATAAGAAAAAGAAATATGTACATAAGTAAAAAATAAAATATGAGTAAACATATAGAATATAAACAAAGATAGAGTATAAACTATGGTGTATCAATAAATATGAATAACATATAAGTAAAAATTGGCTATAAAAGAGGATATACGTTATACACTCGTGTATAGCCAATTCCATAACTTACAAGGGTATCCATTATGCCAATTACATACCCTCAAGATAACACATTACTGAATAAGTCCTGGTCCTGATATATAGTTGGTGCCACTACTAAAAACAATAGGAATGTATAAAGTACTAACCTTCAAATGACATGTGTTAAAATTTAAGCCCAATCGGATTATTAGTTTACAGATTACAGTTTTTTAAGTGAAGCTACTGCTGCAAATTTTCGAAACAATGTAAACATCTGAATCTCGTATGTTGATAAAGAATTGCTTTCTGATGGGAAAATATTCTGATCAAGCAAAGCAATGGCTTGATAAGTTGTATTCGGACTCTGCTTCGTCGAAAACATCTGTTAAGAGGTGGAATGCTGACTTTAAACGCAGTCGAACAGACACAAATGTTGCTGAACGCTCAGGTCGCCTAAATTTGGCAATTGTCCTGGAAAACATTAGAAAAGTCACCAAACTAGTTTTGGGTGATCATAAAGTGAAGTTGTGTGAGATAGACGAGGTGTTGAAGTGGACAGTGTATTCACCATTTTGCATGAACATTTGTCAGTGAGAAAGCTGTGTTCAAAATGGGTGCCACGTTTGTTCACAGTCTATCAAAAACAACAATCCATTGACGATTCAGAGCGCTGTTTGCAACTGTTTCAATACAATGTGACAATGGATGAAAAATGGATTCACCACTTCACTCCAGAGTCAAATCGGCAATCAATTCAGTGGATAGCAGCAGGTGAAAGCTGTCCAAAGTAATCAAAGGTGCAAACATAAGCAGGCAAGGTGTTGGCCTCGGTATTTGGAATGTGCAAAGTATTTTGTTCATTGATTACCTTGAAAAAAAAAATAACCATCAATAGCGAATATTATATAGCATTATTTGTGCGTTTGAAGGAAGAAATCGCCAAAAAAACGGCAACAAATGATGAAAAAAAAAGTGCTGTTTCACCAAAATTATTCATCATGTTACAAGTCGATCACAACGATGGCGAAACTACATGAATTGCACTTCGAATTGCTTCAGCAACCACCCTATTCTCCATATCTGACACCCCAGTGACTACTGTCTGTTTGCCGACTTCAAAATAATGCTCCAGGGTCCAATGAAGAAGTGATATCGGAAACTGAGGCGTATTTTGAGGCCAAAAACAAATCCTTCTAAAAAAGGAGTTCGAATTGTTAGAGAGGCGTCAGATTGAGTGTATCACGCTAGAAGGAGACTATGCTAATGAATGAAGTTCAATTTTGCCTAAAAGTTGTTGTTTTATTAGTTAGGGTCGAGACTTAGTGATGTGTTAGATTATAGGTCAAAATATAGATATAATTAAAAATAGGATATCATTTAAAAAATTCTGAAATATAGGTAAAATGATGGTGTAAGTAAACACTATGTTCATAAATGAATATAAATATACATAACATATAAGTATAAATAAGATATCAAAATTGGATATTACTTATAGTATTAAGACATTTTCTTGGCTTTTTTGCTTGGAGCAAAGTGTAGTATTTGGTCGGATATGACATGTCATATGTTGTCCTCGTTTAGTGAAAGAGAAATCTTTCTATACTGAGGTAATTAAAATTTTTGCCCCAATCCAGAATGTCTCTTTTTGTGGAGTTGGATCTTCCCCACATTAAAAACCGACCTTGTGTCTAACTCAGCCCTCGTGTAGCAGAAAATGAATAAAAAAAATGAATTTCCAGGAGATGTGGTAAATGTGCGTACGATACAGCAATTCAAGGCTAAATTGGACAGATGCAGGACCATTTTATCCTCTTCTGCGTTTACCCCCTTTCACTTGTTTTTTTTTTGTTTGGCGCCAAATCTATTGAATTGCATTGCATTGAATTGAATTGAATTGAAGATGGTATGAATTCTGTTATCTTATGTAAATTTGGTCAAAAATTAAAAATTAGGCTCCGATGTTGGAATAATGCTTTGTAAATGCCTACAAGTAAGGAACAAGTAACAAAGTTTTTATGAAATGATATAAGTATATATTGAACTTGATGCCCATATATTGTGGAATGCTCTAATGGTCTCCCTAGCTGACTAACCTTTTATAAAAGGAGATAATTATTACAGTAATACACTCACTTGCAGGAAATCTAATATGGCTGCCAAAGAAAAAGTGTCCCCCCCGACACAACAATGGCGACAAGTTTACCGGAAGTTTGTGATAAATGTAGAACCCACTTCGCTCGGCAAGATTTGAGAGATTATTTATTGCACTGGATATAAACTCATGAAAAAGTCAAAAAGCCTTGTTGCTTTATTATGCTGGAACACAGGTCACTGACTTGTGTGTTTTTTGTTTTTCCATTGGCTCGTTCTCTCTCTCTCTCTCTCTCTCTCTCTCTATATATATATATATATATATATATATATATATATATATATATATATATATATATATAAGAAAATGATAGTTTGCTTGAAGCATTGCTGTAAATAAGTTTATAGATATTTAATAAGACTGCATGCAATGCGGAAAAAAAATGGAACGGTGAAAAAGATGAACAAAAACAAATAATTGAAGACAATATATGTGTCATTTTCCTTCAAAACTTATCTATTTATTTTTCAGCTAATCTCCCACTTACTGTTAATAATGTGCAGAATAGTGGAAAATATTTTGATATTTCGGGTTAAAAAGGCCCGTTCTAAAAAACAAACGTTTTTTCCGTTTTCAGAGAATCTAGCATCGAAATATAACAGCCATCTTTAGACGTTTCTTCTCTGGAAACGGAAGAAACATTGGAAGAGGGAGAGTACAAGAGAGAGAGAGAGAGAGAGAGAGAGAAAGGGGAAGAGGGAAGGCAAGGCATAATAGGAAGAAGAAAAGAATGTAAACGGAAAGAACAGAAGAAAGGGGGGAATAGGATAGAGCGAGAGATAGTACAGAAATGAAGAAGAGGAAAGATAGCGAGTGAAAGAGAGGGGTATAGGAAGAGGAAACTATAAAACTTGACAATACCAATTAAATCATTGAGTGAGAATGAAAGGACAAATAAAGGGAGAGTAAGAGAAAATGTTGGGATAAAATAAACCCTGGAAAAATTTTCGCACGTGAGAATGCAGTAACAATAGTGTAGATAAGTGCTAAAAGAGAAATAGGGCGACAGCTTTTGTGAGAAGGAACACAACAACACTTGTATATAATTTTAAAGAAGTTTTACTAGGTGAGAAAAATGAAAGCATATATATACAACAAAAATAGTGCGTTCAAAGTTCAGAAAGGAAGTAGGCAAAGATGGGTTTGCAAAAACGTGCTTCGCGAGAACTTATCTTGTTAAAGAGTTTGGGTAACGGGTTGCCCGTGTACGCGCCTCAAACTTGGCTCTTATCGTGGGGAAGTAAAGGCCTTTTGCAAGTGCCGTCTTTGAAAACTTTTGTTGCAATGCAAGCGGGCCGATAACAACCAAGGTTGGGAATCTGGAAACAAGGGTTGGCTAAATCCGAACTGCCGTTTAGGGCTCTGTCTAGATGTAGTCGATTCAATCCAAGATGGTGGGTAATGAGGAGTGGGAAGGCTATCTCTGTGACTGCCGTCGTGGGCTTTGTCACAGAGGGATCCAGCCGTGATCCTACTAGGTTGAAAAGAGGGGTCGAAAAGAGGCTTGAACACAGTGTGCAAACGTTTTTATGGGCTGACTCACGTGACACCTAAGAGAATAGGGGTTGGTAATGCCTGACAACTAATCTGTGAGGGGGACGTTAATAAATTCCAACAAAAGAAAGAGAGAGAGAGCAAAGCGGGAAACAGGGAGAAGGAAAATCATATTAGCGAGAAAAAGAGAATTTGAAATGAAGATAAAAGAAGAGGATAAAAAGAAAATAAATAGGGACTAAAAGAAGAGGAAGAAACTGAGAGAGCGAGTGAAAGAGAGAAAGTGGTAGAGCAAGAGAGTGTATGTGTTAGAACGGAGAAGCAAAGAGAGGGAGAGTAAGAGAGAGAGAGAGAAAGGGAAAGAGTGAGAGAAGACAAGGCATATGAGGGAGAAGAAAAAATGTAAGAATGCGAGCTAAGAAGAGGGAAACAAAAAGAGAGGGAGAGATATAGGGAGAGAAAAGGAGAGCGGAAATTGGGAAATCGAGTGAAAGAGAGAAAGAGATAGGAGAAAAGAGTAGTGTAAAAATATAATAATAACAATTTAATCAACCTTTCATTGTCATTCTTAAATAACAACTTACAAAAATGTTGGGCAAAACACTTTACTTATCATTTTTATCCATTGAACTTTTTTTTTTGATTTGTCAAGAAACAATGGATTCTTTAAAATCCTGATTCCTAATATGACAATAGTGCATTTTTTCAAAGACCACAACATTGCAGGGTAAATCGGTAAATCGTCTAGGTCGGCAAGTTAGGAATGTCTCTAAGTTCCAGAGGATTAATATACTGAAGCGCTTGTCTGTCGAGTAGGAAAGCACAGAACCATAAAGATTATCCATTGAGTATTTCCGAAGAAGGGAATTCCTGGCATTTTCTACAGTGTCTGAATAGGGGTTAATCCTTTTATCAGACAGGGGGCACTTTGAATCCACCCATAAAACGGCACAATGGGATGCAAAGGATTTTTCCGATTTCATTTTCCAGCTGATGAATCTGATCTGTTCCATCAGTGGACGGGGGAATAAAAGAAATGTTTGTTCCACATTTTTGGTAGAGACGATTCCCAAAGGATGTGGAAATTTCTGTTGAGACTGTGCGGCAAAATATCAAGCGTAATGGTGCCAAAAAAGATTTTTATAAAAAAAAAATCCAGAGTTATAATGGAACTCTTCATATAAATTCTCCTTCTCTTTCTCTCTCTTTCTCTTTCTCTCTCTCTTTCACTGTCTCCCTCTCTCTCTCTCTTTCTTTCTCACTCTCTCTAACTTTTTAAAGTTTGATAGAATGAAAGAGAGATAGCTTTCTTCTCTCTCTTTCGCGTATCGCGTACGTGTACGGCATAATCACGTCGACACACCAGTTCTAGTTAGTTAAGCGACGTTGAGCCTGGTCAGTACCAGATGATTGACCATTTGGGAATACCAGGCGCTGTATGTGAGAAGACGTCGGCACCTCTTTGCAAGAACTGCAAAAACCTAACGTCGTTATCTCTTCTGACCGGGATATACATGTGATTGGGGACCACTTGTGAATTTAATATTCCCTAGAAACTTTCTCCTTTGGAGGAAGCCGGTTCAACCCGCCCAGAATAAATACCGCTTCATTTCGTTTTTTCTCTCTAACTATGTGTTTCCTTCAAGCTCCCCTCCCATTCTCCCCGTCTCTCTCTCTCTCTCATTCACTCTCTACTATCTCTTCGTTTCGTTTTTTCTCTTTATCCGTTTCCTTCAAGCGTCCTCTCTATCTATCTCTCTCTTTCAATCTCTCTCTCTCTCTCTCTCATTCACTCTCTACTTCTATCTGTCTCCTCGTTCTCCCCCTTTATCTCTGTAAGACTATTATCTAAGGATGTGGGCCTTCCTGTTTAGACTGTAATAAAAAAAAACTCAAGTGTAATAATGCCCCAAAAAAAGATTTATATATAAAAAAAATCAAGACTCATAATAGAACTCTTCGACACCCCCTCTCTCTCTAACTTTCTAAAGTTTTTGACAATAAGAGAGATAACTTCCTGCTTTCTCTTTCACTCTCTTAACTATCCTCTCCCTTCAAGTTCCCCCTCTCTCTCTTTCTCTCTTTCACTCTCTCTATTTCTACTTCTCTCACATCCTCACTTTCCTTTATCTCAGTACATATATCCCGTTGTCTCTTCTCCCTTCCCTATCCACTATCATTGCCTCAGACGGTGAATGAGAATAAGAAAAGTTGTATCTTTAAGAATGCAATGTCTTATTTCAGTCAATGAATCATTATTAATTAATCATTTACAATACGTATTGTATTTTGTCATTAAATCACATTCAAAAAAGGAATGAAATGCCCTATAACCGACAGACCAAACCCAACCCATAATTTTATAGTTTTATATATTTTATATTTAGAGGGAGAAATATTTAGAGAACGTACCGTTATGTTATTTTAAACTTATTTCTACGTTGGCATCGCGAAATTAATTCACTCCACGGATTTAATATATCATTGTATTCATGCTTTTATGATTCGAATTTTTTCCTCCAGGCATAGGTTGCATCCTTGCTTCTTGAACCAAAGATGCAACTATTGACTACTATTAACATCTATTAAAGCTTTTAGTTTGTTTTGTCTATTCACAGAGAGGGAGAGACTCCATATTCACTTCTCTCAGCCATTCAACTATTAATGGTTTTCACTAACAGTGTAGACATACATTATTTTTACAATAACAAGTACACAACATTTACTCCTACCAATTTTTCTTTTATAGCTACATCTCTCCCTATTCATTTTCATCAGTCAATCAACTTTTTCACGTTTTTACTCAGACATTAGACGCATTTTAATTGGGTGATTTTTCTTCTCTAACTGTTTATTCTAAAGAAAACATTATTCTGTGTCTAAAATTCGTGGCTATTTTACTTCTACGGATTAGTAAATCTTTTACATCTTAAACTATGAATTTTCTAGTTGGTCACTAATACACACACACGCATATATATATATATCAATATATATATATATATATATCAATATATATATATATATATATATATATATATCAATACATATATATATATATATGTGTGTGTGTGTGTGTGTGTATATATATATATATATAGCAATAGATAAAGTGAGCCGATATATTTGATGTTTTATATACCTTTATGTAATTTTCTATATATATTTTTTTAATATATTTTCAAAGTTTAATTTTTATTACCTGCAGTAATGTCATTGCGGTAATGGTCCTCTGAGGAGAAGATTTTCTTTGAAAACTCATGAGTTACGGACTTTAAAGAACTTTGCCTGAACATTGAATTGTAATAAAATTTGATTCGTACCTCATTTTATTCTTTCACTTTATCTATTGCTATTAATGCTCTATCCAGTATATTGAGCTTTATTTTTATCCGGATGTTCACTAATTAAAGATATTAGTTGACTCTTATATCTTTTGTTGTATTAACCTTATATATATATATATATATATATATATATATATATATATATATATATATATATATATATATATATATATATATATATATATATGTATATATATTATTATTATTATTATTATTATTATTATTATTATTATTATTATTAATTTTTAACACCCTTTCCTTTTAGCGGCCACGTGCTATTAAAGTTCTATTCATGAGGAGATGTTTTTAAATCGTTCAAATAAGTTCGGACGAACACTTGGATAACATCAAGAACAAAGGACCCTACTAATTACAAAAAAAATAAAATAAAAGTAATACCTTTACTTTTGTTGTGAAACACTCGTTCTCTGAAGATGGATATCTTATCCGAAATTTATAAGATAAAAGTCAAGTAAAAAAAATGTGAATGATTTTTAATAAAAATATTTGTATCTTATACATGGTTTTCAAATATATATATATATATATATATATATATATATATATATATAGTCTCGGAAGTTTCTCAACCATTAAAACTATATTAAAAAAAAAAAAATTTTTTTTAACTTATAGTCCCAAGTCTTCCAGTGGAAAATCACTCATGTAAGTCAATTTATTTTTTACAGTTATTATATTAGTTTGTTTCTAACACTATTTTTAAGGATCATCAGTTGTGTACCATGAAAAACTGTTTCGGGAATTTATATAGATATATATGTGTATATATATATATATATATATATATATATATATATATATATACATAATTTTCATCTCATGTATTTTTTCTTTTTTTCTTTTCGATTAAACTTATATGGTGAATGCTTTGAATTTTTTAAATGTTTGATTTGTTATTCAATTTACCATCTTTTTGCTATTTCTGAGGTCCTTTCACCGGTGTTATTTTTTAGTACAGAAATCTGAGTTTTTTTCTCAAGAGACTTCTGTATGTGATGTTATAAAAGGCGCTGACGAACAGACGTTTTGGAATTATCAAAAATAATGAAAAATAAAATATTTCCAAAAAGTCTTGGAAACGATCGTACGCCTAATAATGGCTGGTTTTGAATTCTTGGAAAATGTTCAAATTTAGTGATCATTATGTATTTTAGAATATATATTCTAGGCATGACGATGCGTAATATAGACCCATTATATTTTGGTAAATGTTAACATTAAGGGGGTGCATATATCTAAAGTTTAAACATGTTTTATAAACCTATCATTATAAATTTTAAAGTATATATTCTCGGCAACCTGGTAAGTAACATGGGCACATTATTTTCGTTGAAAAATTTACCATTTAAGGGTGTGCCTACCTAAACTTGCACCCTACCCCTAAAACCTTTTAGAATAAGTTAGATATCAAAATATTAATGGAGAACAGAATTGCTCTCCATCAAGTGTTGAGTTATATTAAGTAATACATTTTTAAAAGGATTCGTGCGCTCGTGAGCAGCAATAATATGCATGTGCTTGGTAAAACCTTAAACTATTACACTTATTATGAATTATAGAATATATATTCTAGGTAACAGGGTGAGTAACGTTGGCACATTATTTATTCTTTTGTAAACTTTACCATTTAGGGAGGTTCTACCAAAACCATACCATACCCACCCAAAGAAAGAAAGAAGAAAAATTTAAATTTTTGTTCCAATCCAGATTGCCCCGTTTTTAGAGAGCTGGATTTTTCCCACATTTAAAACAGACCTTGTGTCTAGCTCTTCCACCGTGGAAAGGCGAGCAAATAAGGACTCTATATTTTTTTTTCACCAACAGTTTAAGTATGGAAGACAAAAACTAAAAATAAAGAGACCTCCAGAGTTATGCAGAAACCATTCCTTCAGTGGTTCCAAGTATGTTTGCCTTCCGTGCACACACTCACCTTAGTCGGGGGAGATGGAAGTAGATAGGACCGGCTCTACAAATCCAATTTGCCTGTCTGTACAATGGTTTTTTTTGCACACTTTATCTTAAACTAACCTTCCTGAATATCCACACGCGAAGTCCATTGGATCTCTAATAACATATCACAAATCCCAAGTACACAATCTTGTAATATATAAAATGTAAGCTTTGCGTGGGTGGGGGTAGAATAATTTTGTAGCCCTCTACACCCAACTCACACATGCACGCCATGACCATCTTGTCTCCATGGATTGTGCAGAACAAATCTAATATTGCCCACAATGACAGGCGTTCCCTTCCCTTTTCCAATGTTCTCACAACTCAGGATTTCGATATTTGTTAGTGTATGTTTTTTATGGCGATGTTATAAAACTATGTGTTCATCTTAATATCAGCCATAGAACATTTAAATTTCCTCATATGTTGCCGTTTGTTAGCATCTAAAGTCAATTTCCTTATTCTAAATTTAAAAGCTTAAGAGCGTTTTCTCCATCTACAGGATTCAACATACATTTTTTGGTTTCACGTTTTGTCTTCGTTCATCGATTTTCTAGGCCATGTACATGTTTTCCCGTTTTAGATTTTCTTTGGTTAGCTTTAAACTTTAATTCATTTCTTTCCTTTAAGTTTCTTACTTTCGTTAGTTTCCTTTTCTTTTATTTGTATTAAATAAATGCTTTTACAAGCTATGCTTTCTTACTTTTTTTTTCGTTTTTATTTAAAACAAATATAGCTGTACCTACTCGGCGTTGTCGGGGAGCCATTTTACTTTCATTTTTATTTCGCTCATTTGTATTTTCTCTTAATTTATTTTTCAAAATATTCACATTTTGGTAAAGATAATTCAATGAAAAAATATGTCGTTAAAAATCAGTTTTGCTATAAAATCGATCGGACGACTTATGAAATGTTGACATTTAAATCCCATAAATAGTTTCAATTTTTTAAAACTCTTAAGTGTTTAAATACTGAGCTTGATTCTGCTATGCTGATAAGGAAAACAGTTCCTTTTTACTCGTTGACCCTCTCCCGCCAGTTCACTTTCTCTTAATTTATTTTAATTAAATATTTGCATTTTTGGAAAGATAATTTGATGAAGTAATATATGTTATTAAAACAATAAAAATGTATACAAAACTTTAATTTTTAAAATTCCATAAATACTTTCGAGTCTTTTTACTGTGTCGATTTCGTTGTTAAAACAACGAAATCGACACAGTACGAAATAATATACATTTTTAAACAGCTGTGACATGCCGGTCCTTTTTATTTATTTTTTATTTTAAATCGGAATTTTGTGAAGTTTAATTGAATTACTGGTGGTATTACCGGCCCATTTAGCATAATGGTTAGAGTGTTCGCTAATAGGCTGAGAGACCGTGGTTCTATTATCGATCGATCATACCAAAAATCAAATAAATGTTACTTTATGCCTCCTTGCTAAACACTCAGCATCATCAAATGAAGGATCAAGGATAATTGGAGCAATAAGGGGAAAGGGATAGCACCCTCCCCTACATCCAGGTGTAGTAATCAACGAAAAAGGAAGCGTGTGGGTCGCCCTCGACTACTATCGATCCATTTTTTAAATACTTACCGCATGATTTCGTCATGACATTAATCAAATAAAATTGTTTAAAATTATAACATACTTGAAAAATAAATTAAATTTTAAAAAGTTACGTTTTAACGTGAATTGCTACACAGAAACAATATGTTGTCTGACAATTTTATTATATAGATAACGTTTTACACTTGGTGATTTCTATGTCTTTACTTAAAGAAAAGCGTTTACAAACATTCGTTTATTTTATTTTTTTAGAATCTTATTAAAAAATAGTTGTATTATTTAGATTATTCGAACTACTATTCTCATCTTGGTTGTAATTTTCCCAACGTTTCGCCCGATGTAACCTTTAACCTTCTTCAGATGCATCTTATAAAACTCGGGAATATTTATTTTGAACTCGTGAACCTCGGTAATTTAAATAATACACATGATCAATCCTCACCACAAAGATTTCTAAACGTGAAAACAAAAGAATTTTTTCAAACAGATTCCTTCCACCCCTTGACGCCTTTTGTTTTTACTTTGTTTTCTTTCGCTTTCTTCCTTACTTACTCCCTCGTTCTTTCATTCACTCTTTTATATACTTACATTTTTTGTTCCCTTTCTTTACTTATTTTCTTTCCTTCTTTTCTTTCTTTTTCTTTCTTCTTCTCTTTCATTCCTACTTTACTTTTCAGCTTTTCTCACTTACTTTCCTTCCTCTATTTTACATTATTTCCTTCAATCTTTCTTTTACTTTCCTCTTTCATTTTCTTGCTTTTCTTCTTTTTTCTTTCCTTTCCTTCATTTATTTTCTTCCTTCTTTCTTTCAATTCCTTTTGGCCTTCCTTCGTTTTCATCCATTTCTTTACTTCTCCTCCTTTCCTTTCCTCCCTTCTTTTCTTTATTTCCTTTTTCCTCCCCTCCTTCATTCATTTCCTCCCTTTTTCCTTTCATTTCTGTCTTTTTCTTGATTTTCCTTCCTTATTTCCTTGAACCCTTTCCTTTTTCCATTCCTTATTTCCTATTCTTCTTTCGTTCTTTCTTTCTTTCTTTCGTTTCCTCCCTTCTTTACTTTTATGCTTTTCTTACTTATTTTCCTTCTCTTTCTTTCTCTTTCTTTCCCTTTATCCTTCTTTTTCTTCCTTATTTCTTTCTTTTCATACCCTCTTTCCTTTTCTTTCTTCTCCTTTCTGTCTTTTTCTTGCCTCCTTTCCTTTCTTCTCCGCCTTCCTTCTTTCCTTTAATTCCTTTCCTTTTCTTCCTTTCCCTCATTTCCTTTCGTCCCCTCTTTCTCTCTTCCCTTATTTCATTTCTTCCTTTAGATTTAACACTTTCTACCCTTCTTTATCTATTACTTTGATCCTATTTTTCGTCCCCTTTATCTGGTGTTTTTTTTTACCATTTATGGAATAGCGTTTCATTTATATTTTTTCAGAGATTTTTTTTTAATAATTTCCAACCTCTTCATTTTTATAGCTTGTAAGGGGAAAAAATGCAAAAATAAAATAAAATATTACAAAAAATCAAAAACAAAAGAGAACATGGAAATGAATCCATAAAAGTCCATCCATCTCTTCATATGACAGGAAGTTGAGGAAACTGGTTCATACGTTTACATTCCTGTCAGATTTCTTGAAGACGTAAACAGAAGAATCTGTGAAAAATCAGAATGCTAAGTGCAATCTAAATGCTTTCTGATTCTTAGTTCTTTATTTTCGTTCCATTTCTTCCCGAATTTTTTATCTGTTATTTTAGTTTTATTTGTTCATTTTTGTCCGATTCTTGTTGAATTATTTATGTTTCTGGCATTTTATTCCCATCTTCTATTTGTGTCTTCAGATTTTCTATTCACTTACTTTTTCTTAGATTTATCTTTTTCGTTTCACTATTTTCCTTCATAGTTCTTTGTTTCATGTTTATTCTCATTCTTTCTTTCTTCTCGATTGTCTTCATTTTATTATTCATTTCACTGTTTTCCTTCGTTTCTTCCTTACATATTTTCTTTCTTTTTTTCTTTTTGACTTCCTTTCATTTTTATTTTATCTTTTTCATTTTTCTTTCCTCTCGTTTGATATTCTTCATTTTACTATTTTCCTTCCTTTCTTTTTTGAATAATTTTCTTTTCTTATTTCGTTTGTTGTCATTCATTCATAGTTCTTTGTTTCATCTGTATTTTTTACCCTTTATATTTTCTTCCCTTCCTTCTTCTTCATTTCACTGTTTTTCTTCATTTCTTTCGTACTTATTTTTATTTTCTATTTTTTTTGTCTTTTATTCATGGTTCATTCTTTCATTCTAATTTTCTTACGTTTTTTATTTCATTTCTTTTGATTTTCTTCATTTTCTTCTTCATTTCACTGTGTTCTTTCCTTTCTTTCTTACATATTTTCCTTTCATTGTTTTCTTTTTGTCATTAATTCATAGTGTTTGCTTTAATGTTGGTCTTTAATTCAGGGTTCTTTGTTTTATCTTTATTCTCTCTCTTTCCTTCCCTTTGATTTTCTTAATTCTATTTTTCATTTCACTGTTTTCCTTCATTTCTTTCTTACATATTGTTCTTTCCTTGATCTTTTTTTGTCTTTAATTTTTCTTTTCGTTTCTTTTTTCTTTTCTTTCTTTTCTACCTTTCCTCTTCATTTTGTCTCAATTTAAGTTTTCCTTCCTGTCTTTTTTACATATTGTTATTTCCTTGTACTATTTTGTCTTTCATTCATAGTTCTTCCTTTTCTTTTTTCTTTTCTTTTTTTGTACCTTTCTTCTTCATTTTCTTCTTCATTTCGGTTTTCTTTCCTGTCTTTCTTACATATATTTTTCCCTTTCTGTCATTTTCCATTTTGTTCCTTCCATTCATTTTTCTACACTTCAATGTTATATTTTTACTTCATGTTTTGATTTTTCCCGCCTCCATTTTCTAATTCTTTTTCATTCTTTCATTCCTTCACCTCGTACATCTTTTCTTTCTAATACTATTTTTTCACCATTCTTTTACTTACTCCTTTTTTTCAACTTTTCCATAATTTCTTTTTCTTATCTCAGACTTTATTTTCATCTTCTATTTTTGTCTTTATCTCTTCCCTTTCCTTATTGTTTTTATTTAGATTCATATTTTTTCATATTTATTTTTCTTTAAAATTTTCTTATTTTCATTTTTATTTAAAATTTCTCTTTTTCGTCCTCTTTAAAAACATTTTTATTCCACACTTTCTCTTCAGCAAACTGAATAACCATTGTATTTTCAAGGTTAGTGTTACTCCCATCATATCAATATCAATATCAATATATATATATATATATATATATATATATATATATATATATATATATATATATATATATTAATATTTCTGGATTCTATACAAGATAAGATATAAAAAAATCGAAAAATAAATAAATAAGTGTTGTTGAAGAAAAATATCACTGTTATTATTTTCTCAACTTACTTGTTTTTGTTCATCTCCTTTTTTACCGCTCTGGCCTCTAACGCATTGAAAATAGCCTTATATATAAGATACCTACATGCTTATTTACTAGAAATGCTTCAAGCAAACTACCATATCCTTTTGTTTATTATTATGTAAACTTTTGTCTAATATCTGTCTCTCTTACTTTTACTTTTTTCGTCCTTCGTCTTATTTCGTATTTCTTAATTATATGTTTTAATCCTTATGTTTTCTTTTTTTCCTGTCTTTTCTTTTTTTCTAATAGCTTTTTTAAAATTTCCTTCCTTTTATATTATTTCCTTAGTTTATTAGTTTATTTTAGTTTTCTGTTTTTTTTTTTTCTTGCTTTCTTTTTCTGGAAAAAAATAGAAACATTGGAATAATGGAAACATTAAGACATGAAAAAAGTGCGAAAATTTGTAAAACTATAAATTTACGTAACGTAATGGGATGTTCCCCGATCCCTGATGGCAACACATATCTCGGGTTGGCGTTCTGTCTAGAGTCCTGTTCTGTTGACACGTCACAAATTGCAATGTGGATATTTCGTCTTTCAGCTTCTTTTTCTTCTTTCATTCTCGTAGCTGTAATAATGGGAGGAATTTAAAACAACAAATAAACCATTATTTACTCCTGGGGTTTAATTTATTTTCTGCGAGAAGTTTACACCAATGTACATCTAGATGGACTGTAATTTGCCGCCACATCCCCGTAAAAAAACAGAGGGAAACACAATTTAATAATAAGGAAAACATTTCATTCACTAAAGTTTTCAATTTAGATTTATTTTTGAAAGACGACTTAAAACCCTATATTAAGCCTACTATATTGATGAGTGGCCCATTTTTTTAAAGATGGATCCGTTTTTATATGCATAGATATACACAATAGCGTGCATGTTAAGTTGAAAAACATCAACATTACAAAATAAATCGTCCGTCACTGAAAATGGTAACCTAACTGAAAGTAATCTGAAAAAAAAAACTATTAAAGACAAAAAAAAGAATTTATAAAGAGAAAGTATTAAAATTTGTTTACATCCAAATTTAATCAAAATAACCCCCCAAAAATAAATGAGTTATCACAAGTTGAAATCAAAGGGAATTTTACTATATTTATCCATTTTCGCACACTAAACTTAAAAAAAGATGTCTGCTCACTTTGAAGTCAGACTTGATCTCACTTCTCTCTCACGTACTTCCTCTTATGACGTAATATCCTGTGACGTAATCATAACTAGTCTGTTAACTTCTAATGGAATTTTCCATTGCTCTAACCTTATGCTTACTCTAGCCTTGCGTGGAAAACTACTGTTGGACACGCCCATTTTTAATCTTGAAAAGAAAGAAGGGTACTTATGCAGGTTAGGACCCAAGCTAAGCCCAAACCCTAACCATAACCCAAACGCCTTATCCTAACCCTAATCTATACCGACACCAAATCGATTTTAGTTTGGGTCCTAATCAGCATCAGTACCGAAATTAGAAAATTACAGAAAAATATATAGGGATGAATACTGACTTGACTACAGCAAAGAGATAAACTGTTTTAAAAAAGAAAACAGGTGATATACAGAGAGAAAAAACGAAAATATTGCAAATAAAATCACTGAAAATCATAAAAAAACAATGGAAAGAGATCAACATGAAGACCAACAAGTCAAGTAAAATCGAGAATATTTCAAAAATACTGTTAACAAACGTTAACAAACGTTAACTTGCTGACGAACAAGATACTGTTAACAAACGTTAACCTGCTGACGAAACAAATAACAAAACTGCAATTAATTGCTAACAAGTATAACATCATTTCTATTACAGAAACACATTTGTCTAGACAGGAAAAAATTGAACGTAATATTAGGATTGGAAGGCAGACAAAGACAAAACTAATAGAAAGAGTTAAAGATTTAAGTTACAGAAAGATACTGGAATAATTTTGAGACGAGAATAAAAGGCGATTTAATTGAAACTTTCAAAATAATTAACGGCATTTCTAACTACGATGGATACTTTTGTTATATGTCTCGTCAATCTGGAAGGTTACTTATTTTCAAGATCGATTAAAAGACTAGATCTATTAACCAATTAAATTTTTTGAATAATGGCGTAATTGGCCTTTCAGAAGCCTTTTTCAGATTATATTAATGTTGTGTCCTTAAAGGGTCGGTAGAAATAACACGAACATAAGGTAATTAAGAAATAACTCTATCAAAAGAAAGTACAGAAGTAATGGGTCCTCACTTCGCTTCTTTTATCACTTGCACTGATTGGTCATAACGACTCTATTCATAGTCAGGAAGAGTCCACACAGTGTCGAAATGGGGTAGATCACCATAACAATTAAGAACAGCCATTATCATAGAACATTTGAGATAGAAATTATTGAATTCAGAAATATTGGTAAAAAGGAAATTAAGGGAGAAATTATTGGGAGCTATCGGATCGAAATATTTAATAGAATTTTATCTGTATATTGATATTGTGTTAATAGTGTAAATGTTATGCACACTTTTTTAAATGGTTGAATTGAAAAGATAATTAAAAAGAGAGTTGTCCAAAAAGGTATAGTAAACACCCAAGAAAAAAGTATTATGATGATGATGATGATGATGATGATGATGATGATGATGATGAACCGGATATGGATGGTCTAGTATTGGTATGAAAGGAAATTATCAGATGAGATATTTAACGGAGTTTGGTTTCTATGTTGATATTGTATTAATATTGGAAATTTTCTCTACGCTGTTTTTAAGAATTCGAATTGAATTGTGTGCAAGTTCTAAATGGTTTAATTGAGATGAAACTTAAGCAGGGAGAAAATATTATATAAAAAAAACAATTTTCTTTATTGTCCATTTTCTATTCTTTTCTTTCATTTTTTTCACATTTTTGCTTTTCACTTCACTTTCTTTTCACTTCTTTTTTCTATTCTTTCTTTTCTCTCCTTTCTTTCGTATTCTCTACTTTTTCTCTTCTTTCTTTTGTATTCTCTCCCTTTTCACTTCTTTTTGTATTCTCTTCCTTTCTTCATTCTCCGTTTCTTCTCTTCTTTTTCTCTTCCTTTCTTTTTCTCTTCTTTCTTTTCAATTCTCTATTTTTTTCTCTTATTTCTTTATTCTCTTTTTCCTTTTTCCGTGTTTTCTTTTCCTCCTTAAATTTTTTTGTTCCTTTTTTACCTCTTCGATGTTGTCTTTTTGTCTTTTGCTTATCTCTTTCTTATTCGCTTCATTGTTTCTGCAATCTTTTTTTCTTATGTATTTCTCCTTTTTTCCGTTTCTTTCTTTCTATTCTTTCTTGAAGTTTTTCTTTCAAATGTTTCTCTCCATTATCATCTTCTCATGTTTTCCTATTTTACTCTTCTTTTTAGTTCTTTCTTACTTACTGATTTACTTTTTTTGTGTGGTTAACAAACGTAAAGAAATAAACAAAAATGTTAAGTAATCGAAGAAAAGAGATGGGCATAAGTCATTTTTTTCTTTCTCCATTTCTTTCTTTCTTTCCTAGTCTCTTAACTAAGAAAGGATAACTCTCACTGCAAATAAAATTCAAATATTTTAATTTAAAAGAAAAGCTGCGATTGGTTCACGTGGCGACTCTCACCAACATCCTCCAAAATTGAGCCGGCGACCAAGTATAGCGGAAAAGTTTTTCAGACAAATCAGGGAAGCATAAGTCCTGTTGCGAGGAACCGATCCAATAATATACATGATGGAATGTCATAACCTAGACACATAAAAAAAACAGAGAGAGAGAGAGAGAGAGAGAGAGGGAGAGAGAGAATAAAACCATATAACGTTTTCTGAATACGCTCAACAAGGAAACCAGAAGGAAAAGACACCAGGCAATTACACCCATGAAGTGGCATACAAGGGAGGGAGGGAGCGACGGCTCCGGGCATCCAAATTGGGGGAGGAGGCATCCAATCATATTCAAACTATCTCCCTTTCTCATAATATTTCTCAGTATTAAGACGTATACTTGAGTCTTTTGGGGCATACAATTAAGGAGTTGGCCCCGGGCACCACCAGAGCAGCATCAAATCTCTGCACGCCACTGCATCCATGCTAATACACAGACAGGCGATGCTAAAGACAGCCATGCAAAACTAAACTTGAACCAAAATACATAATTGATTCTGATTTAACACAAAATCGATTCTTGAACATTAAGCCACCTGAACGTAATTCTGACGTTGATATTAAAAAAAAGAAGAATCTAACACTCCACAGATTTTATTTATCTTTAATTTTTACATTTGAAAAAATATAAAGATTGCCACAAGGCCAAAAAGGGGTATAGGATGAGTCGGGGTTCGTAAACTAGTCTCAATCACCACAATACCGCGTTCACTCTATAGGCTAATCTATTTAAAATACCCCCCAAATGTTTTGAATTAATTTTATTTACAAGAAAATATTTACAATGATTATGGGGTCTGGGGAAAAAACTAAAAAAAACCAAAAATAAAGAAAAGAAAAATAGCATTAATGAAAATAAAGGAACAAAATAAAATGTTAATTGGGTGGGTTAGTAGGGCCCTTCCAAACCTATATAGAGTATGAACTGCTGGGTGTGTTCTGGTTATATCTGAAAACAAGTAAGTCAGTTCTTAAGTAAGAGTGGGGACTGGCTAAGGGATAACAAAGTAAGAGATGGATTCATTGGGGTTGTGTGGTGTCCTCCAAGATAAGTGTCATTTGGGACGGGTCGCTAACACTCCATAGATATTCACAAAATGTATTCTATGTAAATAAATTGCAATGATTCATTTTATTGATTAATTTACGTGTTTCTATCATTTGTATTATTCGGACTACTATTCACATCTTGATTGTTATTTTCACAACGTTTCGGTTGATGTAACCGACCTTTTTTATGGTACACTTTTTCGAACTTTTATGTCGAACTCGGGAACCGATACAGAATTCTTAACTGACCCCCGCTTTATTTAATCCACATGGGTAACTTGTTCTCATTCCGTCAGCCATAACCGGGTAGAAGTGAGGTTACATCGGCCGAAACGTTGTGAAAATAACAACCAAGATGAGAATAATAGTCCGAATAATCCAAATAATACAAATTACTATCTTCATCTAAAAAAATTTTAAAACATAATATCTACGTATTTATCCTTCATTTTCCTTTATATGGCCCAAAATCTAAATTCCCCTCTACGTTCTAAACAACAATGGTGAATCGACATATACCACACTCTTTCTTCCTTTCTTTCTTCCTTTCTTCCTTTCTTTCTTCCTTTCTTTCTTCCTTTCTTTCTGCATATTTTCTTTTGTTTACTTCCCTCATTTTTTTCTTTCAATTTACTTTTATTTTTCATTTATTTCTTCTTCCTTTCTTCGTGTTTTTCTTTCTTACACATTTTTCTTTCTTTTGCCTTTTGTTTTTGTTTTCTTTCTTTCATTTTTAAATTCATTTTCTCCTTTTATTTATTTCTTCATTTCACTGTTTTTCTTTTCCTTCTCATACACAAAGAAAATGTGTCTCATGGAATCATTAATACAATTCACAATCTTCTCTGCAATCCAATCATATGTGGTACAAATGAGCTTAAGGGAGTACTTTAGTGATCGTCTAATCAGTAGAAGCTAAGATCCTGAATGGACGTTAATCCTCCAGAGTTTTATCTGTAGGGTTATTTCACAGATAATGTATACAAGACAATCCTCAGATTATTCTTAAACTGAAAAGGACCATCAAAGCCAAAATCAGGACCAATGCTGATGCCCGGGTGATGCCAGGTGGCAACTCGTTGATTGTATGCCTCGAAGACTCAAATATAAGTCCTAGTACTCAGAAATATTATGAGAACGGAAAAAAGTTTGAATATGATTGGATGTTCCCTCCAATTTGGATGCCCGAGGTTACCGCCCATCGCCATATGCACGCCACTGATCAGGGCAGTGCTAAGAGTGGAGTTTGTCAGAGTTATTGACAATTTTGCACGTCGTGTGCAGGTGTGCTTATCATTGGATGACGATTAAACAAAGATTGTTGGGGATTCATGACTGAAACTTGGTGGACAAGTCAGGCATACGCTGAAGTTTATTTGTATTAGATATGGTTGTATTGCAGAAAGGATTATAAATTTTATTAACGATTCGATGAGTGACATTTGGGGGGGGGGGGTCACCCTATATATTTTTCTTTCTTTTTCTTCACTCTTCCATTTTTCTGTGAATTATTGTTGCTTCTTTCATTTTTCTTTTCTTTCCTTTTTTTCCTGTTTCTTTTCTTTTTCTTTCTTTCTTCTTCACTTATGGTTTTCTTTCCCTTCTTTCTTTCTTGCATATTTTCCTTTCTTATTTGTTTTTCTTTTATCGTTCGTTATTTAATATTTACAGTCTTTCATTCTTTCTTCCTTCTTCAGTTTGCTGTATTCTACTCTTCTTTTATGCATTTTTTCTTTTCTGCTCTTCTCTTTTTTGCCTTTCATTTTTAAATATCTTTCGCTTTTATTTTACTTTGAATGCTTTATTAATATAATCAATATATTTTACTTAATTTTATTTATTTTATTCACTCATCCGTAATCTTTTATTCATTTGTTATTATTATTTTATACATTTTATTTATTAACCCTAACCCTACGTAATCTTTTATTCATTCGATTTTTATATTTTCTTTACTTCGGTTCTAAGATTCTTGATCTTTTTTATCTTTGACTTTTTAATTTTTGCTTTTCAATTCAAGTCTTTTTGGTTTTTCATCTCTTTTCTTTCTGTGTTAAACAACGTTTGTTTCCTTAAGGCGTTTTCCTGTTTAGCTTAATCGCACAAAATATATGTTCCAAACATTCCTTGGTTTAGGGATTGAGTTATGTTTTAAAAATAATTTTAAATTCTAATTGTTCTAATTAGCAGTAATTTGCCAAGCCACCCATCTCTTACTGATATTCAGTCTATTACTCCCACCCTCTCTCACTCTGTGTTGTTTGCCCGCCCCCACGCGCCTATTTTATGCAGTGTCTATCGACTCTCGCTTCTGACACACATGCACACTATCTATTTATCTATCTATCTATCTATCTATCTATCTATCTATCTATCTATCTCTGCCCCCTCCCTCATCCCCCTCTCTCTTTCTCTCTGTCTCTCTCTGTTTATTTACAGATTCATTTCGTTTCCCCTATATATTATGGTTGACTGCTCTTTTCACTATTCCTCAATTTCATTCTGGACAACTTAGCTTAATCTCTGAACTACAAATCCCCTAACACAGTAACCAATCAAAGAAGCATATTGGCATAACTAAAAAAAAAGAAAAAAAAACATTGTTTTTTTTTCATCTGAAATACAAAAAAAAACAGACTATTTTACTTATACCTGTCAGATCATCGTCTTTTATCTCAATAATCTTATCACTGCTTTCAAAAGTGGTTGCTTTCGTTTCAAACTTATTGAGCTAGCAAATCTCTCAGGTGTCATTTTGATATCATCTTTCTAAATATAATAAAAGTGAACGTACGCGTGTCCGGCTCACTTCAATAATCACGTATGCAAATTCATTTTTATGAGCAAAGGAGAGGCTTAATCTCAATAATATCTGATAATAATGAGAAAGAAGGGAAACAATTTCTTTCCCTTTTAATATTGACACAAAAATATTCATTTTTACTATCAAAACAGAACGAAGGGAGAGAGCGAGAGAGAGAAAGGGCAAGATACAGAGAGAGTTTTGTCTTCATTTTATCGATTAGTTTTATCTTCTTTTTCTTTTTGATTGCCTTTATCTTCTGATTGATTAGTTTTGTCTTCTTTTCTTATCGATAGAGAAAGATTGAGAGAAAGTGTTGTGAAGTTGTCCAACAGTAAATAATAAAGGAAGTCAAGCCGAGGGTTGGTTTAACAAGTGTATTAACAAAGTAAGAAAGTGACTAGCACTTGGCTAGACAGTTACAAGACTGTGCTTTGTCTTCTCTGTGTCTCTGGTGACTCGCACTATTTATAGTGACAACCGGTGTTGTTTCTCCTGTGTAAGAACGGCCGGTGTAACACCCCCCTTTGAAAATATCCCCTCTGGGGATTAACGTTTTTGTTTGGGAATGACCATCATCAACTCAGTTGATTTCCGTTTTCTTTTTGATCTCCTAATCTCAGGTGCAGTCTCTGGTATGGGCACCTGAAAAGTATCAAACACTGCATCCATGATGTCCTCCTCGGGCGATCTGGTCACCTCACTGTTCGAGCATCTTTTCCGGATTTGGTTAGTGTGATGTTTGTGCACGAAATCTGGTCCCTTAATCATATAGACCATGTTGCTTATTTGTTTATCCACAGTGCCGGACTCCCAGAAAGTCCTATTGTTTCTGTAGATCTTATAAAAAACTTTTTCGCCAACTTTATACCGTTTTTTTGTTATCGTTCTTTTTATATTTGCCCTATCCTGGTTTGGTAACAACTTGTGGAAAATCGATCTAACCTTGCGTCCGAACATGACCTCAGCAGGTGTCTTCGACGTTTCGATGTTTGTATTCGGAGTGACTCTGTAAACCTGCAGAAACTGTTGGATTGACTTATCCGTCGGTGATCCACTAGCTTTTTTCAGAGCTCTCTTGAATGTGTCAACGAATCTCTTCGCCTGTCCATTGCTTCTTGGATGGTATGGAGGGATTGTTATATGCTCGATGAGATGATCCTCGCAAAGGTGTTTAAATTCAGTAGACGTGAATTGAGTACCATTGTCGGTGACAATGCAGTCTACTACTCCAAACCTAGCGAATAGTTCGTATAGGAAGTTGATAGCTGCCTCGGATGTGGGGTTCTTGCATTTTAGTACTTCCGGCCACTTAGCTAGGCTGTCTACAACAATGAGATAGTAGAACCCATCCAGTGGTCCTGCAAAGTCTAAGTGAATTCTAGACCAAGGTCGGTCCGGTTTAGTCCACGATCCGAATTGTGTTGGAGGAGCTTTCGTAGCTAAGGCGCATCCTCTTCACTCCCTGACTTTTTCTTCGATATGCTTATCCATGTTTGGCCAGTAAACGAAAGAGCGCATAAGGCTTTTCATTCTCGATATGCCTGGATGTCCTACATGGAATTCCTTGAGCATTCTTTTCTGTAATGTCATAGGAATTACAACCCTGTCGCTATAAGCCTAATAAGACTAGTTTTATGGGAAATCTTTTTAATCCCTTTTCATTTTGCAAAAATGCGACTTGCTTATTTAACAGTTCTTTGTTAGAAGCACAAATGACTTACGCGAATATATTTTTTAACTGTCCGTCCTTTGCTCTCGACAATTCTGTGGTAGACCGTTTTAATAAATAGTCAATCCGGATTTTGCTCAAATATCAGATGTTGTCCTAATAATGACGACAAACTTACTTAGTTGACGCGGATAACATTTGTCTTAACGAGTCAGTGAAACTTGAAGAGAAAAAAAATAAAGGTATCAGTGTATTCAATTATTTCAATAATTGAAAATGTCTTACGCGTTTTCTAGTTTTCGATTTTTGGTAGCAAGTTTTGAGTTTGTGATTTTTTTTTTTGCTTAACTACTCTTGTAGTAGTTAATTTGCTGTTAATCCTTGCGAATCCAAATATCTGACGAAGATGGGTTTTTTTTCGTGAAGATCTTGCGAATCACTTTGGGTGATTTTTTTGCAGTGAAATCGTTTCGATTTCTCGTCGCCAATCTGTTGTGAAGTTGTCCAACAGTAAATAATAAATAAAGGAAGTCAAGTCGAGGGTTGGTTTAACAAGTGTATTAACAAAGTAAGAAAGTGACTAGCACTTGGCTAGACAGTTACAAGACTGTGCTTTGTCTTCTCTGTGTCTCTGGTGACTCGCACTATTTATAGTGACAACCGGTGTTGTTTCTCCTGTGTAAGAACGTCCGGAGTAACAGAAAGAGAGAGAGAGAAAGAGAGAGGGAAAAAGAGAGAAAAAAAGAAAGAGAGAACAAGAGAGAGAAGGGGGTTGTCTTATTTTCTTATCGATTAGTTTCGTTTCGATGATTTCAAGTAATGAATCGGAATTAAATTGTGAATCGATAGCGAGCAGGTGAAGCCTGCAGTTCCAAAATATAACGAGAAAATTATTTTCATTATTCGAAACATGTTCCACTAAAAAATGCAGTTAATCATTTGTATAAGAATACTCTCATTCACGTTTGTGCATACATTTATCACCTTCCACACCCATTAAAAAAATGAGATCGTCCAATCGCCAAAGATGAAAGTAGCTGAAAATGAAAACTAGATCCTCGCACTGTCTGCCAAGCTCCAGTCCTTGTTGCATCGCCGCAGTGTTGCATTCCTCTGTTTGTTTTACAAGTACCTCTATAGAATGTGCTCCGATGAACTTACTTCATTGTCCCTCCCTAACGAAAATACCCCCAACCACCCTGATTAGCAGCAAAATCCCATGACTTCACTTTAGCGGCCCCTAGATGCTGGAAAGTTTTCTTCTCTGATAGCTTCTTTCCTCTGAACACTTGCGTTTGGAATTTCCTTCGTGCTCCCTGTTTTTCCGATCGTACCACATGCAGACATTTAAATATAATGTGAACAAACATCTTGCTGCCCAACTCCTCACCCAGGGAGCCGCCTACTCCTATAAATCTGGTCTATATCACAGTATCCCTTTACGCTTTAGTGGCAATATGTCTTGGTTGGCGTGAATAAAAGTACTTGAAAGAAAGCAGGATTGCTCCTATTAGATTGTAAACACTCCTATTGCATTTTCTTCAAATGAGACAGACAGTGATATATAACCCATTAACGTTATATATAACCCATTTTCAGTATACATTACCCATTAACGTTACATATAACTTATTAACGTTACATATAACCTATTAGCGTCATATATAACCCATTAACGTTATATAAACCCATTACCGTTATATATAACTCATTAACGTTACATAAAACCTATTAATGATATATATAACCCATTAACGTTATATATATAATCTATTAACGTTACATATAACCTATTAACGATATATATAACCCATTAACATTATATATAACCCATTAACGTTACATATACCCTATGTACGTCATATATAACCCATCAACGTTATATCTAACATATTAACGTAATACATAACCCATTAACGTTACATATAACCCATTAGCTTTATATATAACCCATTAAGCGCCGACGATTACGCAGTGATCTCATTTTGACTTACAATCTCCTCAATTGTCATTACAATATACCTCAGGACATATTATTCACTCCTGCACCAGAAAGATGTCTACACGGACACCATAAAAGACTATTTCACCTCCGATTCCAGATTAAACAGGAGGAGGGACGCTTTCTCAATCAGGATTCCTGGATCTTAGAATAGACTAATAAAGAATGGTTATAAATAAGCCAACAACGCAGAAATTCGCGGTGAATTTGGACAGGTGCTGGGCAACCGTATCCTCTTTTGTGTAAATTTCTACCACCCTTTCCCTATATAGCAACTGAAGCATGCTTGTTTATGTTTTGCCAATTGAATTGAATTGACGTTACATATAACCCATTAACGTTATATATAACCCATTAACATTACATATAACCTATTAAAATTACATATAACGCATTAACGTTATATACAACCCATTAACGTTACATATAACCTATTAAAATTACATATAACCCATTAACGTTATATATAACCCATTAACATTACATATAACCTATTAAAATTACATATAACGCATTAACGTTATATACACCCATTAACGTTACATAACACCCATGAGCATTAAGGTCTTGAAACAACTTGTTCTCTTACAAAATAGATATATATTCTGAACAGTTTATTTATCGCAGATGCATACGAAATACTGAGCTCCAATCTCTAGTTCCCCCTTGTAAAACATTCACAGAAAGAACTCGTCTAGCTACAACCACTGCAAAGAACTTTCCATTCTCCCTCTATGTACTTAAAACCAAACGGAACTTCAATGAACAGTTTCTTTCCTAGAATTTCCTCATCTATGGAACACAATACCATGGACTGCTTCTCAGCTGACTATGATATGGTCGTTTTCAAGTCCAATTTTCACAAATACTAGTCGAGCCGTTCTCTTAAATAATAAAATTCTGCCCATTCCACCCATCGTTTCCAATCCTCTTATGATGTTGTTCATCGTCCAACTGACAATCTCATTACCCTTATCCTTTAGTTCCCTTTGGGCCTTGATAGGCAGTAAGCCATTATTATTAAAAAAAATGTGCTATTTGTGAAAGAAAAAGGTTTATGTATCTCTCTGTGGTGGCGAATAAGAGTCAAATCACATCCAATTGTTTTTTTTTAATTGTGTGGTTTTCCTTTGGCATCACTGGATTCAATTTTTCTTTTACTTTATCATCCAGCCAGTTACTGATCGATAGGTACATTTTAAAGGTTGCTAGTTTTTCATTGCTTCACATTGGCATACATATCTAGGCAATTATTATTATTATTATTAAAAAAAATAAATAAATAAAACAAAACACAGAAATATTGTAACTTCTTAAAATATTCATTAATTCCTACCAAAAACACATAAAAATACTTTTTCTTATGTCTTTATTTTCTAACGTGGATTAACACAACTAAGACAAACAAGGGAATGCGTTTTTACAATAATATATCACATTGACATCTTAGCTTTTATTCCATGCTATTTATTTTCTATAGGGAGTTATGTGTGCTCCCCTAGTCATTATCTGGCCCATTTGGCATAATCCTCAGTGATGTCATACAAAAGATTTAAAAAATAGTACTTAATGCATCCTTGCTACACACTCATAATTATATGGTTAGGATCAAGGGTAAGTGGAGTAATCCTGGCAAAGGAGTGACACTCTCTTCTGCACCTCGGTGTAGTAGTCAATGAAAAGGAAGTCTTCAGGTCACTCTTAACTATGGTCAACCACTTCATTTTTATTTTAGTCATTATCCAATTGTCCAACCAGAAAAAATATTTTTTTAAAAGATGTCATTGTCCTGAAACCCAAGTGATAATCAATGGCTGCTTTGGTCTTTGATGTAATTTCTTAGGTCTGGAGTTAACTTTAGTATTAAAGATCAATCGGCAAGTTAAATCTATGAGAGCTTGCCGCTTTTCATTCAGTTCTTTCATTCTTTTTTTCTTTCTTTTTTTCTTTCTTTTTTGTAAACAAGATTAGAAATGCTGATTCCAACCACGGCAGATTAAAGATCCTTAGAATGAAAATGAAAGAACGAAGAGATGACACATGCCTATTGGTCAAGTAGATTATGTGATAGGGTAGACAAACGAATTTGAAAATAATCATTTTATTGGCAAGAGAAGGGACTAACCTATGGGTGATCGTGTGTGAGACTTCGTTCTCCATGTTTACCTAGAGAAACATCCTCATCTAACATATAAATTTATCTTGTCAGATTTTCAAAGTCAGACCCAACTAGCATTTAAGCTGACAAATAAAACTTTGCTTCTGACGATCGAATTTTCATTTTCGATCGTTATACTGTGTTATTGGCAATACAATACCATACTTCTTTCATAGCATACTCTCTTCAGCAAGCTTTGCAACTTGATTGAGCACAGCGTTTTATGCCCAGTGGCAGTTGTTTAATCTTGTCAACGTGTGGCTTAGCAGGTTATATTAAAGTACTTGTAGTCGCTAAAGGCATTTTGAGCTTGTATTTTTTGGCAGGGAGGTTTTGCCATCCTCCCATATACAGCACCTGTTATTCTCAAATTGTCATTTATCTGGTACTAACCAGGCTCGATGCAGCTTAACATCGAGTATCTAATGAGAACTGTTGTGTCAATGTAATTAGCTAAGATTTATTCCCAAAATTACTTAGTCTTCTGTTAGGACAACTAACGAAAACGAGTTACGCCCAACCCTCATACCTGATGACTACATTCGTGGAACACCAAACACACCAAACTCTCTAGTAAGTGATGGTAGACTTGATGGACCTGCATGGATTGTACCAGCGCCGACTACACCTACTGACCCCAAACCTAGCATCACCGTTAAACTGACCGATGACCCTCAAGGGGTAGAGCTGCTCAAGGTTGATGTAACCAGTAATGCTGAGAAAATCACAATTCTCATACAACGTCCAGGATCAGAAGATTTTGTAGAAATTCCTGATGGCACTAAAATCACTGGTCCATTCATCTCAACCACATTTGACAAAGTTATAGCAATCAAGGTGATTTTGGAAGAAAAGGCAGTTGATCAGAATCCAGACTACAAAGTATGGCTGGATATTGAAGCATGTTTACATTTGCCAACATCTCCAATAACATCATCTACAGAGAAAACTACCACAGCAGGACCTCGATCAACCACCTCCTACATGCAGCAAGCACCAATTCACCACCGAGTCAATTACCCACCAGAGGTGTACCAGCCAGAACCCCATCCCAATTGGTATGGACCGCCACAGCCTCAACAAAAGGCTCCCTACTTCTCTACACAGCATCTCCCGCCTGATGGTCCAGCAGTAGCAACAGCAGGGTTCGGGTCGTAGCAATACAACAGTCCTAAGCAGGAATTGCGCACAATGTTGCGTGCTAGTCAACCATCAACCCAGGGTTACATTCAGCATAACACACTTTCGGTCGCCACCGTATCATCCTCAATCCAACGGACAAGCCGAAAGATTTGTAGACACATTCAAAAGGGCACTACTAAAAGCAAGAGGGGAGGGAACAACAGAGGAGATACTACATGCTTTCCTCCTTTCATATAGTATAACACCAAATGGAGCTGTGAAGAATGGTATATCACCAGCAGAGGCACTCATGGGACGAAAACTCTGTACCACACTGGACGCTTTACGTCCCCAGCCACGAAGGCAACAACCAAGCCCTAACAAAACAAATGCTTTTTCAGTTGGCACACCAGTGTTTGCTCGGAATTACAGACCTGGCCGGTCAAACTGGGTACCAGGCATCATCCGCAAAATAAATGGACAATTCCTGTATGATGTTCAAGTCGGGAGTCAATTCTGGGCACGGCACAAAAACCAGTTGTGTCTCAGATACTCTGTAGACAACTTAGTGGACAACAGAACAACCATTCCGTTTGATTTGTTAATGGACACATTTGAACTGCCATCTCCATCACCTCCCATGCAGACAAGTACAAGTGAGAATTGTCAAAAACCTCACAGGAGTTGGCCAAAGCGCAGTCGCACTAGAGTCAAGCACCTCCAAGTTAACCCCAGGTGCGCTTGATACAGTTAAAGACTAAAACGGGGAGATGTAAGGACAAATAACGAAAACGAGTTACGCCCCTTGGACCATTTCGGGAGTTAAGAGTTATCGCTCTTGGAAATGGAGTTCTGGCAGAGAGAAGATAATCAAAGATCACGATCTCAGACTGCTAATATCTCAATTCGCGTACAGCGGCCAATTAACTCATTATTTCATTCTGTGTTCAGTTTTAATAAATCTGTTAAGCGTTTATCTTGATAGTTCATTCATTTTATTTACAAGTTATTATTTATTATAACCTAAAATTACAAGGTTATAAAATCTTCCCAAACGGCTGCTAATATGAAACGTTTTTAAATAATCACCTAAAAATAAAAATCATCAAGGAGGATAATGCATTTTAAATTGAAGAATATAATGGGAGGTTATTTTACCTTAATGTGTAAATAAATAAAAATGCAAAGCTAAAATAACTCTACTACATCCCAGACAACGCCAGGTAGGTACAGCAAGTGATAGATTAAGCAACCCAATCAGCCGGTGAATTTTTGTTGAATTGAGTTAATAAATTAATATCTGAAACGGTTATGTTGTCTGTAGTCATCAAGTTATCCCAATGTAGATTCCAGACATAAAGATAAAAACCAATAAGATTACACGGTCCACAACACATGGATAGTCAAAATAAACCACGAGACGGTCACAGAAAGGAACATACAACATGACTGCTACGTTTTAATTGAAACGTTTACTAAGAGAGATAATCATGTTTGAAGTTAAGAAAAGAGTCAGCAGGTCTACAAAGAAAAACAAACCAAATATAATGTTTACCTAGGTTGTTGGTTTTATTTTTCATTCATAAGTAAGTAATATCTGAGGAATTTATTTTTTGAATTCAGCTTTTCAATCTTGTGTAATATCTCAAAACTCGTGGGACCTGTAGAAATTTCACTGTTGTATCTTTCATCTGCTGCATATTGCTGTCTTGTTTACAAGTAGTTTGTGACATATTTCCATTCTATAAACGTTCTGTGCAAACCAAAACCCAGAATATAATTACATCACGTTTGTTCAAACTGAAACATACTTTTTTTATGGAAGTCGCTCCAGACAAGGCAGGAAGCCACTAGATGTAAGGAGCTAACAAGAACGAAAGATGATTATTGCAAAGACAGAAGATGCTAATTGGTCTTAGTCTTGAAAAGACCAAGATTTTAGATTGGAGGAAAACAGTCAGCAGGAACAGAGTTCCACAAGCCTGTAGTTCATGTAAAGAAGCTACTGGAATAGGAAGCTTTATTAGAATGAGGTATGAAAACAGCGAATTGATGGAGACCACTAGACCAACGTGTCAAGCTCGCTGGAACAACAGAAGCAGGGAATAGATCACACAATTCTGAAGAACACATGTCATAATAGTACTTATAGAAAGGACTAAGACTAACAACATCACGCCTGTGAAAGAGCTGGTGCAATGTAAACAAATTCTTGTCAAGCCGTTTTCCTAAATGATAAAATTCTACCAAACTCCCACCATCATTACCAATCATCACGGTGTTGTCTCACCGTCCACCTGACACTCATTAACGCTTGTTCTCGTGTGACTTTTGAGTCTTGATAAGTGGTGACTCTTTAGTAAAAAAAAAATATTTGTTGTATAATGACCGTGTTTTAAGGCATGTATAACGTCATTATACGCTCTGCATGTCATTTCGTCTTTTTCTTTGATTATTTCACAGGATACCGGTCTTCTTTTCGCTAGAGGCTTTATTTGTGTGAGGAACACATTGATAAAACAGTTACAGAAATCAGAGAGAGAAAGCCATATATAAAGTTATATACTGGTTTAAGAGAGAGAGAGGGATATATACATATATATATATATATATATATATATATATATATATATATATAATCAGGAGAGTATTTTTATTAATATTTTGAAAACCTGAACAACGCAATTTATTTATGTTTTTTAAAATAAATTATTTATTCACTTTAAATAATTTATTTTAAAAAAACATTAATAAATTGCGTTGTCCAGGTTTTCAAAATATTTCTTTTAAATATTCTCCTTATTTTTGCCATTTCACCAACTCTTAAATGTGTGACCTTTCAAACTATATATATATATATATATATATATATATATATATATATAGAGAGAGAGAGAGAGAGAGAGAGAGAGAGAGAGATTTGCCGTTCTTATGCGAGGCTATAACATTGTTCGCTTTCCTACCCCTTTGGGGTTTTGGGATGAGCACCAGCTTTCTGTGTGTACCCGCTTTGAAATCTGCTAGGTAAAGAGCACTTTGTTGAAAATAACGTCAGATTCACAACTTCCGCGCTTATTTGCTGGTTGGTCACCTTTTAACCTCACAGCTGTCAATTATTCTTAGTTTGTTGCTTCCGACCAATCCACCATTCTCTGGCGTTCATTATCTTACATATTTACTTTAATGTAAAACAAAAATACGAACACTACAGCTATAGAAGAACAATAAAGTAACAGAAAAGAACATGTAATGGATTCAGTTTATTCACTTTCATTGAGACTCTCTCATATATTGAGAACATCTCTATGAGCAATAGAGAAAAAGTAGTATAGCAATAAAAACACATTTCCTGGATTCAGTTTATTCACTTTCATTGACACTGAAACCAAATAATAACTGTGGAAGAATTAAAGAACAAATAATAGAGTAATAAAAATAACACTGCAATAGATTCAGTTTATTCACTTTCATTGACACTGCCATACATCGAGAAAATCTGTATAAACAATAGAAGAATAAGTAATTGAGCAATACAAAAATAATTGTCTGGATTCAGTTTATTCACTTTAAGAACAGTGAAACAAAATATGAACACCAAAACAATATAAGATAGAAGAACAAGTAATATAGTAATAAAAAAGTGTACATAATGAATTCAGTTTATTCACTTCCATTGACACTGTCACATATGGAGGATCTTTGCATCAACAAGTGATGCGGTGCCATGACCTGTGTGATATTTGACAACGCTGTGCTTTAGTGATTGTACCTCTATTTTTCTTACTTTTTGGTAAGGGTGAAAAGACTTTCGGGCCATTCTGTACATAAATGGTTTTTACGTTTGAATTGAATACTCCACACAGAAAAGGGAAATAATCATGTTTGACATTAGGAAAAGAGTCGAAAGTTATTAAAAAACAAGTATAAAAATATTATGTCTTTTGTTCATTCATTTTCTTCATAGATAATAAATTTCTTGCTGAAAGTTGTAAAGTAGACCTTTCAAGCCTTTGAAATATTTTGAAAATGCAAGGTAATCATTATTGAAGAAGATTGTTTTTCTCTCTTTCACTCACACCCTATCTCTCTTTCTCTCTCTGTACCTGTCTACCCGTTTCTCTTTCTCTCTACACATCCTTAGTCATGTTACTTTTTAAATATATCTCTACCTCCAACTTCCATCCTATCTCTCCCCGCTCTTTTTGTCAACTAGTTCAATATAATAGAAAGTAAGTAAAGAGAAAGAAAGCAAGGAAGAAAAAGAAAAATGTATCAGTAGTCGACTGGCTGTTTGACCCTGTTTCGGTATTATTTTTGGAACAACTACCAGTAAAATTAAAGAGAGTATTTTTCTGATCCCCCCTGCACTAATTTAGTTTGTCATGACCCTAATGGAAGGAATATTACAATATTCTTTTACCATAACCAGCTCAGTGTCATACTGAATAGGAATATGTAAGGTTTGTAAGTCTATTTTTTTTATAATAGAAAACAAAGATTTCATGTCTCTATGTTTATAACAAAATTTCAGATTATTATTTAAAAGGAAATGGTGTTAAATAACACTGTTCACTATATTTAATTATACGAACAATAACATCAGTAATTATATTTAACTACACCGATATATGAATATAATGACCGGTGTTATTAAACACTACGTTCCTTTCAAATAATATTCTGGGTTTAGTTTACAAATATTTATACACACAATCTCCATTACAATAAAAAATAAAAAATAAAAAATAAAAAAAGAAATAACTATATTTTTAATTTTAATTGGTCAATAGGCTTAGTGGCTTGTGGGATTATATAATAGCCACTATTTGGGAGCGATTTAACCCTAATCCTCAACCTAGCCCTTACCTTAACCATAACCCCAATCACCACCCCCAGAATATAAATGCAAAAAGGGTTACGCTATCATTTTGTTTTAAAAATAGTAAAAAGATTTATTTGTGTGTTTTTTTTTTTTTTACAAAATGTTTTCTTATCGTTTTCAATAATATATATTTGTCTCTTTTTAATGTTTTGGCGAAAATGACCGATGATCGTCATCTAATATTGATCACCCGTCGTGACGTGGTATTTGCTCATCCAGTGAGGACGTGGGTTGAACCGCCGGACATCTAAAGACAAAGAACAAAAAGATGTTTTTCTGTTCGATTGAAAAAGAAGAAAAAAACATGAACATCAAAATGTAGATGCTAAACAGATGTTGTGTTTATTGACAGCCTCAGATCTTTCATATCTGAAATTCCATTTTCAAAAAGAATGAGTCCTGTGTCGCATTCCGATGTAACTGATTGGTTAATTGCTGGCATTGAGATTTTTATACCCTCCGAAAAAATCAAACGGAAACCAAACAGTCAGCCATGATGCATCCTTGAATATGTTGTCGCATTGCTCACAGAAATCTCGACTGAGCTCCAATCACTAGTTCTTCCCTGTAAAACATTCACTGCAAAACTCGTCTAGCTACAACCACTGTAAAGAATTTTCCTTTCTTTCTCTGTGTACCTAAAAGGAAACAAAACTACGAAGAACAAAGTCTTTTTTCAAGAACTTCTCATTTGTGGAATACAATATCGTGGGGCTGCTTCCCAGCTGAGTACAACATGATCGTTTTTAAGTCCAAGGTTAACAAATTCTTGTCCTGTTGCCCTCTTAAATAATCAAATTCTCACCAATCAACCCATCATTTCCGATCTTCAAGTTATTGTTCATCGCCAGCTGACAATCTCATTAACCCTTATCCTAGAGTGGCTTTTTGGCCTAAATAAGTGGCGACTCATTAGTATAAAAAAATTAAATAAGTAAATTGCTTTTGACGAAATAGATGCTCTGAAACCAAAGTCGCCTTTAAAACTGCAAAAGGATTATAAACATGCAAAATAGTCTCTTGTCGAATCTGTTAAATCTGAGCTCAAGGATCCATTCTGAGCCCAGATGTTTTCTATCAATGACCTTCCAAATCATATTCTGAGATCATTCGTTGGCATCTATGCAGACTACACAATCATCTATGGCAGCACTTCAAGACCTTTCTGATTCTTTCTTTTCCGACCTGGAGCACGTGGTGTAATGGTGAAAAAGTGGCTTGTTACTTTTAATACCTCTAAAACCAACCTTATCTCTTTTCATTACCAACACTGGGATCTCGCTTTACCGCAGGTAAAATGAATGGCTCTCTGCTTTGATAAGGTCCTAGGACTGACTTTTACTACAAACCTGAAATGGAAGACTTACAGCAAATCTGTTGCTACGGTTGCTGGAAAAATAGTTGGATCTTTCTATCGCTCCAGAAAATACCTGATTACCGATGTAATCCTTTACCTATATAAGAGTCAGATATACACCCTAAGATGCATTATTGCTGCCACATCTGTGGAGGTGTCACTCAGAACACTCTTTTTTGCATTGCAAAATACAAAATAGACTTTGTAATCTAGTAAGGCAGGATCTATTTTCTTCTTTATAGCTCTTCTTTCGCATAAGAGACGTTGTTTGTCTTTCTCTATTCTCTTGGTATGTTCATGCCAGGTATTCAACTGAGATCTAATCTATTGTTCTCCCTATAAAACATTTACAGCAAAAACTCTTCAAACTACAACCACTGTAAAGAATTTTCCTTTCTTTCTCTGTGTACCTAAAACGAAACGGAATTTCCATGAACAAAGTTTCTTCCCATTTGTGAAACACAATATTACAGAGCTACTTTCCAGCTGACTACAATATGGTTGTTTTCAAGCTCACTGTTAAAATTTTTTGTTGAGCAGTCCTCTTAAATAATCAAATTATACCCATTTCATCCATCGTTTTCAATTCTTTCAAGGTATTGTTCATCGTTCAACTGACAATCTCATTAAAACTTATCCTCGAGTGGTCTTTTAGCCTTGATAATCGATGACACATTAGTATACAAAAAGACTTTTATCTTCCATAGTATCCATATGTCTTTAACTTAACACGTATATCTTCCATTGTTTAACAGGCAAGTACTAAATCATTTGCATGAAGCATCTCTTCCAAATATCCTGTACGAAACTCCCTGGACAACTTTCTAAGATACAAATAGAAAGCAAGGGACTCAGTACAGATCCCTAATGTATTCCCATTTTGACATTAAAGCTGTCACTAAATGTGCTGTTAATTCTAACTTGACTTTAAGCATTTCTGTACATTGCTTGAACAACATTAACCAACCACTCGCTTGCCCCTAATTTACACAAAACCCAGCATACATTATCTCTTAGACCTCTCTCAAATGTTTTCTCCAAATATACAAAATACAGGTTCTTTTTCTTACCAAGATACTTCTCTTGCCTGTGTCTTAGCATGAATCGTACTTCAGCCAGGCATAAAACCAAACTGCATTTCATCTATGTTTATCAGCTTTTTATGTGCTGCTTAGTTATTCTCTCAACTACTTTCAGGATTGATTCCATCAACTTTAAACCTCTGTAATTATCTCTATCCAGAGCTTCTCTTACCCCTGTTACAGTTCACAATTGTACTAAGATCCTAATCCTTCGAAAACCCCTTCATTTTATGACTGATTTTACTGCTGCCTTATCTTTCTTAATTTTACTAACAAGTTCCTGTACTATTTCTTTCTTAATTCTTATGGCTGGTCCAGATATTGCAATTTCGAGATTTTATTAGTCCCCTCAATAAAAAAATTGATCCCCATCACCTAACTGGTTTGGTGTTAAGAAGGATATGTGGCATATAAAAATTTTCTTTTCATTAATGAAATGTCTTCCAAAGTAAATTTGTTAATAATAATACTAATAATAATTGGAAGTTTTCTATGCAATTAGTTTCATAGGAAATCAAATAAGGATGCATGTATAATCTATTAATAATGGAGTTTATGTATCTGTCTGTCTGTCTGTCTGTCTTTCTGTCTGTCTGTCTGTCTGTCTGTCTGTCTGAAGCCGAAACTCCATCAAAGTAGTATGACTATTTACTAAGTCAGCCAGCTTCATTATATACTACTAAAAAAACCGACGGAAACACTATGCGCATTTCTCAATTCACATAATCAATTGCTTTTGAACTTCTAATAAATTAGTATTCGCAAATATACACTCATGATTTTTTTCTTCAGATTTCCACATGTATTTACGCTATTTTGCTCGCTAATAATCTTACATATAAATTATAATTATTTCTTTTATTATTTATATATATATACATACATGAAATAAGTTACGTAGTTAATATAACTATGACGAAACTGATTAAACAGCCAGCTTTAATCCATTGAATTGCTTCCCTCCCTCCGTTAATTCACTATGGACGCAAGACGGCACGTTATTTAAAATGTAAACAAAACGCTGGCATTTACCGTGATAGTTTTACTCTGATTTTATTTATTACACTCATGATTGTTTTCTTCAGATTTCCACATGTATTTACGCTATTTTGCTCGCTAATAGTCTTACTTATAAATTATAATTATTTATTTTATTATTTATATATATATACATACATGAAATGAGTTACGTAGTTAATAAAACTACGAAACTGATTAAACAGCAAGTGTTAATTCATTGAATTAGTTCCTTCCCTCCGTTATGTGATTTTTTTCTTTTCTGTCAACAAAAAAACTAACACATTGTACTGGAAAACTATACAACTGATTTTAGAATACAAATTGTTTAATTAAAAAAAGGTCATTAAACAAACACACACACACACACATACATTCTAATGAATTTAATTTAGGTACACTTTCTTTCCCAGAGCATTCACATAACTAATCGTGTTTACTGTATTTGATTTTTTGGTGCTTTTTCACTTTAAGACACGCGCAAACTTTGACTCCGTCGTTAGGGTTAGGGTCAAGGTCAAAGTGGGTGCTAGAATTAGGGTTTAGGGTTAGGTTTTTCTTCTTTTTTCCTTTTTAATTAAAAATATTTATATGTATGGGGAAGGATAAAAAAAAATTGCGGGGGGGCGGTCAAAACAATTTATTTTATTTTCTTAACTAAAAATATTTATATGTATGGGAGAGGGTAAAACAAAAATCGGGGTAGGGTCGAATTTTTTTTTTCTTTATTTTCAACTAAAAATATTCTTGGTCATAAACAAAGAAAATCAATGTCTAACCACCCAAGAAATATGACTGGGGCTCCATCGGTTTACGCGTGAGCATTCATTTCTGACGCGGCAACCTAGCAAAAATATGCGACCGGAGGGAGCATATATTTGCTAATAATAATAATAATAATAATAATAATAATAATAATAAGGAACAGAAACTGCAAGAAACTGCAAGAAACTTCATCAACTGACTGCCCCCCTCCCCCAAAAAAGTGATGGCACCACCCTCGGCTGATACTTCACAAAATACAGGGAAAACCACCGGTTATTATCAGTGAGCAATCACTGACGACGACTTGTGTGAGAACTAGTGAGTGCAAATAATAATTAGAATATTTCTATTGAATTGGTTTCTGAAGGAAAATGAAATGCTGGGCAAGATTGACTATAAAAATTGTTGAAAGCGGTTGAAAATGACATTTTTCTTTGTAACAACACGGATCAATATATGCACTATCTGACTAACGAAATAGAATTTTATATCTAGCTTTTGTTAATAAACCAATCGAACACTCGTGTATGGGGGAACTGACCTTACTTTATATATTAGATATATTTTTTTAATCTTCATAATTGACAAAAACGTCAACTAAGAATTAAACAACTTTTCCCGACTGACTATAACATTTTCGTTTTCAAGTCCAATGTATACAAATTATTGTTGAGCCATCCTCTTAAATAGTCACTTTCTGACCAGTTACAACCATCGTTACTCAGTGTTTCACCGTCTACCTGTCCAACGCAATAACTCTTATACTCAAGTGGTCTGTGGGTGTTGATAAGCGGTGACTCGTTTTTTTTAAAAAATATTAATCATAAAACGGATACTTGCATTTTAACCAGTGCAATCATTTCTTTATAAAAAAATTGATGTGTCATCCATTCCGAAAGTCAACCGAAATTCTTCTCAGAGGTCATGTTTCCAATATGGACATGGAAAATAATGAATTTTATATGTACTTAATTGCCTTTTCATTAGATCTAAATTAATTTGACTAACATCATATATGAACGATCAAAAGGCATGCATAATGGATGTCAACAAGATCACTTTTGTTTTGCTTCCGGTTGACCTTTATTGCAAGGGTAATTTCATGTACACATCTGAAAGCAATCAATAGCTTCACTAAATTATTTACATTAATTCTCTTCAAACTATTCTTATTTTTACTGACCTTTTTCTCCAAAATGTATTTCATCTTCACATCTAAGCACTGTCTCTAAAACCACTTTATTATTTATATCGTTGGCATGTATCACAAACAAAATTGTTTTCCTGGCCTTAAAACTTATTTGATGTAAATTTTCACTCTCTATCCCTATTTACTTGTCTCCCCCATGAGGGCAGAGTTAAACACAGGGTCATGGTTTTTTCAATGTTGGAAAAATTTTACTCCCCAAAAAGGGATACTCTGGATTAGGACCAAAATAAAAATTGCCTCAGTTTAAAAAGATTTCTTCTTCACTGACCGAGGGTAGAAAAGATGAAGTGTAGTATCAGAACAGATATTACACTTTGCTCCTAGCCAAAAGGCCAAGGCTTTTGTCGTAAACTTATAAAACCGTCTCATCTTTCTATCAAGTGGCCTTAAATGACCGTGGCTAGGAGCAAAGTGTAGTATTTGTTCTGATACTACACTTCATCTGTTCTGTTCTCAGTCAGTGAAGGAGAGATACTTCTAGACTGAGGCAATTTTTATTTTTTGTCCCGATCCAGAGTGCCCCTTTATGGGGAGCAGAATTTTCTCCACACTAAAACCCGACCTTGTATCTAACTCTGCCCTTGTGGGTAGCCAAGTAGATAGGGACTGCACAGACAGAGACGAGAATTCAGTTTTCCTGGGTAGTGAGAGCATTTGATGGTAACTAGTCTGTCCTTTCTGCATCTTTTCTCGTTGTTCTTCTACAAATTTACCTCCAGGAACTTCACAAGTTTCATTTAAAATGTGCCTCCAGCATGATCTCTTCTTCACCATTTATTAGAAATAAAGTTATTCTAAACTTTCGACCTGTTATATATATTCTAAGGAATTCTTTAAATATCGATCAATATGTTTTAGTTTTAACCTCTTCATATTGTTTTAAACAAGTTTTTTGTGCAAAAAGAAGGTTCAAAGTTTATTTTGTACCAAAAAGTTGTGTAATAAAATTTTTACATCGTAAAAATATTTTTGCCGCATGAAAAAGCAATATGTCCGCCAGCGATTAAAACATTAAATTAAAGTTTGATTCCCAAAACTCTAAAAAGAAAAGTAGAATTTTATTTCATGACAAGAAATACAATGAAGACCAACATTTAATTTTATCAAACATTTGGGCAAAATAGGCAACATGACAACGCGCTTGTTTACTTATTTCTGACATAAACACATGCTAGTTTTGCAGATCGATAATTGTCAAAATCTCATATTTCGCATCAGGCGATTTTTCTAGACTTTTAATATGTTCATATAGACACTTCATAGAAATTCATGATGCAAAAAAAATCTTGTGTTGTAATTATTTTAACCTTTTGCACTGGTTTGACTGGACTATATCATATATATTGGGGTTTACATTTGTAAGTTTTCCTTGAGGGGATCTTGAAGTTTCCTAAGTTGGCGTCCACAGTGTCTTGAGCAGATTAGAAGCTCAGAATCGAATATTGTTTCTCAGGAGTCTTTTATCATGCATCATTATCACATAGCAATACCATTAAAGTTTCGGTCGAAAAATAGTTTCTATGCTATTATGTTATATATAATATGTTAATTCATGTGGAGAATAACCATTGTGCCACCATGTCCAAGATGCAGGTTTGGGATGAAGAACTTCCAGTGTTCATCTCATCTTTCCTTGTCACCATTGCTCCATTTACCTTCGAGTTTAAGAAGGGTTTATCAAAAACAGCATTGGACATTTTTTGTAAAACAGAGTACAACATCGACTTTGAAATCTAATCTCTTCTGTTTCTTACAGCTCATTTCTCACAGAAGAGACGGTGTAAGTCTCTAACTACGCTATCTTTATTTCCATGGAAGTTTTTCGACTGAGCTCCAATCTCTGGTTCTTCCTTTGAAGACATTCACAGCAAGAAGCCGTCTTCACACTCCCCGGCAAGCGATAATATCACATTGATTTCGTTCCTAAGATAAGACCCAGAGTTACTATGGACACAAGCTGAAAAAAATCCACGGACACATAAACTAGACGACCACAACCACATTTGGAACCAATAAAAATCCACAGGCGCAATCCAAAGAACAGCCACTTCGACCCCGAACGATCACCTAAAGCATCAACAACAAAAAAAATCCTGAACACTCTGTAAAACCCCACAAACTAAGGTAGGTGACCATTTTCTTCTGTTCTCATTACTTTGCAAGAATTGTTGGTTTAAGGAATCTATAAAAATTATTAGTGGATAAAGCTTTTTGTTTAACGTCTGCTATTCAAAAATTCCCATGAACAGAGTTTATTTGTTAAGTGATGCTTCATTCGTAAGACAAAGAACAGTTGTCTGAGAAAGCTTGTTGTGTAGGAATTCAAAAAGTAGCCGTTTGAATTCAATAGAATATCAAGTTAATTACACTAAAACTTTTGGAAGACTTACCCAAGACTGTGATAAGTGATGAAATTTTGTGCTAAATCGTGTGGCGAAGCTCTCTGAAGTGTGCATATAAGTCAAGTGCGTCAAGTCAATAGATAACCATAACCAGTTATTTATGTTTGTATTAAACCATTTAAAGCTGATTAGAGATTCAGGAGTAACATCGTTCTCATGTGTCTTTATTACGGACAATATATTTCCATAAAAATAATGCAGAGAGAAAAGAAAAGAAATGGCTCAGGGAAAACTTTAATTTTGATTGATTTTGTTATTCATATAATTTGGTTGAGGTAACTTTATCATCATCATCGATTTAAAGCCCACGGTTGAATTTCTGGATGTAATTTTTTTTATCCTTTTAAATCTTTTATTATAACCTTAACCCTTACCCTAACACCCGATAACTTGCTCTTACCTTTTTGACCCCAATAACGCCTTATTTACCATCATTCCAAATTGCCTATTAGATCTATAAAACTTTTTTTCACATGCAAAAGCTCCATTGCCTCCATTTCGTTATCTCTATTTTTTTTATTCTAAAGCAGAGCACGTCATTGTATCTGTTTTTTTTTTCTTTTCATTTTCTGTCCTGAAGCAAAATCAGATCTAATTTTTATCCTTAAATATTTCATTATTGATTAAGACAGATTTTGTTATGTGTAAATCACTTCAGACTTTCTTAGATAATAACCATCTTATTTATTGTCTTCCCGATTCCTTCAAATAATGTGCTTAAAACTTCCTCGTTTTCGTGTACCTCATCTTTTTTTTATTCCACAGATGTTCCAATGATTGCCTGAAGCTTATTTGCATCCATTTTGGTTGGGACGCTGTAATTTGCTTAGGCATAATATAATGTTCGAAATATAATAAAATGAATAGCGTTTTCAAGTTTTTTTGTTTTTTTTTACTCAAAGTTTTCCTGCATTTCTTCAGATGAATAAAAAAGTATAATGCTTTATTTCTCTTGATTACATTTTCTGTTCTTTATTTCTAAATTTCTATAATTTTCAATTCGTATACTTCTACCCTATCTCTCTCTCCGCCTTTCTCCCTCATATTGTCTTTTTTTCTCTCAACATCTGTCTATTCCGCTAAAATAAAATGTTATGACCACCTGACAAGTAGGATGTTCATTCTACGTATGCCTGCAAAAGTACTTAAACACAATCAGAGAAAAACTCTACAATAATTTTGATAATTTATTGAAACGACTAGATTTTGCAGAAATATTTTCTCCTGATACAGCAGCCTTTATAGCTATTGTTCGGACATTATTTTACCTCACAGCAATGTATTTAGTATAGATCACAAACATAACTATTACAAAAACGAATGATAAGGGAAATTAAGGCCAAGTACAATGACACATTTATTTACAGTTGACAACATATAACAAACCGAAAACGTCACATTATGCAAGACATTAATGACAGTAATGTTTACTCTACCGTTTAAGATAGAAGATAGATATCCGGACAACTCAGATATTTTTAATTTTGCAGGACCTTTGTATGAGACGTCCGGTGTCGGTATGGTTCATTTTCTGTCTTATCCTTTTCGGATAAACAAAAGGCGAACAACTTACTGGTGTTATGACACGATGTATATCGAGAGTTCGTTTCCGTACACTATCATCTGTAAACACGGCTTAAGACTATCTATTGTAACAAGCATTTATCTACATGTTTGCTTGTCCTTTGGGAACAGCATAACATTATGACACAATGACCGAGATAATCTTTTTCTCCAAAGAAAAGAAGAATTGTGTAATAAAAACGCAACCTCGAAAATTATTTAAACCAGATTAAAAACAAAAAAAAACTATTTTTGTGCCATTCATTTCAGCTATGGAGATTTAGCCATATATCATTAGATAAGCAACAAGAAAAAAAAGAATAAAGAAAAATATTTCTATGTATGGAGAAGGGTAAAAAAAAATGTGGGTGGGGGGGCAAATTTTTTTTTTATGACTAAAAATAATTCTATTTATGGGGGAGAGTAAAAAAAAATTCGGGTTGAGGTCGAAATTTTTTTTTAACCAAAAATATTCTTGGTCCGAAACAAAGAAAATCAATGTCTAACCACCCAAGAAATATGACTGGGGCTCCTTCGGTTTACGGATGAGCGTTTATTTCTGACGCGGCAGCCTAGCAAAAATAGACGACCGTAGGGAGGCTATTTTGGCTAGACTATATATATATATAAAACTCAATGTCTGTGTGTATGTGTTTGTGTGTGTGCCCTATAGAAAAAAAAATGGTTGAGATTCTAGATGAAATCCAAAAGTATGTTATGTAAAATTAACATAGAAAGATAATGGGAGTATTCCCAAATCTCTAAGTGCACCGTTAAGGGGGGAGGGGTGGGGCTATGGAGCAGATTTCGTTAGTGGGTTGAGTTTTTAGCCATAATTTAGAAAGAAAATATTTCTGTATTTCTTCCGCTCGGCATTTTCTTTCAAAATTATTTCACATTTCGTCAGCTTCCTTTCGGACTAGGGAGGGGGTGGCAAGAAAATTGGAAAGGGTGGTTTTAGTTGTGCTCTGATAAGCATCCTGAATTTTATTTGGGTGGTGTCATTAGTTTCTAAACAGGAACAATAGCTTTAAAACTGAAAGCTCAGTTGAATTAAAATGGGCCGAGGCGAAAGAGGTGTGGCGGAGAGGGATGTGGATAAATGGAGAAGGGGGAAAGAAATAAAGATAAAGAGACGGATTGAGATATGTAGAGACATAGAAGTGTTAATATAAAGATGTTACACACACTTTTTAACTTCTTCTATTTTTTTTATGGCCCGGACAACGTCGGGTAGATCTGCTAGTTAACAATAAATACAAACAAAATGTGTTTTTTGTGGCTTAACTACACTATAAATCCACTTATCTGTATGAAGGCCAGAACAGGAAACTGATGTTCAATTGTTTAACATCTGAAAGAGACAGCTCCATGTTATTTCTCTGCTCTAAATTTCGGTGAAGAATAATAAATATTAAATGTCCAAGGTTCGTGGACAAAGAAGGTTGTACAGAGTGTTTGTATTTTGGCAGCAATTTGAATAGGCCAGTGATTGGTCAATTTAAGAGCGTCTGGACCAATCGAATGAGGTGACTTGCATCTTCTGCCAACTTTTAATAAGACAAGGGAGACAATCAATTTACCTAAATGTTATATATTTTCTTATAAAACTTAAAAATAGGATTTTATCAAAATTATGCTAATGGTTTAGAAATGTCTTTTTCTTAAACCAAAATATAGAGTTTGCTAAAGTTGAAATGTTCATTTATTAAATATGATTGAATAATCGATTTTTATGTCCGGCGCTGCCCGGGGGTCTTTAATTAAATTTTGTTTTGGGATTTTGAAAGTATAATTAAAATCTTTCCAAATTCATTTAAAATTTATAATAATCACGAAGTAAATCAATTTTTTAGTCAAGTATTAAGCAGATTAAAATTGCTGAATTGTTTAAGAAGAAGCCGAAATGCATTCTGACGGCATAAGAGGTCAAAATAAATGATTGATTAATAGTAAAATAAATATTCTCAGATAAACAGTTTGTCACAGACCAACGTAAAAGGGGGATAGGAAACATGTAAAGTAGTACTTAACATAATATACAAAGGGGGGAAAATATCTTACAGTCCCAATTACAATAAGAAAATCATGTGTTGCCAGGGTCGTAAATAGAGAAAATATGCATGGGCAGTGGATAAGTAATGTACTTACTTTGTTCTGGAAATTCATGCAATTGCTGGGAGGTGACGTGGTCATAAAATATGAATAGATGAATGTAATTGCTACAAACAAAAACGTCTGATGAACGTAACCGAAGCGTCAGTGTTCATAAAAGCCATGCAAAGAATGGTAGCCTATCGGACAACGTCCGAGAGCTTTGAAAGCCCAGCTAGAGAGAGAGAGAGAGAGACTCGTTTTGAATCTCCATTCATGTGTGGAACGAATATTGTTAACTACCGGATATGAGAGTGCATTCCTCTACCATTGGCCAGAATAATTCAAGGAAAGTAACTCGGATATCAGTCCAAGGTGAATGAATCAGATAATTGCACAGCCAACATGGGGAACTGAAAACATCACCGATTTGATTATTGCAACCAAAAATTTAAAGAAATTAAAAGATTTTGTTGAAAAATAGCCAGTAATAGCTTACTAGATAGCTTTTGTTTTGTAGCAAACTTCAATCAGAATTATACTTATTTTATGACTATCCTCACACAAATAGACCAAACTTCGACCCCATTAACAGATTATAGGCCCAGGCAGATTCCATTTATAAAAAATAATCATAAGTATTACATCACATTTTTTCACATTCTAAGTCACTCAGCATAATTTACCTCATAAAAAGTATTGACTGATCAAATTGTTCAATATATGTTTCTCCAAAATAGAAGGAGGTTATGACTCCCTGGAGTGTCATATAAAAAGTCAGAAAGGTCATGAACATTTTTAAATGTCATGATCTAGTGTTAGTATTCTTATTTGCAGTTACTGGAAATTTTTCCAACTAAAAAAACACTTTGCGATTGTACATGTATAAAACAGGATAAAGAGAAATTTATTTAAATACTAGCAGAACTCGTGTCCCGACGTCGCCCGGGAAAATGAGGAACTGAAGTAACTCTTGCTCCCATCCTTGAATAATTAGTTTATTTCTATGTAGTTGCTTTTTTTACATGCATTTAAAATTTTGAGGATGTTTATGCCACACCAAGTATGGACTCTTGTGACAAACACCACAGAATTTGATATATTAATTTGGTATCAGAGATAATAAAAGAAATCAGAATTTTAATAATTAAGCAGGTCACGTAATGTGTCTTCATCTATAATAATAATAATAATAATAATAATAATAATAATAATAATAATAATAATAATAATAACAGAACGTTTTTATTTAATATTTTTCCAAATACAAAAACTATACAAATGTTAGCAGGGGCAGGAACTTAAGCCCCACTCACCCCCTGATATAATTATTCTTTATAATAATAATAATAATAATAATAATAATAATAATAATAATAATAATAATAATAATAATAATAATAAGTAAACAAAAAATAAAAATAAAATACAAAAGACAACAGTAACACAGCAACAAATAGTAATGAATATATTACAGCATGTGGACATTTTGCACTCCTCACCAAATACAAAAATACACACTAAACAGAAAGACACATACATACATACATACATACATACATACATACATACATATACACATATACACACATATTTACTCATACCCAATTTGAAAAAATAAACTCCAGTAGAAACAAATACAATTGTGATCAGGATAGATAAATAAATTAACAAGAATATAAATTTACTGTAAATCCAATAAATATTTTCTATTGTATTTTTTAATTTGTAGAAAGACACCATTTCAATATTCATAGCCTTTGAAATTTCATTGACCTTCTTACATATCAAGACAAAAAAATACATACTTCTTAATTTAATTTTAGCAAAAGGAGGATCGATTTGCTTTCTATTTCTAGTGTAATACCCATGGATTTCACGACGAGTTCTAATACAGTTCAACGGATACGCGGGTTCTTTATTATTTTTAATATTGTACATTAAAACGAGGCTATCTAGCAATCTCATGTTCTTCATATTTCAAGTGCTATTTTTTCTTTAAACAAGCACTTAAACGATCATATTTGGATAAACTAAAAACGAAACTGTTCTGTAATTTTTTAATCTTATTTTGCAAATTTCCATTTGAATTTTGCATTAGTACATCTCCGTAGTTCAATGGCGAAAGAATGTACGTTTCAATCAATTTTCATTTAGATTGTTCGTTTAAGAAATGCATTTTTCATTTTGCCATATTCTTTAGCAATGGCTAAGTTTATCTGTCTGGCCCAAGTCAACTCCTTATCAAAAGTAATACCGAGATTTTTTAAAATTCAAACTCCCGTTCAATCATTTTGTTATCAATAATAATCAGATCTTATCACCTTTTAGTTCAAATCAAATGAGCAAGGCAAACATAAAAATGAAATATATTCTAGTTTCTAACCAATAGAAACCTCTCCCACCTCAAATCGGCTTGCTTGCAGCCCACTAAAAGGTATAAAAGAATGTCATAAGAGACAGAGTACGTCCCAGTGAAAATATCTGGTGATAATACTCCAATTGGGGTATTCCGGGTTTGTGAAGTAATCTGGTCTGATTTACCAGTTACATAGAATCTATCGTTTGTGAACTATTTATTGAAAACATCTCCGCCTGTAAAACTAGTTAATCTACAAAGCATTCATATACAAAACATCTAAGTATAAAATAACCTAACAAGTGTTTAGGAAGTCAAAATAAATAAAGTGGTCCACTCGAAGGCTCCATTTTCATTAACTACTAAACATAGATGTAGGGGAGAACGCCACTCCTTTTCAAGGATTACTACACTTACCCTTGATCATCACCTTATAATGCTGAGTGTTTAGCAAGGGAGCATCAAGTACCATATTTGTAGTCTTTGATGTGATTCGACCGAGGATTGAACACCCGGCTCCCAGCCCATTAGCGAACACTCTCATATTTGAGCTCAAATGTGTGAGTATTTTTTTATTTTAAAATTTATTCATGCTCTGTTTTACATTGAGCTCTCATACTTATGTTTCCGGCTCCAGAGCATATATATTGATTGGTTAAATTCCAATGATCAAGATAAAACAATCATAATTTTTTTTTATTTGTTATTTTTGCGAATGCTTATATTTTTATCGTCTTACGATCATTTCGCAACATGTAAACAAAAATACAGTTTTTAGTTTTCACACGCTGCTCCTCAGAGACCTTGCTTTAATCATTAAAATAAGTATACTGGTCTAAAGCAAAAAAGAGGAAATGTTAAAAACAGCAAGGAAAAAACATGCAAAACTCACATTGAAGGAGATTATTAGAGACCCCCCCCCCAAATATCAGACATAACGTGGACCTATTTTCAAGCCGCCCACTTTTTAATCTACAAGTAGAGATAGGATCCTCATGTTACGATTAAAAACTTAAAGCCGTAGAAAAATTCAATACAATTTGAAATTGCCAATTGATAAAATTGTATTTACCTTTAACTTAAGAAATAATGATTATAAAATGTTACATTTTATCGAACAATTAAATACGAAAATTCAGTTAGTTTAGAAGGTTCTGTAGCAGTTACCTCCTCCTTTCAAAACATAACTACACCGGTTTGCCGGTAGGTGTCTCTTTTTCACCGACAGGTGGCGCTGTAAAGCGACACCAGAGTTATCTGCCCTTCGGACTATAAAACCCGGAGCCAAACGGAAAATCTTTCTCTTCTTACCCAGCCTCGACAGAAGTATGCTGGCACCTGCGCTCCGTCTTTCACTCTTCTCTGGTCGACAGAACGACGCTAATACACTAGCGTCTCGTCTCACGCTTTTCTCTTCAACTAGTCTCGGCAAAACAACAACCAACACACTTTTCTTCCGTCAACACGTGGGCAAACAACGGTAAGAGTTCTCAACTCATTTTCTTTGTGGACGGCTTTCAAAGACTTTTCCTACGCCGGATTCATTTCTTCTTATACCTTTTCAAGAACTGTTTTTCCATCGACACACATGCAAACATCACACACTTCACCATTCCACGTACACACACGTTCAATAAACGTTATTTGAACTACTTCATTTTGTTTATTAATTATTACTCTGTCTTTGCATGCAACAATTGCTTGATTCAACTGAACACGTTTATAATCGGGGGAACACGACCCTCGATCCGAACATTGGTGACCTGACGTGCAAGCTTTGTTGTATGTGGCGTAGTAATTAATTTCGTACTAGAACAAAAAAAAAAAAAACATTTCTCGTTTTTTCTTTCGTGGTGAAACGAATTACGCACCTATCTTTTTCCTTTTTTTTTCTACCCACGTGGTAGAAATATACAAACAAACAAAAAAAGGAAGCCACCGTCTCCATTTTTCCTGGCCACGCGGAAATACCCAAACAGAGAAAAACAAAAACATTTCTCGGCTTTCTCCGAGTATAAAACAAATTACAATTTTATTTTATTTTCCTTCTTTTCTTCCTCTACACACGTGTCGGAAAATTATATACAAAGAAAAAGACAAACTTTTGCCAATCCTTTTTTTTTCTTTTTCGACGAACAAAAGGACCTTACAAGACGCCACTTCCTTTGTTTTGGACACGTGGAGATAAAAAGAAAACAAACGCTCACGCTGCCCATCTTTTTCGTGGCCACGTGTTGATAAAAAAATTCAAAATAATGCCGCCATCTTACCACGTGGAAATGAAAATTCAAACCACAGAAAAAAAAAATACGAATTTATTTTCTGTTTCAACAACAAGCAAAAAAAAAAAGGAAGCCGCCATCTTTTTCCTTAATCACGTGGCAATGAAAATTCAAACAAAAAAAGAAAATACGAATTTTTTTCTTTCTTTTCGACAACAAAGAAAAGAGAAGCCGCCATTCTTTCTCTACGTGGAAACTAACATTCAAACAAACGAAAACAAAACGTCACTCCTCGTGTGAAACAAATTACGACTCCATTTTTTTTTCTTTTTCCCTTCTACCCACGTGTTGGAAATATATATATAAAGGAAAAGAAAACTACAAAACAGACAAACACGAACAACATCACCCTTCAAGGGCTACCAACCCTCTTCAACAACTGGACGTTCGTTGATAAACAGGAGGAAACATCAACTTGAACAACCACATCTTCCCGGACATTCATCAAGCACCAAACATTTCCGGACATCACTGACGACACTATGGAAGAAATCACACCAGTTCAAAATGAGTACAACTGCACAAGCACGACTAAATACTCAACAACTGGACGTTCGTTGATCAACTGGGGGACACATCAACTCGAACGACGCGCACCAACACCAGTACAGACCCACTTGTACCTGGACCTGCTAACTCACTTGCAGACATTTGTGCATCTGATTTTGACCATAGTGTACCACCAATCTCAACAACTAGATGTTTGTTCATCAGCTCCACAACACGGACTAATTAACATGAACAACATCAACACCTGCACAGACTCACTTGTGCTCATTCATCAACACCTGCACAGACTCACTTGTGCTCATTCATCAACACCGCACAGATTCACTTGTGCTCATTCATCAACAACTGCACAGATTCACTTGTGCTCATTCATCAGCAACTGCACAGATTCACTTGTGCTCATTCATCAACAACTGCACAGACTCACTTGTGCTCACTCATCAATACCGCACAGATTCACTTGTGCTCACTCATCAACAACCGCGCAGACCCAAGCACCAAACATTCACTGACAATTCAACGTTCGTTCATCAGCTCCGCATCACGCAGACTAATCAACATGAACAACGCCACCAACAAGTGCAAATTCACTTGCACTCAACATTTTTCGACCGCAAACTAACTTGCGCTCAAACTTGATGCAGGCCCAAACAACACGCAGATCCACATGCGTTACAACACTCAATTCCGCAGACGCACTTGCGATCAATCATTCAATACAGATGCAGAAACAGAAATAAGTAGCGTGCACACTACTTTTTTCTAATCTTCAACAGCAAAACAGACATACCCACAAAGAATGCTTCTCATCTACAACTGTCCATATTGAATAATATTTTCAATATTTTTCAATCTGGGGGGGAGTCCTTGTAGCAGTTACCTCCTCCTTTCAAAACATAACTACACCGGTTTGCCGGTAGGTGTCTCTTTTTCACCGACAGGTGGCGCTGTAAAGCGACACCAGAGTTATCTGCCCTTCGGACTATAAAACCCGGAGCCAAACGGAAAATCTTTCTCTTCTTACCCAGCCTCGACAGAAGTATGCTGGCACCTGCGCTCCGTCTTTCACTCTTCTCTGGTCGACAGAACGACGCTAATACACTAGCGTTTCGTCTCACGCTTTTCTCTTCAACTAGTCTCGGCAAAACAACAACCAACACACTTTTCTTCCGTCAACACGTGGGCAAACAACGGTAAGAGTTCTCAACTCATTTTCTTTGTGGACGGCTTTCAAAGACTTTTCCTACGCCGGATTCATTTCTTCTTATACCTTTTCAAGAACTGTTTTTCCATCGACACACATGCAAACATCACACACTTCACCATTCCACGTACACACACGTTCAATAAACGTTATTTGAACTACTTCATTTTGTTTATTAATTATTACTCTGTCTTTGCATGCAACAATTGCTTGATTCAACTGAACACGTTTATAATCGGGGGAACACGACCCTCGATCCGAACAGTTCTTTGCCAATAACATTAGTCTAATTATTTGAAGGTCTTTTATCTCAACCGGAATAACAATGTGGATGATTCTAACACCAAATAAACATGTCAAGTATAACAAATAGTATTAATTCTAACAAAAAAATACTTTAAATTGGAGGTCATTAGATTTTATTAACTAAATTTATTAAAAAATAAAATTACGGTTGTATGACTAACAATATGTTATACGTTTTTTCAAAACTAAGAAAAAAAAGAAAGAAAAATTCAAAGGACACAATCTAGTAGAAAAGAGAATAGAGTTATCCCCCTTAAATTTCCCATTATTTTTATTTTTATCAAAAAAGAAGAAAAAACCTTCTATTTTTAAATATAATAACAATTCTAATTTGCTACTTGAATGTTGCTAATTCATCGGGAATTCCCCCCCCCCCTCCCAAAAAAACCCCTACTATTTATGTAATGGAAGTTCAAACCGTGAGGGGGATATTAGTTCCCAGGCCGCGTTAATTTCTTCAGTTTAATTTGTACTAAATCCATACAATATATAAAAGCTTGATGAATGTTAACCTTTAACAATAGAGTATATATAAGTAAACAATGGTATTTTAAATTCCAATGACTGATTCTTTATTCATATTTTTACTTGCCGAATTTCGAATAAAAATTCAATGTAACACTTTACAATTGTTCAACGCAGAAACGAAAAACCAGGAATAAACATAATTACCAGGATCTTTCGTTCATGTAGCTCATCAGAAGATCATCAGACCATGTCCGGAGAAAAATCCCTAAGCAAAAAAAAATTCAAAAACATTTTTATGCATTTGCTAAAGGAACCATAAGATCCATTGATATCCAATCAGCCATGTTGTATCTTTAATGCAGAGCTATGAAAAATACGATTAACACCACAAACGATGCAAGCAAGATAATCCAAAATCTACTAAAATGCATTAAAAAAAATTTTTTTATTTATTAAAAAGCTAATGAAAAAATATCATTAAATTAAGGCTCAAACTTATTTAAAATTCAAAGATACGAAAGTTGGATACCCCCCCCCCCCAAAAAAAAAATTATAATAAAAATGTTTAACGTTATCAATTAAACTACGGCATATACTATTACAAACCTCACCTGCTTTTTAACTTTTATTTTTCATTTATTCCTCATAGGTAATATAAATTAATACTTTTCATTGAATATTAAATAATGAAACATCACTCGCAGTTCATATCTTTAATCAATTCACAACCACCACTTAACAAACACAGATGTATTTGAAGATTTTGCATCTTAATATAGTGACCACTTATCTCAGTAAAAGCCAGTAATCAATTATCCCTTAATTTTTTTCATTCATGGTTGTTTAAATTTCTTTCCAATATGTCTGCTTTACTGTCACATTGTTAGCCATCTTTATATATTTCATCATCACAAATGGTCATAGATTTTCGATCAGATTCAGATAGGGGCTTGATGGTGGCTATTCCATTATCTTATCCTCTGTAAATATTTTACACTAAAAACATGTACAGGTAACCTAGGATACGTGGGAATGTTTTACATAAATAGACACTTCAACTGGACACAGATGGATTAGGGATACGTCCTCAACATCAGTCCGACTGTGACTTTGTTGCTGTCTGGCTGAGGTATGATTCTGTTCAGTCTCCAGAAGTTGACCCTTCCAGGTTTTACCTTCTCTTTGAGATGAGGTTAGTTTATTGCTAAGCACTTCAGGCATCTCCACCGGGGAATGCACACGGGACTTTTCAGGCATATTTTGTAGGTCAGATTGTGCTAATCCTAGTGTGCTTGCTTTTTAAAACCACACCTGACCTTGTGTCTAACCTCCTGAAGAGGAGGTAAATAATAAAATACAGACTTAGCTTTAAAACTGTGCGTCTGACACTTGTAACGTTCGAAGAATATATTGTCCATGAAATCACAATAATTAACACTGTTTAGTTTAACTACTTCATTGACTTTGAATGATTCAATATTGATTATGTCGACAATTCCAGCCAATATCATCACACTGTCACCTTCTTGATGGCTTTTTGGAACCGCAGTCATGTCTGCATACAAAAAAAATCAATACTTTACCCACTCCACGAGGTCAATCGAGTTTCATCCGAGATTCGTCCATGAAAATCAGTTTTCCTGTATTTCATGACCCAATTTGGCCACTTTAAAAAGTATGTTTTACTGAGAGGAGTTTGTCTAGACTGATCCAAATTTGCAAAGTATTGACTCATTCAATTCCTTCCCATTCAAAGATCTGATGAAAAGTTGTTGCTTTGCTATAACTCACTTAAGTTTATGTTCACCTTGAGGAAGCAAGTTCTTAAAACCTTTTGTATTGATTCGTAATCTTAGATGATCTACATTTTCAACAGTTATCTTTATCATTCAATAATCTCTGTAAAACTCCTTTGATATTTTCAAAATGAACATTTACTCATTCAATAATCTTGTTATTTTCTGTTTTTTAGTATTTATAAGATTATTAGCATTACCCATATTTTATATACATACATACCTACACACACAATTATGTATGTATATATATATATATATATATATATATATATATATATATATATATATATATATATATATATATATATTTGTAAGATAAGCGGGAGAGACCCCTCAGAAGAGGACTTAATTATTAAGAAAAAAAAAAAAATTAGAGCGTAATACTTTATTTATATACATATTACAGACGATCAGAACAACATCGGTACCGTCGGTTTCAAAATTAACAAAGAGGAGAACAGCATAAAGAGAATCCATAAAGGGTGGTCACGTGCTGTTCACCCCCTTTGTTGGGTTTGAAACCGATGGTAAGGATGTTGTTCTGATACATATATAAATAAATAAATAAATATATATATATATATTCTAGAAAAAATAATATCCATCAATTTTAGAGGCTTTAAGTCAATGTAATTTTCATTTGCATAATAACTTCAGGCAGTTCATTTTCATGAATTCCAATATCTTAAATATTAAAAGTTATTGACATTTAGTTAGGAAGTCTAATGGGTGTGGACATTGACTAACTTAAATTTGATAAAGATTGGTTCAGAACTTTTTGAGATATTGAAGTTTATTTGATTTACATGTATATACAATACACTCTCTTCTTACAACATCCACTTAAGATTAACTGACATTAATATAGACTCAAAATAATTTACTCAGACTAACTAATATACAAAACTATTGTATTCGTAAACTTTGTTACAGCTATACATTCTTGCTAAGTTGACGGATCATATTAGAAAAATCAATCTTTTATTAAAAACGAAACTTGCACCCATATCCTCTCTTGTTAAATGGAATGTGTTACACACAAAGACCAACAGTCAGTGTGAGCTACGTATGTCTAGAAAGAATGGTGGAAGTGTGCAGAAAAAGAGGTAAATAATCGAGATGACGTGAGAAGATATGTTCATGGGCTTTGTGATCAATCAGCCAGTTACACAATGCAGTGACAGTGAATACATGGTAGATCGTATAGAGATGAAACGTTTGATGGTGATATGTTATTCCATAATTACCCAAACCAAAAGAAACCCAATTCTGTATGGCAAAATACTGTGTATAAATATTATTTTTGTTTTGTCAATAATACTGCCTTGAAGTTCAGGCAAACTTTATTTTAATTATAACCCCAGCACACACATGCCATCCACGAGTCGTCGATAGAGAAAAATAAATTCAATAATCAGTTGCAACCAATTAAATTCTTGTAATTAAGATTTCTTATAAACGATTGACTTTTATTTTAAGAAAGTTACATATTCGTCTGAGATGTTTTGGTCCTATTAGGAGACTTTGATATTATGATCACCTTGAATGAATGAATGAATGAATTAGAGTTCTTGGATTAGCAGATTAGAACAGTTGAGGTAGCAGGGTCAGTTGTCAGGGGAAAGCCAAGGAAAACACGGTAAGAAGTGATAATGATGGGTTTGAGAGAAAGCGGAATAAATAAGGAGCCAGCCAGAGACATATTTGTTTGGAAGACAATTTCTAAAGGACGTCCGACACATGGCAGCATGTAAAACGGCCATTAAACCGATGATGATGATGAAGATGATGATGATGATGATGATGATGGTGGTGCTATTGCTGCTGCTGCTGCTGTTGCTGCTGCTGATGATGATGATGATGATGATGTCGAACAATTGTCATAAGTGTTTTGGCATTATGTTGCTGCTGATTAATTTGTGTGTTTGTTAAGCAAATCGAACTTCTACATAAAGCTCACGAGGATCGTGCCTCAGGATTGTCTGCTGCTGATGATGCTGCTGCTGATGATGATGATTCTTGAATCACTGTTAGCAGTGCCAATTTTCCTGTTCATCATCTACAACGGAACACACTCAAAAAGAACGAAACAACAAATGTATTCAGTTACTGCTTATCGTTTTATTGTGTTGTAGATATTTCTGTCCATGTTCTTTACTATGTGAACTCCAAAATGTGTGTGTTTCCATTCGTGCTAACTGAAATAATCATTGCATTATTGTTCTTTGGAACTTACTATATTGTCTTAAGCGTCCTCTAAGTCATAACGTTTGAGTGTCGGCTGGAAACTCTCTTTTTTGGTCAGCCAGTTGTTGTTTTTTTTATTAAATCGAGTGGGAATCGTTCCCATTGGTCTCGCAATTATGATTGATACTTTTGGTGTGGACTCCATGTGTTTCTTTCATTCTAATTTGCCACTGATTCTCGCGGACGTAGTTCTAGGCAATTGTTATATGTATCTTTCCTTTCTATTAGTATGTGAGCATTGCTTTAAGAAAGGAACAGAAAAGAAAGGAATGAAAACAAATATAAAATGTGAAGCAGAGTAGAGACGGAAAGGCAATGGGTTAACATACCAGTAATCTATGTCGCTTTCGCTGGTCTGATCGAGTCTACTACAAATTGTATAGTCTACATTTTTGTGCAGACCGAATTTATATGTTAAATTTTAAAGTAAGGAACGGAAAGTATTATTGAAGCATGTGTTTATAAAAGTGAAACGTTGTCAGAGAGAGTTGATAATATGTGTTGCATGGAGAAAAGTGATATGAAAATGATACGATGTATGTGTAGTGTGAGTCTTTAATAAAGGCTTAGATCTGATGACTAAGATTAAATCTGAATAATCATGAGAGATGTGTTTTCATTGGCCTGGTCACATTAAAAGAATGTATGAGAGTGCTTGGGTGAGTAGATTTAGAACAGTTGAGGTAGCAAGGGAAGGCCAAGGAAAACATGTGAGGAAAAGATAAGGAAGGATTTGAGAGAGAGCAGGATAAATAAAGACCTGGCCAGAGACGAATTAGTTTAGAAGTCAATTTCTAAAAGCCGTACAACACTTGCCAGCATGTAAAATGGACGTTCAACCGATGATGATGATGATGATGATGATGATGATGATGATGATGATGATGATGATGATGATGATGATGATGATGATGATGATGATGATGATGACGAGAGTGCTTGGGTTAGTAGATGTAGAACAGTTGAGGTAGCAGGGTGATGGCAAGGAAAGGCCAAGGAAAACATGAGAGGAAGTGATATGGAAATAAGGATAGATTGGAGAGGAAGAAGGATAAATAAAGACTTGGCTAGAGATAGGTTAGTTTGGAAGTCAATTTCTAAAAGTCGTCCAACACATGCCAGCATGTGAAACTGATGATGATGCTGATAATGATGAAATATTTTTGAATAACATTAATAAGTACACTTTAATTCTAAGTAGTAAATAGTTATTTTGTCTAGTTAAAATACAAGATAAATAGTTTAGTTTGCAGTGGCGAGAGAGAGGTTGCAGGCGGCCAAAAGTTTTACATTGACAACAGCCATAAGATTAATGTGTGCTTAACCCATGTGTGTTCCTGTCAAAATTAGGGCTGATTCCACGATACATGGGCGCATACTGTGATGTGTACAATCAAGAGACCTCAGCTCTTTAATTCTAGTCAGACTTTAATTAATTATGACACCGCGATGACTTTGGTGAGTGTTAATTTAAAAGTGATGATCTCTCGGTCACGCATTTACGCTCGGAGAGAGACCATAACTTGCTTCATAGAGCAAATTATCCCAATCAACTTCGACTCATCAATTACTGAATTTGCTTCATACTGACAAATCAACTATATTCAAGCAGAGAACTAACTAGAATAGCACTCATTAGAGTGCATACCTCCACCAAGGTCCATCTACCTCCTATAATTCAGTCAACCCTTATAGAGAGCCATCATCATCATCATCATCAGCATCATACTCATCATCGTCATCATCATCATCATCATCATCATCATCATCATCATCGATTTCACGTCCAGCATTCATTGGACAGCTTTTAGAAATTGGCTTCCAAACTATCCTATTTCTGGCCAGGTCTCAATTCATCCCTCTTTCTTTCAATTCCATCGTTATCACCTCCTCCCATCTCTTTTATTTAAACAAAGGGAACTCTAATTCCTTAACTAGGAGTTGTTTCTGTTGTGTTGTCTTCTCAGTCTTCTTCCTAGAATTTGCAAAAATCCTTATTTTGTGTCGTACCTGGTCAACTAACATGGTTGGGTTGTAATAACCACAAATACCAAGTTATATGGTTCTAAATGTTTCTTTCCTAATCCCAGATAAAACATTGCATTGAACATGGTATATTTGTCCATAACCCTATGAAACAATTGGCTCAGTATATTTGGAGTTATGTCCCTTGAACGATAATAAAGTTATCTCCCGTGAATTATACTGACAACAAGAGAGAATAATTTTATTTTTGAAGTACAGAAAAAATTTGCACATTCATAGTACGAGATTCGAAATCGAGGCTTGGTCTCTTTCTGGTGTAGGCTTCGAATTGAGTGGACGTGTTTCACTTAGCTCTACGTTTTGACGTGGTTTTCACGACTCTGAAGTGGTTACGGTTAGATGTTCTATCGTTCACAGATAGATATTTAAATGAATCTTAAAATATATGAAATATTTTTGCAATTTTTCTTGTTCCTGTTATTAACAGTAACGAAATAGATGTTTTTAAATTTTGAACCACAATGAAAATCTTAATTGAATTTAATTTTCCTTTTTCATTTCAACTTGATTTTGTTTTCCCAACATAATTAGCATAATCAATAAAAAAAGATATTTTAAAAAAGAATCAATTCAATGTTTTTCCATTAAGAGATCTTTAGTCATCATTTGGGAATTTCAAATTTTTATTTGGAACATTCAGAATTATTTCTTTAATTAAATTGTCTTGCATTCAAACGAAACAACACATTCTGATTTTACTTATTTGTTTTCATTCAAATATACGAATCAAATAAATTTCTATATACTGTGACACAACGGGGAAAATATTTGAAAACTATGGGTATATATTTTTCAAACCTGATCCATATCTGTACTATGACTTAGCTTATACAGTTGTTTACAACAAAAAGCCGAGGAACAAGGACATTGTTCTGATGGTAGTAAGATGACAGAAAGTAGTTCTTTATATAAAATACTAGAAGGGTTACCAAACGTCACCCGACGTTGTCCGTGTATTATACAAAAACATAATGCCAGTGATGTGTGACCAATGCTGTCCGAAATACCTGTAAATATTTAACAAAAATCAACACCATATGTCCTTGTGTATAAGTCGAGGTCTTGGAGCGATATTTACTTTTTAACCTGTGGTTTTGTATAATTAATGGTTATAAATCTAAAACAAGTAGAAATAAAAATCGTATGTACTCGTGTATTAGTCGAGTTGTGTAGTTGTGGCTATTTTTTTATTTTGTCATCTTGTATAATAAATAGTTATAAATCCGAACCAACCATTTTTATAACCTGTGCTCTTGTATAACTAATGGCTATAAATCTAAACCAATTAAAAATCAAAACCGTACGTTCTCGTGCATCAGTCGAGTCCTTATGTACAAGAAACGATTTCCATTTTCAAGAGCTGCTAACCTTTCATTTGTATTTTGCATACTTCATGTTTATTGACATATCTATGAAACTACCGGTTCTAATGTGCCAGAAATTGCTGTGCAAGTTGGGGGACAAGGACTGGTCATCACATTTTAGGAGAGTTCTACATTGGTCAAACTAAATTTATCTATATACTATTAAAAAGTTATGCTTGAATTTTTCTGTTCGTACGCAAATAGAAACATGTGATTGCTTGACAAAAAATGAATAGACAGAGTACACGTTACTAAGGCGGTAGTTTTTATGCTGCCAATACCGGAGTTCAAATCTCATGTAAGTCTAAAGGATTTTAAAAATTAAATACGTGTTTGATAAAATTTAATGAATTAATTTAACATAATAACATAAAAAAACATTGCACAAATATCTTATATTAAAGAATGCGGCCTTTTTATAGACATAAATGATATTCAGTATTAGTTCAAGCGAATCATTTTTGCTTAAAAACATAATTTCTACTGATTTTTGCTAATTAAAAACAATATGTAAATACATTCATCATAGTTACTTATTTTCCACGAAATTTCACAAATATTTTGCTATAAAGTGGTAAAAGCTAGGTAAGTAAAAAGTAAAGTGGTCGACCGTAGTCGAGTGCGACCTGAAGGCTCCCTTTTCATTAGCTACTACACCGAGGAGAATGCGCCACTACTTTCTCAGGATTTTCTTCAAATAATAAAACTATGATTAGTTTCAGAGCTCTGCTGAAGCAATTCCTACCGTGGCAAACCAACCGTCTTAGGTTCAAACCCAGCTTTGCATAAGGATATTTTGTCAGACTTTCAGTCCTATTTTCCTTCTAGATAATGTTCATGTGGTAATGAGATTTAGTTGTTGTACATTAAAACGTTTGAACTCTAATAAATCTTTTTTTTTGTATACAAAACTAAGGCTCCCTTCAGAGTTCTGCTGAAGCAGTTTTTTCCATGGCAAACCAGCAGGCGTTGACCCAACCCCAACGTTGCATACAGGATTTATTTTCCTATTTTCCTTCTAGATAATGTCCATTGGGTAAGGACATTGAGTTGTTGTACATTAAAACGTTTGAACTCTAATAAATCTTTTTCTTTTCCGTATACAAAACTAAGATTACCTTCAGAGTTTTGCTGAAGCAGTTTCTTCCATGGCACACCAATAAACTTGAGCCCACCTCCAGCCTTTGCCAGATTTTCAATCCTGTCAAGTGATCCTATTTTCCTTCTAGATAATGCCCATTTGGTAATGACATTGAGTTGTTGTACATTAAAACGTTTGAGTAAGTTGATGAAATCAACCGATGCATATACCGTCATCTTTATGCATGATTAAGCACTCGATCAAATGGAGAGTTAATCTCCGGTTCTTTCTCATCTTTTGCAGATTATGTGTTTGCTAACGAGACAAAAACAAATGATGTAACAATGAAATAAGATGTTAATAATAGCCTTTTATGTGTTTCATATTTTTTATGACAAATTATTTTTAGCTATGTAATAGCTAGCTAAAGATAGAAATTGACATACTCAAAACTGTACCAACGCTACTTGAGGAGTTAGCGTAAACTAGTTGTTAAAAAAACATATAAACAATCCCCTCCAGTAATTGGTGGATTCAGAATGAATTTTTGCACTATTAATATTTATTTATTTAAATGTGTGAAACATGATAACCCCAATTGATTAATAAATGTGCGATTATCACTCATCATCAAAGATTAGCTGGGAAAATGCCATTTTCGCCCATTTTTATGACAAAACATAAATCAGTCATGAAACTGCATACCACCGCCTGACAATGTAAGGATAGGTTAAAGTGTTATCTGGACCTTACTTCTCATTATTGTATAAAGTATTTCCGAAATTATGCCATAGAAACGTTGAAAAACACAAAAATTATTTATCTGATCAGACTGATATTTTGCAAGGCGGTTACTCTCTATATATCAAATTTGAAATAATCGGAAGTTAAAAGTCGGTCAAAATTTAAACCTTGAATCGAACCTTTCACAGTAAATGTCAAAGGTCAAGCTCATATAAGATGTGTAACTTCATTGACTACAATATGAGTCAAGTAGCGAGTGTTTACGATGATTAGAATGGAAGCTATCACCAAAAGTGTGACTTCACCTTTTACATGAGCTTGACCTTTGACCAAGATTTCCCAAAATTAAATCAATTCTTAGACCATAACCGGTATTTTTATCAAATTTTATTGACGATGGATTTAGCGATGCGGGCGTTAGGCTGTACACAAACAAGCAAACGCGAATAAAAATATATCCTCCTTGGTGAAGGTAAAATATGCAATTTGGTGATAATTCTATCTGGATCAATTAATCCGAATTCCATTAACTAGCAGACAACATTCAAATAAGAATCTGTCATTATGCACCGAAATTTTTCGCAGTTCTAAGTGACAGTCTTCTGGAGGTTGACGGTTCAATCCTCAGTACCAGCGATACTAAGAATATGATTAAGAATTGCTTAGGATTTTTTTTTTTACTTGATCACGACTGACGGAACAAGAACAATTTACTTCCGGGGATTAAGTAAACGGTTCAGTTTGAAATTCCGTACAGATTCGAAAGATTCCAAAGTTTGACAGAGTACACATGAAGAAGATCGGAGCTTACATATGCCGACATTTTGTGAGAATAACATCGAAGATGAAAACAGCAGTCCGTATAAACCCCAAGAATATGTTGTAGCGACTTTATGCATGGTAGGGTAAGAATTCAAAACTATAACCATATAGAGGAGGAAAGTGTGAATTGTTTTCAGAAAATCGTCTACATAAAAGAACTAACTTTTGAGACTTATAAACAAAAGAGTCGTATTTTTAATTTTTTATTTTTTATTTCTTATTCAAGAATAAAATTAAGAATTACTTACGACTTTTACCTGGTCACGGTTGGCGGAACTAGAGCAATCTAGCCCTTGAGATTAAATAAAAAGTTCAGTTCGAAATTCCTCACAGATTCCAGAGTTCGGTATAAAGTAATAATCAGTTCTACGTGACAGTCTTGTGATATAGAGATTATTCACTGGTTCATTACTTCTTTGAATTCCTTCTTTATCCTGTGAAAAAACATAAGAACAACACCAAAAACTCGAAACTTAATGTATACTTGGGAAAAATGCCAAATTCGTCCGTTTTTATGAAAAAAAGATGCAATTTGGTGACAATATATATGAACTACCTGAGGTGTCTGACATTACTTGGGAATACCTTGGACAATATAATATCAGTAAACAACCAAGTTTTAAATAAATAATTTATTTGGATCATGTGATTGGGAAGAGTGTAACAATAAAGAGGAACACTTACCAGCTGAATAGAGAATGAGATGCTTTGCATGTCGTGCATGCCCATCTGTCAGAGTAAATAAAGACTTCTCTTCACAATTGTAGACTTTTATAGTTTGGACTGATCTGCATATGTGAATAACAAATTTGCATGTATGGAGACCAACTGACTCAAATGAAAGGATGGATGGAAAGCAGGAAATCGATTATCAGAGAGCAGAGAGGGAGTAGCGTTGCTGGAAATCTGCTTGAAAGTTGGATTTCCTTAGTAACACTTTTTTACGGTTAGATTACAGATGATTTAGTGGTAAAACTGCTTTATTATCGCTCAGCATGAAAGAATATCTAGTGAAATACCAAAATTTTCCATTTTATGACATAAAATGCAATTTTGGTGATAATTCTCACATGGACCAGACACTTAAAATTAATTCTGCTAATTAGTGGGCTCAAACAAAGAATTCATTGTCGCGACTAGATGCAAGCCAGAGATTATCAGATAAAAGAATGGAATAGGCAAACATACAAAAATAGACAGGCTGATCAGATGGTGCCAGGAAAATGATGGCCCCAACGTCCATATCAAAGGAAGAGTCAATCTTTTAAATCCAAGCATGTATACTTGTCTGAAAAGATTTTATATGCTGTAAACAATCAAAGATATTTTTTATATTATTTTGTTGCATTATATTTAGGTATGACCTTAAAATACATCCGGTGATGCGGGCCCAGTTTAGAAGCTGGGGAGTGTGGAATAACTCTTAAATTAACATTACTCCCGGATCCATTCTTACTCAGAGTGATAACGCCTGCCATCTTTCCATCTGCGGTTTAAATAGAATTAATCAATAGCAGAGTATTGATTTACAAAATATATGCTTACAAAACCAATTCATCTACAAACCATTCATATACAAGATAGAATATATATCTATATATCTATATATATATACATATATATATATATATATACAAGATAGAATATATATATATATATATATATATATATATATATATATATATATATATATATATATATATATATATATAGTAATCAATATTAAGTTTGTATCCACAGGACAATAAATCCGGAGAATCGCTACTGTGTTTATATAATAGTGCTCAATAATAACACCGCTAATCAGACGCATAGGAACAGTAGAATCGTCTGACTACTTCTTACAACACCCCACCCACGGCTGTTGGAATGAGGACACCGCCTAGACAAGACGTATTCCGTTGGTTTCCCAAAATCGCCGACGATCTGGAAAGTCTTCCAAGTTGCAAGACGGCCTTTATAAAGATTTACTCTGAGCTGTTTTAATTCCTTTTCAGCTACAAATAAAAGGAATTTCTATGTAAAACTGTGATGTCGTCTGTTAATTCATCTTTGGAGTCAGATAAACCTTCTATTACAGCCTACTTTAATTATCATGAAGAATGGATACCATTGATTTGTCATCATTTTGCTACTTTAGTCTTATGTGCCGAAAATGGTGCATCGAAAATACTACAAACTATTGAAATTATTAAAAAGAAAGAAACGACTGTCATTGCTTTTCCAGAGCTTTTTATTAGACGATCAAATTGCTAAAAAATTGGTGTAAGTTAGGAATCTAGTTTTTAGTGCCATAACAGTACCAAACTTTTCCGCATTAACATATTTGATTTATCCTAGTACAGAAGTCTATCAAGGAATTATTGTGTTGGCAACTAAGTTCTTGCCGTCTTTTAATTCTAAATTTACAAGACTTAGTGAAAAATAACAACTAATTAATCAATAATGTATTCTCCCTTGTTGATCTTCAATATATCGTATGTAGAAATCAAAAACAAAACAAGAACCGAAACAGAATTAGGTGTCAAAAATGTTCATTTTTTAAAAAACTTGATATTCCATTTTAATGATTTGAAAATAAACAGAAATGAACTTAAATTAACTCGAAAAAAAAAGAGATTACAAAATAGAATTGTGGGAAAAAAATGAAATTTGAAAACAATAGATTCCAAGATGTAAAAAATGTCGGGAACTTAGTTGGCAACACAATATTTAAAATTTCTTTCTCATAATTATTGCTGCTTTTATTCGAGTTTTGATTTTCGTTAAAATTATAAGTAGGGGATAGACACTATTTTGCTTCGAGCATAAACAAATCTCAGCATGCTGCTGATACAGACTTGAGATTTGTGTAGAAAATGCGATAGACAGAGAAATAAAATTGATACTTATATATAGTTATAAAGTGTTGTAAAGAGCTATCATGCCGCAATAGGTGAAATCGTATCTGTTCAAAAATATGTCAGTATTCTAGTCGTTATATAAGAGTGCAATTATTAAAATTCTTAGAAAACTGAATTAATGAAATATAACAGTTATTTCATTTTGTTCAAAATCTCCTCGAGGTAACAGACAAGTGTAATAAATGGCGCACAAAGTTTATATTGAAACCATGAAAGCTTATAATAAAGATGGAAGGGCATCTGAGATAGAAGGAAGGACGGAAAGGAAGGGAGGAAGGAAAGGAAGATGTAATAAATAATAATGAAAAGAAAGCGAGAGAGAGAGAGTAAAGTGAAAAAGGAAAGGAACTTCTGTTGGAAATGAGAGAATGCAGAGAAGAGAGGGAAATGAAAAAGATAAAGAAAGAATGACAGAAAGTTAGACGACCTTTAAGAAGTTTGGAAAAGGGAAGGTACAGAGAAAAGGAGAAAAAATGAAAGAGAGAAAAAAGAAGAAAAGAAAATACCTGAAGGGAATAAAGGGGTATAAAATAGAGAAAGTTCAGAAAAGAGGGAATAAGGAAAGAAAGAAAGAAAGAACAAACAAAGAAAGGAATAAAGATAGAAAGGAAAAAAGAAAGAAAGAACTCACCAAAGAGTGATTAGGACATGATAAAAATGGAAAAAAATAGAATATATGTATGAGAATAAAGAGGGTTAAAAAAGAGAAAGTTCAGAGGAAAAGAGTTGAAATAAATACAAAAATAAAGAAAGAAGAAATAAAGAAAGAAAGAATAAATAAAGAAAACTGAATGAAATAAATAAATAAACATGCGAATAGGGGTTTAAAAGTTTATTAAAAGAGAAACAAAGGAAAAAATTCCAGTAGATCGAATAGAGATGACTACAAAAAAAAAGACGAAAACTAAATGAAGGAAATGTATAAAAGAATGAATAAACAAAGAATGAAAGAAAGAAAAAGGAATGAAGTGGGGTTGAGATTTCGTATAAGGAGAAAAAATGAAAACAATGAAAAAATAGAATAGAGAGAAAAGAGAAAAGAAATCACAAAAGAAAAAAATAAAGAAAAAAATAAAGGAAGGCAGGAATGAAAGAACGATTAAAGAAAAAAGAAGGAGAATTAAGAAAAGATAAAAAGCAAAAACAGAAATAAATAAAGAAAGAAAGACTGAGAGGAAATAATTAAAGCATATAGAAAAGAGAACATTGAAGACAGAAAGAAAGAAGAAAGAAAGAAGAAATAAACAAAGGAAGAAAGAAGAAATTAATAAAGGGAGAAAATGAAAGAAGTCATCAAAGGGTGATTAAGACATGATAAAAAGGGGAATAAAATACTTGCATGGGAATGGAGAGAGTTAAAAAGAGAAAGTTAATAGGAGATGGAATAAGGAAAGAAAGAAAGATAAAATGAAGAAAGGAAGAAAGAAATAAGAAAGAAAAAATGAATGAAAAAGTGATTAAAACATGATTAAAAAAGGAAAATAAAATACCTGTATAAGGAGAAAGGGGGTTAAAAAAGCGAATGTTCAGAGAAGATGGGATAAAGAAAGAGGAGATGAAAGAATGACAAAAAATAATTTTAAAAAGAACAGATGGAATATCACTACCGAAATGGCACTGAAGAGTCTGGAGACATTCTATTACCTTAGACTTATAAAAGCGGCAACAAATAAAAACTTATTAAACTTAACTGTAAACCTTCAGGGTAGGTCCAGTCTATCACAAAGAAAGCATTTTCGATCAAAATATTCTCGTTCCAATTTCGAGAGCTCCAACAAAAATCTGAGACGCATCGGTCTCAGAAAGATTCCTTTGTGCCACAGACAGGTAAAGGTACCCTTAAGCTCTGACCATCCTATCTGTCGTCTGCCAAACACTCAGAAACATATGCACAACGATTGGATAAAAATACGAATGGTAATAAATCTTTGCTAAAAATTGCAGGTCTTTTAAAGAGAATTCCTTTAGATATCGGCCTTACCGAAATAAAATAATGTTTAGACCAAACTTGGCATAAAAATTATTGCTGTAATATATATATATATATATATATATATATATATATATATATATATATATGTGTGTGTGTGTGTGTGTGTGTGTGTGTGTGTGTTTTAAGGTTTGTCAAAACATTTCGTTCATGAAATCATTCATCACAACAAAAGACTTTTTTCCTTTCAAAGTTTATTTATTTATTTATCAGATTTTTCAAAGTTAAAGACTTTTTTCCTTACACGTGTTTCTCTACTCAAGCAGGTTCTTCTTTGTAGTTCATCAAGGGAATTATATATAAATGCTCTGTACCCTGTAACCGAGTATCATCGAGCTTATTTTTATTGGACTAATCCCGGTCTTCACTGAATAAACTATTTTCTAAGTGAAAAATCTAAATATATATATATATATATATATATATATATATATATATATATATATATATATATATATACGTATTCTTACGAGTCACCACTTATCAAGGCCAAAAGCCACTCAAGGATGAAGGGTAATGAGATGAATGGATTGTCAGTTAAATGATGAGGAATATTGAGAGGATTGAAATTAATAAGTGGAATGAACAAAGTTTGATTACTAATGGATACGTTTTATGACAAGTATTGTTTACATTGGATTTGAAGACGGACATGCCGTTATCTGCAGGGAAGCAGTACTGTGGTATTGTGTTTCAAAGATGGAAAGTTCTTAAAAAGAAACTCTGTTAATGAAAATTCTGCCTGCCACTAGACACATGGTTGAAGAAAGGAACATTATTTGCAGTGGTAGTAGCTAGACAAGTTCTTGCTGGGAATATCGTACAGAGATTGGAAATCAGTCGAATACTTTCCATGGAAATGACGATAGAGTGGAGAAAGACTAGCAGAACAGATCTGACTGATATACATTCATCCTCATGGCAATAAACACAAGTTATTGTGTCACACACGTTAAGCAACATTAAACATCGGTGCTTTTTGTAAAAAAATTCATGGACATGGCTCCAGACAAGACATGAAGCCACTTAATGTAAGGAGCTAAAAAAATACCACTTTAAGGTCAAAAACTTGTCAACGATAATTCTGACCAAGAAAATAGCAATTCTTCCCCCTTTGTCAGAAATATCGCTCTTGGAATGTGAGGACTAAAGGACAAAATAAAGAAAGCGAGAATTACGAGGCTGCCGAAAGTAAATCCAAGGTCCACTTTCTAATCTCCTAGTACTTATATATGTAACTAACTATTAATACTAGGAAAGTATTTTTCCATTGTGGTAGCAATACACAGTTCTTACTGTGAATGTCTTACCAGTCGAGTGCCTTCCATGAAAATAACACCAGAGTAGAGAGAGACTAGCAACGTCTCTTCTGTGAGAAAGGAGTTGTAGGGAGGAGAAGAGATCATCTCCATCTTTTGTACTCTGTCAAAGCAGGAAAGAGGGCTCTGTATGGCACTTCTTCAAATGTGGCAACAGTATTTCATCTTAAGACGTTTACGAAGGTAAGGTATTCATGAATATGGCTAGAGGTCTGAACTTCCTGAAACTTCTACGACAGAGGATCCCATTGATCATATTCACCACATCTTGATGGGTGATTGGCGATTGGCGATTGACTATAAATCAAATAGCCAATGGTATTAGCATATCTAGTGAGAGAGCTGAGAATATTCTGCACAACGCACTTGACATGAATAGAGTTTCTTCCTAGTGGATGACACCTGAAAAACAGTGCGCCAGGCTGTTCACACCACAGAAAAAATCTGACATTGTATAAGACACATTCAGTTGTTTTCGTTAAACGTTTTCGAACTCAGAATGAGTGTTCGGTTCTATCACCAGAGACAAAGAAACAATCTATGCACTGCAAACACCTTTGGCTAGGAGCAAAGTGAAGTATCTGTTCTGATACTATACTTCATCTTTTTTGTCTTTGGTCAGTGAAGGAGAATTTATTCTAGACTGAGACAATTTTGAAAAGCCAGCGCTCGAGAATTTGAGCACTCTGGCTTACACAAAATGCCTGGGCAGCCCGTCGGCATTCCCTGGTAAGTGCGCCTCAGGCAGTAAGCAATAAACTTACTCCTCCCCAAAGAGGGAAGGCGAAGCCTGGGAGGGTGGACCTCCTAGAACTGCACAGGACAAACCCATAGACCAGCGTAAATCAAGCTCCGAAGGCCAAGACAATACCGGTCTATGGGGTGCAGTATCCATCGGAACAGATACTACACTTTTATCTTGGCCAAAAGGCCGAGAAAACCACATGTTCTAAGCAGTGTAATAACAATACCAATATGTGGCAAGTAATTCTGATTTTAGAAACACTATGCATGAAGATGAATGTATAATTCAGTCTAAGATCATTTAAAATCAGATATGAAAAATGTAGTTGTAAGGGGAGGGGTATATAATAAAGAGGGAATTCAGTTCGTCTATTATTAATCGAAGGTTTATGTATAGAAATAAGGTTATTTCCGGAATCCATAATCTACCAATGTTTCTGATAGAGGCAATGATGCAAACACAGATATTCCGTTCTTGTTTTATTACATGAGATGATGTGCTTATAGGAAAAGGAAATGTGAGTATCTGTGTGTGCTTTGACGCGCTGGTGCAAAGGTCTTATAGTGCTACAATATTGAAGTTATTGCACTTAGCAAATTGTAGATTGTAAACTATATGAGTGTGGTGACACAACAGCGTGTAGGAAATAAGGCAATTGGTTAAGTAGCAGGGTTTTGAAGTGTGGTTTATGCATTTTTTAGATCGATGTTGTCGAAAGGTGGTGCTAGTATAGGTGAGTTTGTGTATTGCTTTACTTTAGCTTTTTTTCTAATCTAGAATTCCGCTTTTGAGGGTGCTGGATTTTCCTTATAATTAAAAACCGACCCTTGTGTCTAACTCTGCTCTCATGTAAAGGCAAGTCCCTTCCTTACTTTATCCAAAGAAAATCGTGTCTTACAATAGGCTTAAAGTGCACTAAATTATACAGTGTGTTTGGAAAATCGATGGCACAACTTTATGAGTATGTTCTATATGTGTAAAAGAACCCTCTTCGTGTGGGGGTTTCTTTTAGAATAGCACTTCATTACTCGTCTTATTTGCTTGTAGTTCATGTATTCCTCTGCATGACCTTTGGTTTGTGCTGATTATATTTATTTACCTGTATTTGCGCTGCTGTATTCTGTTATTTAAAATGAGAAAGACCAACATTCACAGGATATCAACTGGGTCCCTCATGTTGGCTATCAAAAAAGACCCTGCCGATTATGACACTAAAATATTTCTTCTAATCCCCACGGCTTTTATATTTATTTGTTGTCATTATTCTATGGTTTTGTTGGTGGCAGCACCAGGCCCAGGCTTTTTTATCTGTGATCCTGTCACAGTGATAGTCCTTATCTACCCCATATGTAGAAATAACAGTGCATTATCATACACACATTGTATGTGTTAGATGTTTACAATAAAGAATGTTGGTCAGTATTTGTTTCAATGGCCGATAACTTGAAAACCAAGATTTCCTGAACGTTTATAAAACATAATCCTGAAGTTATGCCATCAATTTTCCAAACAACTTGAAAAGATTCTCATAATTTGAAGACTTTTTATAAGACATCAAATTAATTCTACATCATTAAAACTTTTCTAAAACCATAACTTCAGGCATGTAGACTGTTTTTTGCCATACAGTTTTCTATTATAGTGCTATGTTTTTTTTTTACTCTTGGAGTCACCATTCATCAAGGCCAAGAGCCTCTCAGGGATAAGGGTCAATGAGATGGGAACAATTGCCAGCCGAAAAATGAGGAAAACTATGGGAGTACTTACATTGATTAATGGTATGGACTGAGTTTGATTGTGTATGGAGCGATCCATGACATAAATTTGTTGACATTGGATTTGAAGATGACCAAGTTTTATCAGCAGGGAAGCAGTCCTGCAATAATGTGTCCTACAGGAGGGAAGCCCTTGAAAAGAATCCTTGTTTATGGAAATTCTGCCTGACACAAGTCACATGGAAGGAGAAGGAAAATACTTTTTTCGTTGTGGTAGAAAACGAGTTCTTGCTTTGAATGCCTTACAAAGTGAAACAAAGATTGGAGCTCAGTCGAGCACTTTCCATGGACATAACGATAGAGTAGAGAGAGACTAGCAACGTCTCTTCTGTGAGAAAGATGTTGTAGAGAAGAGAAGAGATCACCCCACATACATGCACATTTGATTTAAAAGTTGTTTTTTTTACTCTGTCAATGCAGGAATGTGATCAGTGCTGCATTTTCCCAGATGTGGCAGCATTATTCCATCTTTGGACGTATCTGACTCTTATATCGGTAGAGAGTTGCATCTGTACTTTCTGGAGTGGTAGAAAGATTCAATTCATAAAACTAACACATTCTCTGACCCTTTAAGAAGTGCAAGAGGTGAAACCACAAAATAATTAAAAGTTTGATAACATTTTCAGAATGTCATTTGATGCAGTTTTAAATCACAATTAAATCAAATTTTTAAAAAATGTCAATGTTGCGTTCATTCTTCGCTAAGAAGCCATTGATGAAAACAAGAATAAAAAATATGACCCCTTTCGTAGAATCTGCAACGAATGTGAAATTAAGTAGGACACCTCAATAAAGATATTTTTACCTTTTGTTTCGATGAGATTAATGCACTTAATGCCCAAGCAGTGGCGTGAAGAGGCTTGATGATGTCCTGGTGATGCTTGGGGCCCACTTCTTGATTGTATTCCCCAAAGTCTCAAGTATAGGTCCTAGTACCGAGAAATATCATGAAAAATAGAGATAGTTTTAATATGATTGGATGCTTCCCCCCTAATTCATAGAATCTGTATGATTCTGTATAATGTTTCCTATGGTTTAGATCTGAATAAAAATTGGAGGTAAAAACATGTTCAGCAGTAAAGTGAATACTTGCATGAACTGACAAGATCTAAGTGTAGTATCTGTTTTGATACTGCACTTCATCTGTTCTATCATCAACCAGTAAAATAGAAATCCTTCTAGACTGAGGCAACTTAAATTATTGTCCTACACTCTGTGCCTAGCTAATAGACAAAGAAGGAGTGCAAAGGCTTATCGCCCGACCTTTGCACTTGTTCTTTGTCTATTAGCCAGGCACAGAGGTACTAGCGTAGGGACATCTCAAAGACACCCAGTGTTTGGCCTTGTTTCCTGACTAGGACAATAAACACCGACTCTCTACTAAGAAGGAACCACCTGAGGATGGTGTCGTCTTTGACCGTTTTACCAACAAGCCACACGGTTAGAGAAAGCTGATTGTGTACAAATGACTCACCCCCAGCTTTGTGATAAATTTTTGTTTACGTTTTTACTACCATACTCTCGAAATTGTGTCAAGTAGCGAAGATGAGGAACTTGTTATATATTTAACATAGTAATTTATTTCAATTATATATTATATACTACGTTTCTTTTTTGTTGACACTCATGTTTGCATAGGTAATATCAATATATAAACGGTAACTTTAGTCCATGGGGCTGGGAATAAATAAATATACCACAAAGTGAAAAGTGGTAGCACTTTCGGAGGCACAAGTTCACATCCTGTAAGAGTCAAATTTTTACTTAAGGTTTATTACAAAAAAAAAAACCCAGTGTAACACATAATATACTGTTGAAAATAAATTCCCATGTTATATATATATATATATATATATATATATATATATATATATATATATATATATATATATATATATATAGTGTGTAGATTTCAATTTTGTGTTGAGAATCTGAATAACAGAGCTCAATGTAATTTAAACAGAGCAAAACAGAATTATAAAAAGAAAAAACTATACACACATTAAGGTTGTACACATTATAACTTATTTCGACCCCTTAATTAGGTCTCCTCAGATGTATAAACAACCACGTCAAAAAACCAAATTTGGTTTTTTGACGTGGTTGTTTATACATCTGAGGAGACCTAATTAAGGGGTCGAAATAAGTTATAATGTGTACAACCTTAATGTGTGTATAGTTTTTTCTTTTTATAATTCTATATATATATATATATATATATATATATATATACATACAGTAAAATGGAAAAGGGGAGAGAAATAAAATGAAAAAAGAAGAAAAGGAAGAGAAAAATTGAAGATGAGTGAAATGCAGTAAAAAAAAGAGCAGTATTGTAACCGGGATCAGAGTTTTTTATGCAGTGACGAGGTATATTGCAGTGTTTGAGTGCGATTTTTGTCAGATGTTTTCTTAAGCAATAAGATCTGAGTCTCTCTCTATATATATAAACACAAACACACCACACACACATATATATGTATAGCATAATGATAACATGAAAATATATTTATGGGGCAAATGTGTTATTCATTACATATGAGATTTTGAAATATGCTCTGGTCTTGCAACGTTCAGTCACACTGATGATTCGTATAGTGGCAAAGCGCGTGTCTGTGGATAATTATATTATAAAAAGATTATATATTTATATTTAACACTTTTCAAATATAAATTTTATTATAGCACAAAGGTTTTTTGTAATAGTTCAATAGTGTAGAACTAAAGCTCTAATAATACATATATATATATATATATATATATATATATATATATATATATATATATATATATATATATATATACATATATATGTGTGTGTGTGTCTATGTGGTTATGTGATGTCTTACATGTGGGTATACTTACATCCAGTTATAAGCAATTTTTGTATTATTCTATGAACAATCCATTTCTTTCAGTTGAATTCCTTTTCTGCTTCCTGTGTTTCACTTTTGCTTTCCTTCCCTACCGACACTCCATTCCGGAAGGAGGCAGGGATTTCCGATTGCATCCATGTCAGTTAATAGTTTTGCTCAACGAGACAAAACAATATAATCATGCATGGTGGACCATGAAAGACGGAAAGGTGCATAAAGGGGAAAAGATTGATGAAGAAATGAACGAAAGCGAAATGGAGAGAAAGAGGGGGAGGGGAGGGAGAGAGTGATTAAAGAAAGGCAAGGAAGGAAAGGGGGAGATATGGGAGATATTGATAAAGAAAGGGTATGAGAGAAAGGGAGGGAAAGAGAGGGGCAATTAAGCAATGAAGACAATAGAGAGAGGTCGACGGGGAGAGGGTGGAGATTGATGAAGAAAACATGAAGAAAAGGAAGGGGGAGAGATAGAGATTAAAGAAAAGAAATGAAGGAAATAGACAAAGAAAGCGAGGGAGGGGGGAAAAGGAGAGAGATATTGATAAAGAAAGGATGAGAAAGAGAAAGATAAGAGTATATAAAGAATGAAATAGTAATAGTGTGTGTGCGCGTGTGTGTATGCGTGTGTATGTGAAAGAGAGAAATAGAGCGAGAGAGAGATAGAGAGAGAGAGAGAGAAACAGAAGAAGATTATTGAAGAGATACCCCAAGGAAGAGAGAAAGAACGAAACTAAGAGAGAGAGACAGAGAGAGAGACAGAGAGAGACAGAGAGAGAGAGAGAGAGAGAGAAAGAAGAAAGGCAGTGCGTGAGAGGCAGAGAGACAGAAATTGATGAAGAAAGTGACATAGAGAAGATAAGAGAGAAATAAAGTGAAAGCGAAAGAAAAGAAAGGCTAGAGAAGTAATTGTAAAATATATAGCAACAGAAAGAGAGGGGGAGAAAGTAGAAAGGAATAGATAAAGAGATAAAAAAGAAGGGCCATCAATGAGAGAGAGACACCCAGATATTGATGATGAAAAGAGGTACTAAAGAGGAAGAGGCAGACATAAATTGGTGAAGAAAAGCCATAAAGAGAGAGGAAGTGAGTAAGAGAAAGAAAGAAAACAAGAAAGAAAGAGAAAAGGTAATAATAAAGAGAGAGGGGTAGGAATGAGGGGAAAGAAATGAGTGAATAAAAAAGAAAGGCTGTAAATGAGAAAGCAAGAGAGAAAGAGAGAGAGAGAGAGAGAAGAACTGATGAGCAAAGAACGCATTAAAGAAGAGGAAGAGATAGGGAGAAAGAGAGTGAAATCAATAAAGAAATACATAAAGAATAGAGTCAGCAAAGAGAGGCAGAACTTGATGAAGAAAGATGAAAAAGAGAGAAAGAGAGCGAAATGAACAAAGAAAGCAGTAAAGGGAAAGAGAGAGAGAGAAAAGATGAAGAAGAAAGTTAAAAAGAAGAGACAGAAGGAGAAAAAAAAGAGAAGTGAATAAAGAAAGCAGTGAAGCGAAAGAGAGACAGGCAGACAGAACAGATGAAGAAAGTTAATAAAAGAGAGAGAGAGAGAGAGAGAGAGAGAGAGAGAGCAAAGCTTGGATAAAGACAGTAAAATCAACCGGGCCTCACCTGCTCTTTCTCTCTCTTCTCCTCTGCAAGTAAACCACAATATTTTTATTCATAGTCTACACATAATCACTTCTCGAATCTTCAAAGAATGGGTGGGGCTGGAACTGCGACTCTCCTGTCAGTCTTCTCGGGCTTATCTCTGATATGTCACCTTGTCATAAGACGGCATACAGTTCAGATAGATAAGCTTCACCTTTGCTACCTGCTCTTCGGAGAAAAAGAATAGATTTCCGTGGACAAGTCCATCACGTTCATCTTTTGTAGACGGTCATCCGCTGGAAGCCCTCCTGACAGGTCAGAGATTGCCAGCGTTCCGCTTTCTCCGACCAGACTTTGGCTGATTTGCGCCAAAACGTCACTGTCCACCTTCCATTTTGACCCCAACTCCCCTCACCGATGACTTGCCGCTGTGCGCTACAAATGAAAGAACGCACATCGCTCGCTCCAACATGCTCTCCTAAACTTGATGCTCCACTTTGTAGAGCTGTTATGTTTTTGCCTTCTGATTAATCACAGACACCACCGGACATTCTACTCCCACCCCAAAACCCGTGCAGGTCTCTTGGTGAAATTGACAACTTGAACACAATACTGTTTTCTTCCGCTCATAAATTTTTTCCATGGCGAATATTATGCCCATAAGTCTGTAAAATATCGCCAATAAAGTTAATGTGTGTCTATATAAGATACGAGTCGAATTACCTTTCTTATGTTCAAAATTATGATGCGTCCATTGGCTGCGGAAGCTCTGAACATTGTACTTTCGTTTTGATCTATGCTGAAAGTCTATATATTAAAACTAAATAAATTGTTTGTCTGTCTGTCTGTCTGTTTGTCTTTTGTAGAAATAGAAGCTATTGCATGGATGTCACTGAAATTTGGAATGCTGATGGGCTATGAGAAATAAAACTTTCAACATTAGAACTTGGTCTTGGACAATGCTACAAAAATATCTATATAATAATAAGCTATATGCTTGTACCCTCACCTCCCCCCACAAAAAAGTAAATACCCCTGATCAACGCGACTAAGAGCAAAATCCCAACCCTTCGCTGTAGAGGTTCCAAAATTGCAAAACACTTTCTATTCAAATAGCTTCTTACCTCAGACCGCTTGCCTTTGGAATTCACTCCCTGCTTTTTGTTTCCCCGACTGTACCAACATGCACGAAATTTAACTGTAATGTGAACAAACATCTTGCTGCACAACTCACTGCTTAGGATGCTCACTGTAAATCTGGCCCCTAATTCCAGTAAACCTTGATGTCTCAGTATCTTGTTTTGGGGGAAATAAAGTTTAAAACGAAGGCAATTTCATGTTTGTACGTATGTTATCAGCCTCCACTATTATTTAAAAAATGTGACCGTCTGATCGCCGAAAATACAATACAATTTTTTTTTAAAATTCTATATGATGTTGGTGTTGTGTGAATACACTTTCTTGGCATTCGACCTAAGATCAAAATGTAGTATATGTTTTGTCCAAAGATGGTACAATAATATCGTGGAGTCTGTGTTCACACCGGACGTCAATAGAATGAAAATATGTTTAGAGATAGACCCCCCCCATAACCAGATATATTATTCAATTACATTAACCAGAGTACTTAGAAGATAAGTTTCAGTTTGAACAAAGATGGCACAATAATATTGTGAGGCGTAAGTTCGCGCCTGACGTCTATAAAATAGAAATATTTTTAAACACGGCAGCAATATACAACCGATGAAGGATACAACTGTGAAATTTCCATAGGCCCCACTACATTTTATCGTATTTATTTATCTATATAAATAAATACGATGAAATGTATTTCTGTATCTGTTTTTCTTAGAGACGGAAATTGCTGCATGGGGGGGTTATTTACCTCCCCGGGAGGTTAGGCACAAGGCCAGTTTTATCTTACTCCCACAAGTAAGATGTGACCCAAAGTCGGGTCGGGAAAGTGGGACTTGAAAAGCCAGCGCCTGAGAATTAAAAATTGCCTGGGCAGCCCCGTCGGCATTCCCCGGTAGGGGGGAGGCAAAGCCTGGGAGGGTGGACCTCCTAGAACTGCACAGGACCGCCCAATAGACCGGCGTAAATCAAGCCCCAAAGACCAAGACGATACCAGTCTATGGAATGCAGTATCCATCGGAGCAGATACTACACTTTGATCTTGGCCAAAAGGCTAAGAACAAGTTGGGATGCCGATAAGGTAAGACCCAGGAAGCTCTGAACATTAGACGACGCTCTTGAATAATGTTGTAAAATCTATATATAGAAATGATATACATTTGATACATATATATATATATATATATATATATATATATATATATATATATATTTGAACCAAATTTTGAATGCTTTTCTCTGTGCTGTTTTTTAAGGGTTGAATTAAATATTAAAGAAGTAGTCATAATAAACAAAAAAATGATAATAATCTCTATTTATATAACGTTAGGTATGTGTTTATGTTTATATATTTGTATGTACAGGATTCACTCCTAAACTAATAAACCGATCATTATGAACTTTAGAACACAGATCCTACGTGTAACCGTGTGTAAGGTGTACTATATTTAGTTTAATTTAGTTTTATGTAAAAGTGGTATAAATGGAGGGGTACAGATTTCTGTGAAATTTAAACAATAGGTATTAGACACTGATTAATAAATATTCCTCAATATTCATTTTTTGGAGTAATTTAAAGGATTTTAGGGGCCATAATATGGGCACAATCTCCCATTTGAAAATTCAAATATTTCAGATTTACAGTAGATTTTAGCTACAGTCATTAGATATCATGTTAGCAATATTCCCTGAATTTCAATTTCTTCTTAAGCCTCCTTAAACTTAAGCCTTAAATTTTAGACATGTCTAGAATCAAATTGATGTAATTGATTTTAATCAAAATTGGAATAAGGATTCTAATTATGAAGTTAAATATCATTATATTTTATTTACCTCCTCTCCAGGTTAGACACAAGGTCAGGCATGGGTTTTGATGAAAGTGTTTCTGTGGAACAAACTGGATTCGAACCCGGCTCACCCAGGTCCTCAGTCTTCGTCGTTAACCATTTGGCCACTGTGATCTTGATTTTAAAACCATTCTGTTCGAAGAATTAATTTTCTGCGTCCTGGAACAGGTATTATTCTCGTACTAAATAATCAGTAGACTGTTAGCATTACTGGATTCCTTTCCACTAGTTTAGTATCGAACCTCTTACCCTCCATTTTCACACAGTTTACACCATTTTTTTTAATTGATTTCAAGAATTTGGGGGGTCTGATCTTTTGCATATATTAAAGGGTTTAAAACTGTCGCAGTATTGTGAATTTTTCTGAGGTTTGTGTGTTCACTCATTCAGTATTGAACCCCATACTCTCAAGCACAAGTTTTGTATTTTAAGAAAATTCTGATCTAATTAAAACAAAATGCATTTGATGCAAATATTTTCAGATTTATTCAAATTTATTAAAATTTATTCAAAAAATCTTTTCAAGTTTAGAACTTTGTAAAAGAGATAAAAACATTATTTTTGAAAATTGAATTTTTGCGTCCTAAGAAAAACGTCCCTCATGCACGATTTTGACAATTTTTTAAAGATTTTAATTAAAAAAAGTATGACGTTCATTCCTAAGCCTTTTCTTTCATTCAATTTTTAGATAATGTTACATTCTATGGGAATATGATAAGATACTTCTTGGTCTCTCAGAACCTTTGGTTGTTTCTCATTGGCTCTTTGCTTGTCTGATGTAACTTTATCATTTACATTTGGTGATTAAAATAAGTAAACACATTTGATTTGAAAGAAATATCGTTTTTATTTTTATTTTATCTGCAGATACGTTCTTATATTTTAGAATTTTATATATCAGGATTGATAATTTGTATCATTTGGATTATTCGGACTACTATAGACATCTTGGTTGTTATATTCATAATGTTTCGACTGATGACCTTCTTCAGATGCATTTTGTCATAAAGCCTTCTTGTCAAACTTGAGAATCTTTATTACGAACTCAAGTATCTGAGCCAAATTTCCGACTTAACCCATTATTTAATCTACAGGGGGTAGATTGTTCACATTCCAGCAGCCACGACTCGCGAGAATTGTTAATTCACATTATTCTTAGTTATTACCGCTTGTAGTAAAGATTGAACCTCTAAACTGGAAAACTGTCACTTAGAACCGATTGTTAATCAAGGCTTTTATCGTTACGCCATGAGTCCATATGAACAATTCTGATATGAATTTTGAGAGGCTAAAACCTAATCTTGTCTCGATATCTAGTAGTACTATTAATTAAAGTAAAAAACGTAAGTAAAGTAGTCGACTATAGTGTTTAACAAATGGGAATCAAGTACCATTCGTGGAGTCTTTGGTATGACTCGACTGAGGATTAAACCCTGGTATCCCAGAAGACTCTAACCATTATGTCAAAGAAAAGAGATAATTGCTGCCTCAGTTTATCATCTACTAGCAATGCTGAAAAAACATAAGTTAAATCAAGGTCACATGTCCTGTGAACCAATAAATGGATTGAGAAAATATTACTTTCAAAGGCATTTGATGAAGTGAAACATGCTTTTCTAATGTTTCTGTTTTTTAATACCAATCAGTTACTGCTTATCAAGGCCCAAATACCACTCGAGGATAACGGTTAATGAGTTGCTCAGGTGGATGGTGAGATAACACTGAGGATTGTTGACAATGGTTGAAACTGAGCAAAATTTGATTATTTAAAAGGACGGCTCAACAAGAATTTGTTAATATATGATATGAAAACAACCATGTTGCAGTCAGCTGAGAAGCAACCCCGTTGTATTGTGTTCCACAGACGAGTAATTCTTGGAAATAAACTTTACTAATGGAAGTGAGCCTATCTTTTGTTCCACAGATACTTAATTTGAGGTCTGACTTTCGATAAACACAGATTTCATTCTCAATTGAGAGGAGACGATTCCTGTCTTTGCGCTTGATACTTGTTAAAAATATTCTAACCTCAAACATAAAAAATAAACATAAGTAACCAATATCATAAACGTATGATATAAATGTAGACAGAACGAAAACAGATAATTGTTGCATCAGTTTAGTATTTATTTATCCTTTACTGGCAATGTTGAAAAGACATAAGATACACAAAATATTCTTTGAACCAATAAATAGGCTAAGAAAATGTTACTTTCAGAACCATTTGATTAAGTGAAACGTGTTTCCCTGGGGTGCCTGTCTTTTGCTACAGAAATACTTAATTTGAAGTCGAACTTTAGATGAACACAAACGATTCGATTCTCAATTGATACTCCCCATTGATATAAGACGATTTCTTTGTTTATTCTTCAGACTTATTAAGTAATACTTGCGGAACTCTTAAGGGCCTATTGTGAAACGCTCATCCAGACATAAGGTAACTCAAGGCAATGTATCCTGTGAACCAATAAATGGACTAAAGGTGGTTTGCATGATTGTAATTATTGAGGGTCACTAATATTAAATTCACCTTATTTCTTCATGATTGCGAATAATTTAGAGGAAGCAAACAACACTGTGTTTGTCTTAAAATATAACATTTTATTGTTAAAAAACAAAGAAAGGTTAATTAGAGATGATGTATGCGAAGTTCATTAAACATGATATTTTGGTTCTTGTTTACATATTCTTTAGCATGTATTTGTGTTTGGGTGTCTCTTTGTATATTTAAAAAATAAATTTTCTTTACTTTTGTTTACACCGAACAAAGCCTATTGCAACTGAAACTAAATGGGCTACTATTACAAGGGTCAGATTTATAGGAACAACCTGAATGAGGAGTTGGACAGCACCCGACTCACAGCAAAATTCTACCCTTCGCTATGGAGGTCACCAGGTGCCACAAAATTTCCTACTCCAATACCTTCTTTTCTCAGAACTGTGTGCCTATCCAACCCCCTGCTCTCTGTTTCCCCGTCTGTTCCAACATGCAGGAATTTAAATATAATGTGAAGAAACATCTTGCTGCAACACTCCTTTATTAATCTGTCCCCTGTTTCACAGTAGCCCATTGCGTCTCAGTGACAATGTGCTTTGTTTGGGGTTAATATAAGTAAACAAAAAAATGATCAAACTGAAGCTCAGATTTCGTCCACTGAGTGAGCACTGAACAGTGAAGGCAGTTTTACATGGGCGCCGTATAGACATCACTAAATATATTCCCTAAGATTATTATATTTTTTAATAACATAATAAGTTAAATATGACAATGTCTGTATTATAATATTAGAATAATATTTTGTGCATGTTTAGTAATATTCTGTATATGAAATTAAATAAAAAGTCGAAAGTACATTAGCTTATCGTAGTCTAACCGTAAGAGAAAGAAAAAAAGGTTACAAAGACAATCCAACTTTCCAACAGATGTACAGCACCACCACTTTCTCTCTGCTTTTCACTCTGCTCTTCTCTCTGCTCTTCTTTCTCTGCTTTTCTCTCTGCTCTTCTCTCTGCTCTTCTCTCTGCTCTTCTTTCTCTGGTTTTCTCTGCTTTTCTATCTGCTTTTCTCTCTTCTCTCTGCTCTTCTTTCTCTGCTCTTCTCTCTGCTCTTCTCTCTGCTCTTCTCTCTGCTCTTTTCTCTGCTCTTCACTCTGCTCTTCACTCTGCTCTTCTCTCTGCTCTTCTCTCTGCTCTTCTTTCTCTGCTCTTCTCTCTGCTTTTCTCTCTGCTCTTCTCTCTGCTCTTCTCTCTGCTCTTTTCTCTGCTCTTCTCTCTGCTCTTCTCTCTGCTCTTCTTTCTGCTCTTCTCTCTGCTCTTCTCTCTGCTCTTCTTTCTGCTCTTCTCTCTGCTCTTTTCTCTGCTCTTCCCTCTACTCTTCTCTCTGCTCTTCTCTCTGCTCTTCTTTCTCTGCTCTTCTTTCTCTGCTCTTCTCTCTGCTCTTCTTTCTCTGCTCTTTTCTCTGCTCTTCTCTCTGCTCTTCTTTCTGCTCTTCTCTCTGCTCTTCTTTCTCTGCTCTTCTTTCTCTGCTCTTCTCTCTGCTCTTCTTTCTCTGCTCTTTTCTCTGCTCTTCTCTCTGCTCTTCTTTCTGCTCTTCTCTCTGCTCTTCTCTCTGCTCTTTTCTCTGCTCTTCTTTCTCTGCTCTTCTCTCTGCTCTTTTCTCTGCTCTTTTCTCTGCTCTTCTCTCTGCTCTCCTCTCTGCTCTTCTTTCTCTGCTCTTCTCTCTGCTCTTCTTTCTCTGCTCTTCTCTCTGCTCTTCTCTCTGCTCTTCTCTCTGCTCTTTTCTCTGCTCTTCTTTCTCTGCTCTTCTTTCTCTGCTCTTCTTTCTCTGCTCTTCTCTCTGCTCTTCTCTCTGCTCTTCTCTCTGCTCTTTTCTCTGCTCTTTTCTCTGCTCTTTTCTTAGCTCTTCTTTCTCTGCTCTTCTCTCTGCTCTCCTCTCTGCTCTTTTTTCTCTGCTCTTCTCTCTGCTCTTCTTTCTCTGCTCTTCTTTCTGCTTTTTTCTCTGCTCTTCTCTCTGCTCTTCTCTCTGCTTTTCTCTCTGCTCTCCTCTCTGCTTTTTTCTCTTCTCTCTGAAAATCAACTCACTGTTTTCCATCAATCTTTTCATTAGTCTCAGTTTGTCTTCACACATGCTAATTAGTTCTTCGCATGTACAGATCAGTCCAAACTATATAAGTCTATAATTGTGAAGAAAAGCTTTGGTTTTACTCTGGCAGATGCACAGTCACGACATGTGAAGCATCTCATTCTCTTTTCATCTGCTAAGTGTTCTTCTTTATTGTCACACTTATCTCCCTTGTTCTTGTGGAAACTTAGGGTACCGGGGAATCTTGGTTGAGAAACACAGCTTTAAAGACACATGTGTAGCCAGTGACAATTTCATTATTATATAGACTGGCGACACCCATGGAGATACAACAGTTGTATCCTCCATCTGTTGAGATTGCTGCCGGGCATTCTATGGACGTCTGGTATGAATGCAGACTCCACAATATTATTGTACCACCTTTATTTAAACTGAAACATACTTATCCAAGTACTTTGGTTGATGTAATTTCACAATATATCTGGTTATGTGTGTGTGTGAGGGGTGTCTATCTCCAAAACCCTTGTATATTTCCATTCTATGGACATCCAGCGCGAATGCAGACTCCACGATGTAAATGATACTACACTTCGATCATAGCATGGAAGCCAAGAAAGTGCATTTTAGTTCGAGTATCACATTCGGCACAAAAGCGACATCAGATGAAATTAAAAGAAAGTTTTTTTTCATTGCATTTTTGCTGATCAGGCAATACCATATTTTACAAAAAAGTGTGGAAGGTGATAACATACGTACGACCATGAAATTGTCTTAGTGTATTATCATATCGATTAGTGAGATCTTGTGGAAATTCCCCAATGCTTTCTACATCAATCTGTATAATTTATTGTTAATAATAATATTCCTTTTGAAATAATAAATGTCTTTAGGGTCAATACAATTAAGTAAAAATAACTCGTTCTTCTTCTGTAAAAAAGGTAGTTATCATTGTCAGCCAAATATTCTTTAAATAAATGAAACGAATATTTCTCTTCTATATTTATTTATTTTTTAAAAATTGTAGCAATTTAATTATTTTTTAAAACAAGAAATATTTTCTGTCTTATTACCGTAACAATAATTGTCAGCTAAATATTCTTCAAATCAATAAAACAAATGTCATTTTTCAAACCGTATTTATTTAAAATTGTACTGTTTTAGTTGAATAGACGACATAATTCGATTTGGGAAAAATTCATTTTAGAATGGGTAAAGTCAAACTTTGTTTTACCTTAGCTTCATCAGATTAATCATGAATCTTTAATTTTTTTTTTAAATGTGTGAGAAACGTGAAAACGTACATACGAACATGAAATTTCTCATAATCATCATATTCGGTTTTACGTCCTTGGACAGCTTTAAGAACTTGACTTCCAAACTAACCTATCCCTGACCTACTCTTTATGTATTCCTTTTTCTCTCAAGTCCAATTGTTACACTGCTTCCCATGTTTTGTTAACCCTGTGAACTAGACCTGCTATCTTAACTGTTCTACATCTACTGACCCAATAACTGTCATCCATTTATTCAACATGGCCATACTACCGAAGTCTCCTGTCCTTTACACATCTATCTATACTGTCAAGATTTGATCCTCCTCTGATGTCATCAAATCTAAGCCTGGTTTTAAGACTAACATTACACGTGCATCATATCATTCTGATATAATAATTTTTCTCTATGCACGCCCCCCACGTAGCCAGGGGGGTGCCCACTGGGGGGGGGGCTTGCCCCCCCCCCCCTGCAATCACTTTTGCACCCTCTGAAATTAGTGATCCAAAAAATATTATAAATATAAATACTCTTATATTTCCTAGTCAACTATACTTCTTCATTATGACCCAGTATTTACTTTTGTGTAATATATTTTACAGCAGGGCCAGATTAAGGGGCCACGGGGCTAGGGCCCTGGGTCACCCACCAAGAGAGGACCTCCCACCAATTTTTAACATAATTTCCGATTTCAAAAACGCTTCTTTGGATTTTATTTTGTTTAAAACTTAATTTTCCATTCCTGGTACTAATGATACCATACTAAATATTTACGGATTTTAAACTACCAGTTAAAATAAATCTATTGGCCATAATAACATCCAAATATGATTTAAATTTATGTTACCTTGTAAAAAGAAAAAAAATTAAAATGTACATGTTCTCAAACTCAAACATAACTTCGCTAGTTTCAGATCAAGTGGTGAGGGAAACAAAGCCTCGATGCTTTTCACCTGTTTCCTGCTTGGTGAAAGAGATTGTCAGTGTATCTGTCATTTTTTGTCAACTTACCAAATATATACTTTTAAATATTGTTAATTCACACTATTTAATATCATAAATTATCAATTTCATAATTATAATTCAAATGATGTAATATAAACACAAAATGAATTCACGTGTTGTTCTGCCAGCTTCTTTAAAAGATATTTTTTTAATTTATAAAAGAAAGTGTTGTCTTCATTCAAAAGATAGAAATGAATACTAAATTATTTTCAAATGAAAGTGGGAATTAGTTTAAAAAATTATTTTTGTATTTTATCACGAATCTCAAATACGTTTTTTTCTTTTTGTTGTCAGTTGTAACTATTAATTAAAAAAATTGTGAATGTTACATTCAACATTTTTTAAATTAACATAGAAAAAAATCCCAGATTTCACCCGAGATGAAGTTGAAAGAAAAACAGCATTGGTAGGGTATAAACCCCACGTACAAATAGAAGATTATAATAGAATTCTGTAGAGCTAGCAAGTAGCTACCTTATTTTACGAACTTTATGTTATTATTACTGTGTTTACTATGCTTTATGTGCTTTACTATGCTGATGTTGTTATTTACATGTACCTACTGAAATACACAACAATATATTTAGATTATATAAAAGAAATTGAAATTTTGTATCTACTTATTTATATTTATATATCAGTACGCACACACACTGAACCAAAACGTCACCCATATTAGAATATCAATATTAGTTTTGCCCCCCCCTAAAAATGCCTTGCCCCCCTAAAAATGCCTTGCCCCCCCTAAAAATGTTTCCCCCCCCCCCTAAGTTAGCAGTCTGGCTACGTGCCTGATGCACGCATGTCCTTAATCCTCACTGGCAACAGAACGACAGAATTCAATTTCAATTTTGGAACAATTTATTTTAAAATGGGTAAAATAGCAATTTTTAAAAATGATCAGATTAATCATCGTGATAATGTATGTACGAACATGACATTGTCCAAGCGTATTATTATACAGATTGTAAACAAAACAACTAAAGTAGTCATCCCTAATGTTTGGATTTTATTTACCTCTTCTCCAGGAGGTTAGACTCAAGGTCAGGTATGGTTTTGAAAAACCGACACACTAAGTTATGCACACTCTGGCCTACAAAAGATGTCTGAACAGACCCGTTGGCATTCCCCGGTAGGGGCGCCTCAGTTGATTAGCAATAAACTAACTGCTTCCCAGACAGAAGGTAAAGCCTAGGAATATGGACCTCCTAGCACTAAACAGAACCGTACCTCAGCCTGACAGCAAGAAAGACACTTTCAGACTGATTGTCGAGGACGTATCCGTGACAGGTACGAACACCTACTAAAGCTGTGCCAGGTCTGGATAAGAGAAACCAGTTCAAAATATTTAACAAATTTTCCCAAGATTAAGAAGATGACTCGTCGTCTATGGAGAATTGGTATAAGTTATTTTTTCTTTTTTTTCTTTTTAAATAAGTAATAAAATTACGAATGTTTTATCCGGTACAAATATAAACTAAAAATTCTCACTACTTTGTCTTCTTTCTAATTCAGATCGTTTGCTTCATCTTTATATTTGATTAGTCATTGTCTGTTATTCAGGTGCACCAATGTCTACGAATGCAAGAAAACAGTGAACTACACGAGACACAAAAGATAATTATATTCAAAACAGGATATAGATGTTCTTAATTAATATAGGCCCAGACAATCAGTATTTGGTTAATTAACAAAAAGGTGACAAATTTCAGATAGATATTATTGATCATTTGATTTTTATGAAAATAATCTCTATACTTCTATCTAATTATTATACAGCAGTCAACACAATAAATACAAGATCTAGGTATGTATAGATGTATGTATCTATACATGTATGTATATATGTTGTGATGTATGCATGTATGTATTTGTATGTATGTTGTGATGTATGTATATATTATTATACAGCAGTCAACACAATATATGGAAGAAGTATGTATGTATGTATGTATGTATGAATGTATGTATGTATGTATGTATGTATGTATGTATGTATGTATGTATGAATGTATGTATGTATGTATGTATGTATGTATGGTGTAAGTTGCTACAGACGGTCCCTTTAATAGGTATGTACTGTTGTAGCAAGTCGATGAGATCCTGCCTCCTTTGTTGCTCAGAGAAAGGTAAAAACTCTGTGATACTAAAACCTGGAGACAAAGCAGCTTTCTGGCCATCTTGCTATTGCTTGTCGCTTTATATATGGTTGATGAGTCCTAGAAAGTGGTATTTATTTACTCCTCTCCAGGAGTTAGGCACAAGGCCAGTTTTATCTTACTCCCACAAGTAAGATGTGACCCAAGGTCGGGTCAGGAAAGTGGGGTTTGAAAAGCCAGTGCCCGAGAGATGAGCACTCTGGCCATAAAAAATTGTCTGGGCAGCCCCGTCGGCATTCTCCGGTAGGGGCGCCTCAGGCAGTAAGCAATAAACTTACTCCTCCCCAAAGAGGGGAGGCAAAGCCTGGGAGGGTGGACCTCCTAGAACTGTACAGGACAGACCCATAGACAGGCGTAAATCAAGCCCCGAAGGCCAAGACAATACTAGTCCATGGGGTGCAGTATCCATTGGAACAGATACTACACTTTGATCGTGACGGTCATCTCGCTTGCCATCAAGTTTGTCATTCCATCTACTGAAAGTTGTATGGTGATGGACGAGTGGAGACCTGTACTGAGACAGTGTCAAGATGAACAATCACCATGTATGTCGAAGCTACTTCTTTTATCTGCTACCTATGTTTGCAACCTTGTAGATCAAGCGCTGGTCTTCAAAGCCATCTATGAAGTTATGCACGGAAACACAGTAATGGTACTGACAACAGTTGAAGACAAAGAGACGGCAACCATTTGTCAAGATACGCAATCACCATCTATGTTGCGATGTTGCGATAGTGTGGAAGCTGTATATGACGATACTTTACCACATTTATGAAGCCATTCACAATCAATTGTCTAGCGCGCATAATGATGGAACTATAAACTTTGCTGGCGATGTCATAATGGTCTAACAAGTTGACAGCCATCATGTATGTATGTCTTTAACAGCTTATATTCTTAACTCGATACTCAACTCATGAAGATGGTTCCGGAAGGAACCGAAAGTAAACAAACCAGTACAGCAAGTTCATCTTCCAGTTCCAGCCTGAAACTCGAACATTAATATAGCATCTAGAAATGATCAACGAAAAAATATGCAAACACAAGTCATCTGTAATATTTAACGAAATATTTCTTCAAGAAAAAATGCTGCTCAAATATGTATCGTAGCCAACAGTTAATAGAATAAATACACTGGAAAACAAAGTTATAAAATAGGCTATATATCGTTTAATTTTCGCTTTCAGATAACACAATAGTAAATACAATAATACTAAGACAACCAACATTTGTAAACATTTTTTTCAACATTTATTTATTATTTTGTTATTTTAGCATTTTATAATTTTATATAACGCGTTTCAAGCGGTGGTCCGCTCTCATCAGATATATAAATCCATTTGAAGAAAGACCCACATCGAAAGACATTTCTTCAAATGGATTTACATATCTGATGAGAGCGGACCACAGCTTGAAACGCGTTATATAAAATTATAAAATGATAAAATAACAAAATAATAAATAAATGTTGAAAAAACCTTTTTACAAATGTTGGTAGCCTTACTCCTTTATATATATAATTTTCTCTCGTTGGAAATGCACTAATACTTCACTACCCTCTTTTCTCTCTCTCTCTCTCTCTCTCTCTCTATATATATATATATATATATATATATATATATATATATATATTGTGTTTGTATTTAAGCAGCATAATTACATGTGAAATGTGAATTACGAAACTAGTCACATTTATAAGTGTCTAGTATAGTAATTAACGTTACCAAATTCTTAGCCTTAGATAATTATACATTTGAATCTTGAACGCGCTTAGAACGTAATCAAATTCTTAGCGGTTAAGCAATCAAACTTTTGAATCTTGCACGCTCTTAGAATGTAATCACGCTCTCATGTAACATCTCAGTATTATAGACGCTATTTTTAAATTGTAAATTACTAGCCGTTATAATAATAAAAACACACCACAAAGTAAAGACATATTTTTAAAGACACCAAGACTAACACAGCCTGAAGAAGATTTGACGAATCAAATCGAAAGTACTCGCGAAAAAGGAAAGAAAATGGAACAAGCAACCCACGGAACTTACATACAGCAATTTGACCGAAACACTAAATGGACCATTCGGAAAATTGAAAAAATAAGAAAAAGTCTTATCAAGCAAAAACACTCTGTGTTATTTAATAATGTTTGCCTATATATATATATATATATATATATATATATATATATATATATGTGTGTGTGTGTGTGTGTATGTGTGTGTGTGTGTGTGTGTGTTAAGAGGTTCATCAATGTTTCTTTCTATCATTCACTTGCAGACACACTCACGGTTGAATGTATGAGAAGTTGGATGTAATTACCTGAATTTCATATTACCATTTTTGTATTTCAATTTTCAAGTTAAAAATAAAACACAATAAAGTAAACCGTTTGTATTTACTGTTCACGGATATCCACCATGAACGCTGACCCCAGGGTGTTATTTGCAAAAAAACCCTATTGCAAAAATAATAGCACCAGTGAATTCTTCATAAAATTTTACTCTTTTTCTTATACTAATGAGTCACTACTTATCAAGGCTCAGAGGCCACTCGAGGATAAAGGTTAATGAGATTGTTCATTGGATGTGTAAAAACTTATTACAGGGTGACTAAAAAAAACGGGCCCTGTGTACACTTTATGTGATATCTCCTTTATTTATTCACCGATTGCCCTTATTTTACAGGACATGGTAGAATCAACGACCGTGAGTACACCAAGACCTCAGTGGGAGCTGGGACAAAGAATACACTGTGTTAAATTTTACTACAAGACAGGCTCGTTTAAGAAAACCCAGGACAGTTTCATGCATCAGTTCGGATGTGAAAAGGCTCAACCCAAAAGCAGAATTCAGAACTGGGTGGACCACTTCGAGAAGTATGGGACCGTGGAGAACTTCAACGCTGCCCAAGCCACTCGGCACGTCCCAAGAAGCGGACAGCCGAGCTGGTCGAAAGTGTGAGAGAGTCTCTCCAGGAGAGTCCGAAACGCTCTGTGCGTAAGCGAAGTCAGTCCCATGGTATCTCCCGTGAGACTTGCAGGACAGTGCTGGTGAATGATATCAGGATATACAGAATACAGACGCTGCAGACCCTTACAGCCTCAGACAAGAAGCAGAGGAGCGCTATGGCAGTCAAGATGCTCGATAAGATCGAGGAGACACCAGGTTTCCTTAACCTCTTTTGGACCTCAGATGAAGCCCACTTCCATCTTGACGAAAAGGCAAACTCCAAGACAAATGTCTTCTGGGGGTCCTCTAGACCCAATGAAGTAGCCACCAAGCCCCTGCACTCTCCTAATTGCATGGTGTGAGCTGCAATCTCGGTCAGAGGCATCATCGGACCAATCTTAATCGAAGAATCTGGTGCAGCAGTGACAGTCACCAAGGAGCGGTATGTGGAGGTCCTCAAAACCTTCAAGAGTGAGCTCCAGACCCTCTACCCGTCGCTCATGAGCAAGTTCTGGTTCCAGCAAGACGGAGCAAGTTGTCACACCTCAAACATGTCCCGAGATTGGCTGAAAGAGACTTTCGGAGGCCGAGTGATCAGTGTCAAGACTAATTTTGAGTGGCCACCACATAGCCCGGACCTAAGCCCCCCAGATTATTTTCTTTTGGGGCTATCTTAAGGACAGAATGTACGCAGGGAAACCCAGAAGCATCACGGAACTCAAGGAAGCCATCAGGGAAGAGGATGAGAGCCATTCCCAATTCAGTCTGTAAGAACGTCATCAAGAAATGCACGGAGCTAAAAGGAGTCCATCTAGAACACATGCTGTAGAACGGAGAAAAAAAGGCCAAAGACCCTAGTGTCTTGATATGATGTTGTGAATATAATAAACTAGTTATGCCTCAAAATTCATTTCATTCGGACGAAACACTAAGAAACGGGGCCTAATTAGTTTTGGGGCCCGGTTTTTTGGGGTCACCCTGTATACTAAAATGATATTGATGATGCCGGGAAATGCCATGTAGATACATCGTATAATTAATTTTATTATTGTGTATTGTGCGATGTATTGTTCATTAGTGTCGAGACAATCAGTTGCACCATTCTGTTTTGATCAACATGCCCAAATAGTCTGCTTACTGTTGTGCAAACCAGATGCAAAACATATTCAGTGGCACACAGCAGCTGGGCTGAGAGGAAAAATTGTGCACACTGTATGCTAGATCGAAACATGGGGTAGCAGCCATATATTTGGATAGGTAGAAGGTGACATGTAGCTAGATTGGCCATTCTCCACGGATAGAATTATAATGAACAAGCAGGAAGATCCGACGTTGCTTGGAATTGAATGAGGATCACTACTATATACTTTTTCACTATGCTAATAACTATATATATATATATATATATATATATATATATATATATATATATATATAACACTTAGAGAAAGCGGTTAAATGCCTTCAAAAAACATGTTAGATACCGATATTTTTTATTAAAATCAATTTTTTTTTTCATCTTGACTTTCTTTTCTAATAATTGTGCTCGCTATCACGAGCTCCTTCAGAGGTATGAACCTTATTATTTTTTTTCGTAAGGGTTCTTCCTGGTCTTCTTGAAGTGACGTCCGATGTTTTGTTTTTCCTTTTTTTTCTTCATATATATATATATATATATATATATATATATATATATATATATATATATATATATATATTTGTTTGTGAACAAATCATAGGTATGGTTCTACTACCCAGTATAGCATGCCAATATTATGGTTCTTCCGTGGGCACATGGCCAGAGAACACAGATCTCGATGAACAGAGAATCTAGAACATTGATGTAATGCACACTTAATACGGAGGTGATATTGGGAAAACGGTATGATTAATCTAGAGGGTATGTTTTATTCATCAAATTATCATACATTTCATTAGGTTGCTTGCAGCGCTCTTCCCAGTTGTTTGTTAGATTCATTGTTGACAAGGAGGAGCGAGAATTGTGAAAAGACATGATTGCTTTTGTTCTGACCATGTCCATTATTGATTTCATAATAACATTAATCAGTTTTGTAACACATTTTCAACATAACTTATCAAAAACAATCTATTGAGTTTGCATCTATGCTTTTCTTTTTCTTTTTTGTTACTTTTATTTATCCAAAAAAGGCGCAATGCCATGGAGACGTTAGAGGCTACAGTGAAGTAGGGGCCAGATTTATAGAGAGCATCATAAGTGGAAAGTTGGACAGCAAGATGTTTATTCACATTACATTTAAAGTTGTGCATGTTCGTAGAGTCAGGGAAACGGAACAGAGCGAGAATTCTAAAGGCAGGTGGTGTGAAGAAAGAAGATATTAGAGTCAAATTTTTCCAACATCTGGAGACCTTTACAGTGAAGGGGTGTGATTTTGCTGCTAGTCGGGTTGGTCGATTGTATTTACATTGAGGGGAGTTCAAGTGAAGTAAGTTCATCGGAGCACATACCGTGGAAGTACTTGTCAAACAATGATGCCAAAAAATGTTTCTCTTTCACTCTTTTTGGATCTATCTATCTATCTATCTATCTATATACTATTAAACTTTATGGACCTTGTTTGTTTTCTTGTTTGTTTATCCCCGTGCACACTTGATGACATCATAAATTATCATAGCAGTAAAGGATTACTTCATCCATTAAAAATAGAGGTGGGGGATAACCGTGCACAGCGGATGATGTCATCCATCAAATCAAAAAAGAGAGGGTGGAGAAACCTTTTATCTAGAAACCCTTGGGTGTTTAGTATACTACTGATACTTTGTGAATCTTGTTTGTTTGTTTGCTTTTATATTTGTTATTTTGTTTGTTTTTCTCGTGCATACTGGATGACGTCACAAATAGATGACGTCACCGGAAAGATCGTTCATGACGTCATAAATGGATGACGTAACCGTTTTGTAACGTCATATATTAAAGAGGGGGTGGAAGAAATAGGGAAGATCCTTTATGACGTCGTAAATGAATGACGTAAACGTTTTGTGACGTCATATATTGAAGAGGGGTGGAAGACCTGCGAAAAAGATGTTTTATCATATCAGAAATGATGAAGTAACAAAAGAATGACAACATTGATTAAAACAGAGAACATAGACGACCCTTGACGGAAGAGACGAGCATCATCTATGTGGACAGTGACTGTATACATATATATATATATATATATATACTAGGCGAACCGTCTAGACCCGAAGGATCCAGGATACTTATAAAACTCTGCAGATCTTGCTTACTTGTTTGTTTGCTTGTTTGTTATCTTTCTTATTTGCTTGTTTGCCACCGTACACAGGAGATGATGTCACAAAATACCTTGTTCACAGTGTATAACGTCACAAAAGATGAATGACCTAATTATATCTATCTATATTTATCAATTTTGGAGCGCAGCTTTTAGATGTAAGGGGGTGATAATTCGGGCTATTTTTAGTTTAATTTAGTTTTATGCAAAGGGGGTAAAAAGGAAACCCTTCATGAAAATTCAGATACCCCCGATTGTTGCAATACATATTAGACACCAATTAATACATATTCCCCTAATTTCAGTTTCTTTTGACAATTTTAAAGAGCATAATATGAACATAACCTTCTATCATATTTGCATTGAATTTGATCCATAGTCATAAGATACCAATTAAGCAAGATTCCCTAAATTTAAATTTATACTTAAGACCCCTTAAATTTGAGACATTTTCTGAAATCAATATCATGTAATACATTTTAATCAAAATCGGAATAAGGATTCTAGACATAAGGTTTAATAGCATTATATTTTTTATTTTAATCTTCATAAGAGTATATAGAATTCGTGTAAATTTGTTTTGGTTTTGGGGAATTAATTTTACCCGTCTTGGGACGAGTATTTTTCTAGTATATCTCTCTATATAAAACTCAATGTCTGTGTGTATGTGTGTGTGTCCTATAGAAAGAAGTTAAAGAATCTAAGTTAAAGATATTCCAGAATCTCTAAATGCAACCTTAAGGGGTCTATGGGGCAGATTTCGTCAAGGGAGTCAATTATTTTAGCTATTTTAAGTTTAATTTCAATGGAAAGAAAAAATGATATTATGTAGTAATTTATAAAAACTGTCAAGTCATTCCTAGAATTCAACCAGAAATGATATAAGAGGGAGGTAGAGGGGGGGATTAAAAATGAATAGACGCTAATTCTAGGAAAATACCAGTGTAGTCTCTGTCTTACACTCATACCGGTACCGTCCTTTATTTTGGATTCTGTCGATCTGAGTAGATTTCTAGAATGAAGGAGGTCCCCTTTTAGTTTATTGCTACCTGCCACTGTCGGCCACTATTTTAACTGCCCAGCACTACCAGGCACTCCCAGTAACTATTACCACTATGCCCACAGCTGCCCGCCACTACGCACCAGTACATGCCGAAACCCGCCACTGCCGTCACTATCCCCCATTACTCGCCACTGCCAGCCACTACTCGCCACTGTCCGCCAGTACCCACTACTACCCGCCAGTACCCACCACTACCCGCCACTACCCGCCACTACACTCCCTTGCCTGTAAATATTGTCACTGTCTGCCAATACCCACCACTATCCACCATTGTTTGCCACTACTCACCACTAGCCGCCAGTGTCTGACTTAACCTGTTGTAGCCTGTAACTATTGCCACTATTCGCCACTGCCCCCACTACCCGCTATTTCCCATCAGTACCATCACTACTAACCAGTCTGTCACTATCCCCCACTACCCGCTACTGCCTGAACCACTGCTCAAACTATCCGGCACTGCCAGGTGCTATTCGCTACTAGCCGCCAATGCCTGACAATCTCTGCCAGTAAACGCCACTACCCGCCACTGCCTGCCACTACCCGCTATTGCCCGTGACCAACCGCCATTGGTTTTTAATATTGCCACTGCCCACCATTACCCGCCAATACCCGCCAGTATCCGCCACTCCCAACCACTCCCTGCAAATAAACACCACTGCTTGTAGACATGCCCACTGCCTGTTACTAACCCCCACTGTTTGTCACTGCTTTAAATATTGCCATTGACCGCTATTACCTGCCACTGTCTGGCAATACCTGCCACTACTGATCACTGTCCGCCACTACCAGCAAGTGTCTACCACTACTGTAACAATTGAAACTGTTCGTCACAACATGCCACTACCCACCCCTGCTTGCCACTACATGCTACTACCAGGCACTACATGCCACTACCCGCCAATGCCTGTGACTATCCGTTACTGCCCGCTACTGCCACTGCCCGCCACTGCCCGCCACTGCCCGCCACTGCCCGCCACTGTCTGTAGATATTGCCACTGCTTGCCACAAACCGCCACTATCTGTAATAATTGCCACTGTCAGCCACTATTCGTCACTACTCACAACTGTCCGCTAGTACTCACCACTATCTGCCACGATATACCACTACCCACCACTGCCTGTAAATATTGCCACTACAAATAACTACTCGCCACTACCCACCAATGCTCACCACTACTCACCACTATTTGTCAGCAACTACTAACCAGCCATTGCTTGCCACTCCATGCTACTGCCAGAAACTACTTGCCACTACCTCTAGATTTTGCCACTGCATGCCACTGCATGCCATAGTCTGTAACTATTGCCACTGCCCACCACTATCCGCAATTGTTCGCCACTAGCTGCTACTACCCGCCATTGTTAGCCACTACCTGCCACTGCTGGCCACTTCTTGCCACTACCTGCAACTGTCCGTCAGTACCCACCACTATCTCCCACTACCCACCACTACCCACCTCTGCCTGTAAATATTGCCACTGTCTGCCACTATTGCCACTGCCCGGCACTGCCAGCCATAGACTGTAACTATTGTCATTGCCCGCCACCGCCACCACCACTGCCGGCCACTAACTTTTATTGCTCGCCACTACCAGCTATAGATTGCCATATCCTGCCATACTATTGCAACTACCTATTGTCACTACCTGTCACTACCTGCCACTGCCGGCCACTTCTGGCTACTACCTGCTACTACCGGCCACTTCTTGCCACTAGCCGCAACTGTCTGCCACTCCCTACCACTATCTTCCAGTGTTCGCCAAGTACCCACCACTACCCACCACTACCTGTAAATATTGCCACTGTCTGCCACTACCGGTCACTTCTTGCCACTACCTGCAACTGTCTGCCAGTTTCCACCACTATTCGCCACGACCCAGCACTTCCCACCACTGCCTGTAAATATTGTTACTGTTCGTCACAACTCACCACTGCTAGCAACTACTCGCCACAACCCGCCAATGCCAACCACTGTCTGCTAGTAAACGCCACTACCCACCACTATCCACCACTAAGTGCCACTAAGTGCCACTACATGCCACTGTACACAAATACATGCCCCTGCCTGCCAGTGTCTGCTACCACTTGCTGTAGCCTCTAACTATTGCTGTTGTCTGCCACTACATGCCACTGTCTGACAGTTCCCACCTCTACCTGCCACTACCCACTAATGCCCCCTACTTTCCACTAGTATCCGCCACTACACGCCACTGCCTGCCACTGCCTGCCACTGTCAACTGCCTATCACTAACAACCACTGTCCGCCACTATTGCCACTGCCTGTCACTACCTGTCATAGCATGGAACTATTACTACTGCCAACCAATACCTGCCACTGTCGCCAGTACCCGCCACTACCCTCCAATACCTGCCACTGTTCGCCACTACTTGCCCACCGCAAGCCACTACTCACTATTACCCGCCACTGCCCGCCATTTCCCGCCACTGCCCGCCACTACACGCCACTGCTCGGCACTACCCACCACTATCCGCTACCACTCGCCACTGTCTGCCACTTCCCCCATTACCTGTCACTGCCCACGACTGTACACTACTAACCGCCATGGTCCGCCACTATTGTCACTACCCACTTCTACCAACCACTGTCTGCCACTGCCCGCTACTGCCAACCACTAACCACCACAGTCTGGCACTATTACCACTGTCCGTCACTAACCGCTACTGTTTTCAGCTAGTCATTACTGCCCGCCATTGCCCGCGAGTACACGCCACTGTCCGCCAGTACACGTCATTACCTCCGCCAGTACACGCTACTACCCGCCACTGTCCGCCAGTACACGCCACTACCCGTCACTACCTGCCACTGCCGATTACTACCTGCCACTGTCTGTAAATATTACTACTGACCATTACTACCTGTCAGTGTGTGTCTATACCCGCCACTGTCCACTATTATCTGCTACTGCCCGTCACTGTCTGCCAGTACCCGCCACTACCCACCACTACACGCCACTCCCGCCACATCCCGCCACTGCTTATAAATATTACCACTGTCCACTATTACATGCCACTGTCTGCCAATACACGCCACTGTGCACTACTTCCTGTCACTAATCTTTAATGTCTGCGATTACCTGTCATAGCCTGTAAATGTTGCCACTGTCCACTACCACCCGCCACTGTCCGCTACCACCCGCCACTAACCGCCACTATCCACCACTGTCTGTCACTAACCACCACTACCTGCCACTGTCCGCTAATACCTGCCACTGTTTATCACTATCCCCCACTACACCTTACTGCCTGCCACTGTCTGTAACTATTGCCACTGTCCGTCACTATGCAACACTATTTGCCACGACTCGCCACTGTCCGTCAGTACACACGACTACACACAACTAACTGCCACTTCTACTCGGCATTGTCCAGGATCAAAAATTGATAGATGACAGTATTACTTTTATTAACTGATATATATTAACTCTCTTCGGACTATTGTCTTTATCAACTCTACATATATTCTTGATATGTAAAAATGGAGGGAATATGAAAGAAATTAGGAATTTATCATTTGTTCTATCCTGGCGTTGTCCAAGATAAAAAATTGTTAGATGACAGTATTACTTTTGGTAAGGGATATATAGAAATTCTCTTCGAACTATTGAATTCATCAACATTAATTATCTGCTTAATATGTTGAAATGGACGGGGCGAAGAAAATTAGGAATTGACCGGGACCATTTGTTCTTCTCGGCGTTGTCCGGGATAAAGAATTGTATAATTTCAGTATTACTTTTGATAACTGTATATATTAACTCTCTTCGGACTATTGACTTCATCAACATTACATATCTTCCTAATATGTTGAAATGGATGGGGCAAGAAATTAGGAATTGACCGGGACTATTTGTTCTACTTGGTATTGTCTGGGATCAAAAAGGGTAAGATTACAGTATTACTTTTGATAACTGGTATATATTAAATCCTTTCAGACTATTGTTGTTATCGACATCACTTATCTTCATATTATTGTGAAAAGTGGGGTTTAACAAAATATTACCAATTGACCGGGACTATTTGTTCTACTCGGCGTTGTCCAGGAACAATTATCATTATCAACATAATCTCTCTCCATAATTTGATTTTAATGATACTTTTAGCAGTTCCGTGAAATCCTCTTACATTACAGTATTATATTTATTGAATGAGGGGGCTTACAGAAACTTTGCGTCACTCGGCGTTGTCCAGAAGCAAATATATTGTCATTATCAACATAATTTCTCTTCATACTTTGATATTAACTGTACTTTTCGCAGTGCTGTGAAGACCTCCTTACTAACATTACAGTATTATATTTAGTAAGTGAGGCAGGGCAGGGTAACCGAAACTTTTGTTCTACTCAGCGTTGTCCGGGAGCAATAAAATTGTCATTATTTGGCAAGTGAGAAGAGGAGTGGGGGTAACAGAATCTTTTGTTCTACTTGAAGTTGTCCGGGAGCAATAAATATAAATTATAGTATTACATTTAAATCATTTTGTGACTATTTTCATTATCAACATCATTTCTCTTTATATTGTTGTGAAAGCGGGTTGGGGGACGGAATTACGCGCATCAAGAATTTCATTGTGTTTTGTTCTACTCGGCGTTGTTCAGGTGCAATAAATGTAAGATTACAGTTTTACATTTAAAAGGTAATGAATTACATTATTTTTTTCAACAAATTCCAACAGGAGAAAGGAATGAGCTGAGCGGAGGAGAAAGTGGGGGTTGAGGAAGGGGACAGAAAAATGGGGGAGAGGGAAAGAGTGAAAGATAAAGAGACGACTAGAGAGAGAGAGAGAGGGAGAGAAGTTTTAATAAAAAGATGTTAGACACACTATTTTACTTCTTCTATTTTATATATATATATATATATATATAGTCATCCACAGACGGACAGTTTCGTTGTATATCAGATCCTCTGTGTGGCTAGACCAGCACGAATTCCAAGCCCGGGATCGAACTAACAACGATCGAATCGATAGTCAGTACATCTAACTACAAGGCCATACATATATATATATATATATATATATATATATATATATATATATATATATATATATATATATATATATTTATATATATATAGTAATCTAAGTAAGTTTACATCCACAGGGTAAAAGTTTAGTGAATCTTTACTGCGTTTATATAAAAGTGTTCAATAATAAATATAACTATTTATTAAGTATATTTTTTTATTTATACAAACATTATTTAACTACACATTTTCAGACATGTTTCAGTCAAAGCTATGCTTTAGGTTTTATCTTTTCTTGACTGTCGAGAAAAGTTCGGCCCAAAGAAGTGGTCTAACTATTTCATAGCTTTGACTGAAACATGCAAATTTATACCTTATATATGTATATTCTTTAGACTGAGGCAATTTTAATTTTTGTTCCACTCGAGAGTTCCCCTTTTTGTGGATCTGGATTTTCCTCACATTAAAAACTGACCATGTGCCTAACTTTACCCTTGTAAGAAGACAAGTAAATAAGAACAAGTATCTCATGTTGAAATATTCTTGTGATCTTACTGATAATTCTTGGCCAATGGCTTGGTGAAAAATCAAAGAAATTTCACATCTGTATAATTCTTGTATTTGAAGAACAATAGAATCGGTAATGAACTCATAGACTTTTATTTAAATTGATATTTCAAACGTAAGGTGCTTTTAATAATTCTTAAAATCCTGCATGAATAATAATGTTGGCAATTTAAACAATTTAGTTAAATTTCAATTGTGTTCAATTTCAAAATCGATAGAATGTAAATAACGTGTCTTAAGAAAATATGAAGAATATTGAAGGGGTCACTATTTACTTGCCTCCCCACGAGGACAATATTAGATACAAGATCGGTTTTTTAGTGTGGGGATATCAAGCTTCCCAAAAAGCTCTGGATTGGTGGAAAAATAAAACGTCTAGCAGGATTTCTCTTTCATTGACCGAAGTTATACAAAATCTAAATAATAATAAAAAACACAACTTCTTCAATACAAAACACATTAACATTAAAATTTGTATCGAACAGACTGCTTAAACGCATTTTTATTACTTTTTTCGACTGAAATATTCATTTAAAAAACGAAAGGTTTTGGATTAATTTGTTGAAACCAGGCCCTAAAACATTCCCCCAAAACATGGGTTTTACTGCAAGGCATATTTAGGGTAAAGTGGTTTATGTTGGGTGTTCTGTTCGAGCATCTAATTACCACCTCACCAAACGCTTCAGAATCTAATTTTCTCTAGAAATGCAATGGTTTTACAAGATAAAAAAGAACACCATAATAACTTTAATATATGCAACTAACAGCATTAAATGTTTGCCTTTTTGGCAGGGAGGAGCAGAGTGTAGTATCTGTTCTCGTGCTGCATTTCATCTTTTTTTGTCCTTGGTCAATAAATAAGAGATCCTTCTAGACTGAGGTAATTTTAATTTTTGTTCCAATCCAGAGTTCCACTTTTTGGGGAGCTTGATTTTCCCTATATTGGGGGCCAACCTTGTGTCTAGCTCTGTTGTCGTGGGGAGGCAAGTAAATAGGAACAGCATTTAAATTTTAGGTTTAAGCAAAAATAAGTTATTTTGAACTAATTTCGAGTTTCGTTTGAAAATAATTGGGGTTGTTAGTATTTATTTATTACTAAATTTTGAATGAAGACAACACTTTTTTCTTTTACAAATTAAAATGAATAATAAAAAATTGTCTTTAAAAGAAGAACATGAATTTATTTTATGTTTATATTACATCATTTAGCTTATAATTTTTTTATAATGATAATTTATGGTCTAGTGAGCAATATTTAAAAGGATATAAATAAAAATTAGACAAACATTGATCGATCTGATTTTTCTTGAAATAAAATTTCGGGTTATGAAAAGAGGAAACGCCGAACCCTAAATGTTGGCGCATTCAACCAAAGGCGAGTAAAGTGAATGAACAGGTTATTTGAAGACCATTATCCTGTGCACTGAAAAAAGAGGTACATACACAAATAAACTGTTTCACAAAAACAGAGACAATAAAAGCAAGCAGTTCTCCTCAGCAGTTAGTTTTACTCAACCTAGCGAATTTATGCACAATTTTATGTTTTTTAAACACATAAAATAAATTTACACCGTATATAGATGTTATTATGATATGTCAATTTAATTTTCCTGGTAGTTTATAATCAATAAATATATATATATATATCAATTTATCCAGCAATGGAAACTTAAGTTTTAAAAAAAATATTAAAAGAATCGTTTTTTGAAATCGGAAATTAGGCAAACATTTTCCGATTTCGATTCCAATTACCACAAAAAGTTCCGATATTTCCGATTTCCGATTCTAATTCCTGTTAATCGTGTTATCATCGGTATGGATCTGATGCTATTTTATAACAGTAATCACCATGCGAAATTCCTGTCTGATCAGATAAATAGTTTTTGAGTTATCAATGTTTCTATGAAATAACTCTGGGAATACATCATACAATATGGAGAAGTAAGGTGCAGATAAGATTTTTGATCATCCTTACGTTGTCAGGCAGAGGTATGCAGTCTCATGCCTTATGTTCTTCCATTCTAAATGGAATTTACATTTACATGAGCAAAGTTGTTTTTGTACAAACTACTCGTCTTTGGACCACATACCATAACTAACTACAATATTTTCAAGTCCAATTTTAATAAATTCTTGCTGAATAATACAATTCTAACAAGTTTCAGCCATCGTTATGCTGGTATATAACCTCTCCACAGATACTGGCCGTCTTGCAGGCCCAGGCTAATTAATTAGGGATCTCGTAGTAAATTGGAGCCCTAGAAGTGCAGTGTGCAGGATCCACTGGTAAGTGAACAAGTCTCGACACTCACCAATCCAATCCATGGTTGCAGGACATGTGGCAAATGCTATCTTTGGATGGCCTGTCACAACCTGGGTGACAGTAGTGTATGCGGCAACTCACAAGTAATATGTGACATTGGTGCATGCTCAAGTGGAAACCACATCAGCCTAAATTAGATGGAAACAGTGGAGGTCTTGGACTGCCAAAAGTGTTCAAGTTGGTGAAGGAAAGTTATCCAGCCATGAAACTGCCTTAAAAACTATGTCTAGTCGAAATGAAACTAGACAATCAGGCCCCTACCCTCATCAGAGGATTAATTGTGGTCTGATTCAACAAATAAACCGGATGATGATAATGATGCTGATGTTATTAATACTCATGATGCTGTCTCATCGTCCACCTGACGAACCCATTAACCCTTATCCTTGAAGGGCTTTTCGGTCTTGATAAGCAGTAACCCATTAGTGAATAACAAAAAACACAATACTTATTGTAACCAAACAAATAATTATTCTATATAGATAATTTATAGAAGGCTAATAACAATACAGAAATATAAATTGTTTATATATATATTACACATAATGCTTCAAGGAAACTACATCACCCTCTTATCATATAATTATTGCTATTTTACACATAGCAGTGAGGAGAGTTTCATACCTTTCTAAACTTCGACCTTCGACAAGGTCTGGCATAAAAGGTTTCTCCTAAAAATTCACTTATATGGTATTACTGAACAAATATTTGATATAATTAGATCCTTCCTAACTAAAAGATAGATCCAGGTTGTCCTCGATGGCCGTTTACTTAAGCAACATGACATAAATGCTGATATACCCTTGAACCTCTACTGTTCCTAATTTTCATAAACGATCTCCCTGATATCATTGAGCCTGAGATAGGTATATTTGCTGACGACACCACACTCTATTCTCGTCATGTGAGTAAAACAAACGTGCACATGCTGAATCCTTAGAAAATGACCTCCAGGCTTTAGTGGATTGGGGTCATAAATAGATGGTAACTTTTAATGTCGCAAAAACAAAGCTCCTTTCCTTCAATAACTACAAGAAACCTTTTCAACATCCGATTGCCATAGCAAATAACACCCTACCTGAGAGTTCAACATTCAAACTCAGGCCTAATATTCACAGGTAATATGAATTGGAATAAATACATTAAAGACATTGCTAAGGCTGCTGCAAAGAAGGTGGGATCCCTCTACCGTGCCAGTAAACGTCTCACACCTGACATTACTCTACAAAGCCACCATCCGTCCATGCATGGAGTATTGTTGCCACGTCTGGTCTGGTGCATCATCCACTAGTCTCTCACTTTTAGACAAGCCCAGAAAAGAGTGGTCAACTTAATAGATCCCTCACTATCCACCAAGCTCCAGCCCCTGTCCCATCACCACAATGTGGCATCCTTGTGCTTGTTTCATAAGTACTTTAATGGATTGTGCTCTGATGAACTTGCTTCACTAGTGCCCCTAAACATAAATACACTAGACCAACCCGACAATCAGCCAAATCCCATCCATTCATTGAGGAGATCCCCAGATGTCAAAGAGCCTTCTACTTCTGCAGCTTCTTTCCTCATGCTGCCCGCCTCTGGATCTCCCTCCCTGCTCCCTGTTTCCTTGACTGTACTGACATGCAGAAATTTAAAACTAATGTAAACAGACATCTCGCTGCACAGCTCCAAACTTAGGATGACCCCCCCCCCCCCCCAAACATACACACTATTTCTCAGTAGCCCCTTCTGTCTACAGCAACGGCCTGCCTTGTTTGGGGTGGACTATGTTAAAATATATATATATATATATATATATATATATATTTATATATTAGTGCATAAATGACAAGAATAGAACTATAAGGATTTGAACTTGGCATAGTCGATTCCTGTGATGGTATCTATGAGGCCAATTAGTCCATCAAAGGGCATATGTACCAGACAACTGTCAAGACAATCATCCTCTCCAGCTCTAAAACTTGGCCAATGAAGAAGCTCAAAGAATTCGACAATGATTGCCTTCATAGCACCCTGCACGATCAAGTGTTGGCAACCAGCCTGCATCAACAGCTGAATCTGTGATCACTCCCCATCTGTGCTGTTTCAGTGACATCTTTGGTGGTTTGATCATGCAGCTCATCGTCAAGGAAGAGAAGTGAGTCGAGACATTCTCCTTTCGTCTCCACTACCCAATTGCTTAAACTTGTTGGTGGGCAGCTGAAAAACTAGGAAACTACCACCATGGAGGACCTCAGCAAAATCTCCACAAATTATTGATTTTTATCGATAAAATAAGTACTGGTTTGCCATCTCACAAGGGTTCGTGCAGGCCTGCCATACGCTGGCTGCTATGGCAAGAGATGCTGTGATGGTGAATTGATGATATTCTCCTCTTGTCTCCATTGCCCAATTGGTGCAAAATGTATTTTGGGGCAACTGAAAACATCATCAACTACCATCATGTAGGAACTCGACAAAATATCTGCAAGTCGTTGGTCTTTGTCAATGGAATAGGGACTGGCTTGCCATCTCGGAAGAGCTTGTATATGCTTGCTGTGCATGTGCTGCTATGGTCAGAGATGGCAAGTGAAGGACGAAACCGGCTCAACTTGCACAGAATGAATGCCCCACCAAAACATAACCAGCTTCTCTCTTGAACACATAAATACATGATACATTTATTTGACAGCATATCAACACTTTTTAGATTATTTAAGATCGAACCAAAATAACTATTGGGGACAAATGACTGTATATGATTAATTAGACACAAGTTGCTATTTTTAACAATTGCTGGAGAGAGAAATGGTTTGTTTATATGTTTCCAAAGAGAATTAATGCTTAAATGAGCACAATAGTTTTGTTTGGATTTGAACTCGGCATAGCCAATAGGACAGGGTGTCCCAAAATAATGTATACACTCTTTGAATCATTAACATCACCATCACCATCAGGGTTTTTTTATCACTCCTGGAGAAGGAACCCCCTCCCTGGTTTCCAACACCTTATTGGTGAAAATCATTCAGCTAGGTGCTATACAAGTGCTATTGAATCATTATAACTTGTTTTCGTTCCTGAGTAACTTTAAAACAAGATTGAGAGAATAGTAGAAGAGTAAGAATACACATTTAAAATAGAAAATGAACTTTTAATAAGAATAAAGGCTACAATATTTACAGCAGGAAACCTGAAACAATTGCCGAAAAATGAGAGTAACAATTGAAGCAGAATGTGTTCAAGTACGGGAGTAATGTTGCAGGACGTTTGTAGATACATTTCTTCACGATCACAAATGAATTTAGCAGAAAGGGTTTAGGGTTAATTGGTCCCCCGATTTATAAAATCAGGGGACTTATGTTTTGAGGCATTTCCGTCCGTCCGTCCGGATTGTTCTCCGTAACTTTGATCAGGCTAGAAAGTGACATTCTTCGATTTTTGAAAAACAATCTGGTTAGCCCTCCAGCGGGTCAAAAGGCCCCGAAATGGCAAAAAATGACCCTTTTCTCCCATAACGTTTGATGCATCCGTTCAATTTTTCTGAAACTTGGCCAAAATGTAGAGGCAATTGTTCTAGATATAAAATGAGCATCCTTGACCTCAAAGAAATTCTGGTTCGCGCCCCCAGGGGGTCAAAGGGGTGGTCAAAAATGCCCCAAATTGCCCAAATTTATTGCATTTTATACTCACCACATCGAGTCACATACAGATGGGGACCACGCATGCGCGGCTTGTTTTATTCTGAAATTCTAAGTAGCCTTTAGCTTTATTAAAAGTAAATTTTTTATGTTTTTATTAATTTTACTATAGGTATGTTTCATGTGTATTCTTACTCTTCTATCAATCTTGTTTGCAACTGAAAATCAGTAAATTGAGCGCGTTATAACGATTCAAAGAGTGTGTAGATTATTTTCAGACACCCTGTATAGTCTGTGATAGTATCCATGAGGCTAATAACGCCCTGGAATCAAGAAAACAGAAATTGTATCTTATGTAGGATCAGGTTAAGCAAAACAAACAAATGGCTCTAAATAGGATAAGAAAAGCAATGATATGCTATCATTTTTCAATTATTGTTTTTTTTTTTGTGTCTTTCTTTCTCTCCTCATCAAGGGATACAATAATATCACTTTCCCCATCACAAGTATTTGACACCCTTTTTTTGAATCCCACTAATTCTTAAATGTAGACCCATTTGCAGTTTTCGGTCAATTAACTATCAGGCATTTACATAAATCTTGTTTGTTGGGGCGATAATGTTTTGGCAAGTGAGAGCCATGTGAAGATGCTAATGTCGGAAAGGCATCATTTCACTCAGAAATCTGTTTTGCCATTGGATCAATAAATAAGATGTTGTTTTAATCTTCATCTTTTTTTTCTTGCCTTTTTATTGTTACCCATTCTATTGTGGCATGTTAATACCACTGAGGTCAGAAGGGGTTAGGTGCCTGTTTAGTTGAGCAATACAAACGGTAATGTATAACTGCAAATATATTGGCAGTAAATCTTTAAGCATCTATTTATATACATATTCAAATATATACTACAAACAAAAAAAACAGGTGCTAGAACAAGCCAGCATTGCTTGACAATCATATAATCATATGTTATGTTAGTCTGTATATATACAGATATGATGTAACTGGGTTTTTGCTGATAGACATATATACATATATATATATATAGATATGTAACTGGGTTTGTGCAAATATATACCTTGCTTCCTTCACTATTTCCTCCCTTCTCACTCCCCTACAACCAAAACGCTATGTGAGAATGTAATCTATTAATATGGCCTGAAAGTGTTGGACTTCAGATAGAATGTCAGCTGAAACATGTATGCACATATGTAGCCAATAATGTTTGTATAAATAAATAAGTTATACTATAATACAGCTGTACCTGTTTTTGAGCACTATCTTATGAACACTGGAGTTTCTTTGGATTAACATCTAGAAAACAACAACCATACAAGGACTATATATATATATATATGTGTGTGTGTATGTGTATGTGTGTGTGTGTCTGTGAATCGAAAACATTCGTGATAGATATGGAGCATACATTACTTTTTAAAATTGTAATGCAAAAAAAGATCATTAGAAAAAATTAAAAAAATGAAGAAAGGTATAATCAAGTACTAGAATTCTGCTATTTTTAACAATGTTTGCTTAAATATGTATATATATATATATATATATATATATATATATATATATATATATAAAATCTATTTTATGTAATTACTTTTATTGGTGATGATAGCGTTTGTTGCTGTCCCTTTTATATGTCTTTCACTTCCTAAGTGATAAAGAGTAATGCAGAAGGTTACATTTTTAGTCGCCTTTAACTTTATATAAGATGTATTTTCGTTGATATATATTTTTTTATTAATTTTATACGTATATAAAAGTATACTTTAGTACGTATAAAATTAATAATATATATATATATATATATATATAGTCTAAAGAAGCTTTGAGTCATTATAAACAAAAGAAGAAAAAAAAAGAAGTAAAATGCAGTTTAAATTCCCAGAGAAACTAACTAAATCCAAGATTTTGCAGACTTAACATTCGTTGGAAAATTCATAAATAAATAAATAAGTAAATAGAATAAAAAGGGGGCTTAAGTATCTAACAGTAGAAACAAAAACAGGAGATCTTAAGCGTCTAATATTAACACGGGGATCATCAGCTGTTTACCATGTAACTGTTTCGGAGATTTAAAAACAGAACAGTTATAATATTCATAGCTCTCCAATGGTACTGATTAAACTACCATTTCCCCAATAATCAAGTGTCGAAATAATTCAGCTTAAAATTTCACTAATATATACATTAATAAATAATAATAATAATAATAAAATAATAATAATAATAATAATAATAATAATAATAATAATAATAATAATATATTACCCATTAGACTACCGTGTATATATATATATATATATATATATATATATATATATATATATATATATATATATATATATATATATATATCGGGTTTAATACACATAATAATCTTAATCTGCAAATAATTTCCAACATAAGGAGATCAGATGTTTGAGAGGAGGTAAAAAAATGATCAGAAAAATGCAGCATTGTTGTCAGTATGTTATATACGCAGGCAACATCTTATCACCTAAAATTGGAAATCCTTTGTTGATGAAGATAATAACATGTCGCCCACTCAATAGACCTTGCTATATTTTTACAAAAATAATGAGCACTTCACTTTTACAGAAATTATTACTCCTTTGTCACATCTCCATATCCAGTTTGAACATAACATTTTAAAATGTCCTTGCCTATTTAAGGATTAAAATGTACAGATTCCAACATAAAATTTAATTTGATGAATTACTTACGAAGTTATCGATTTTTTCATTTGATGTGAAGCATAATCAATCAAAATTTAGAGAAATCAATTAATTTCGTATTAAATTTAAGCTCCAGTTTATGCCTAATGTCATACTGAATCATTTATGTAGTTATATGCCCATAAATTATATATATATATATATATATATATATATATACATTTATATATATATATATATATATATATATATATATATATATATATACAAGTTTTTTTTAATATACAAGTATTTGTATGTCATATTTACATACATATAATATATTCAAAACCAAAGAGGAGAATGGGCAAGGGGAAAGTGGAGAGAGGAGGGAAGGACGGAAAGGGAGAAGGAGAAATTAAAAGGGGGATTGAGAGAGAAAGGTAGAGAGAGGGTAAAGAGGGAGAGTAGTTTTAAAAGAAAGATTTTACACACACTTTTTAACTTTCTGATTTAGTTGTTCATGCCCCCCCCGCCCGGGCAACATCACGTAGTCATGCTAGTTTTTAAATAAATCAAAGCCAGATTTTAAAAATACAAATGATTTCAAGAATGTTAGAATTTTCTCTGCTATTAAATTAAAAATGTTTTTCGAATTGTTATTGATTAAGTACTAAATGTTAGGATAGAAAAAAGAAAATTGTCCAAAAATTCAATTTTTAGCAGAGGAATCAAATGTTCTATATTTATTACTAATAATGTGTTTTTAAATAGCAACTTGTGTTTTATGAATTGTGTACAATAAATATTGTATTAAATCAGTAAATAACCAAAACTGAAGTTTATTTCGATCTATAACATTCACATATGCCTTAATACTGCTGTGAATTTCCTCCAACAATAGGGAAACTAGCAAATCATGTTCAATGAATTGGTTACAATAAATATTGATTTATTTACAGAATTTTTGAGACAAGGATTGATAATATATATCATTTGGATTATTCTAACTAGTGTTCTCATCTTGGATGTTATTCTCACAACGTTTTTGCCGATGTAATTGCTGACTTTTTGAAATTCCCTACAGATTCCCCAGTTTAACAGAAAGATTCCCGAGTTCAACAAGATACACCTAAAGAAGGCCGAAGGTTATATCGACCGAAACATTGTGAGAACAGTAGTTTGGATAATCTCATTTATCCAAAGTAAATATTGACTTCCGTCATTAAATAACATTGAATTATTAAAAAAGCAAATGTTTGTGGACCGTGCTAAAATAATGCATTAATTCAGAAACAAAACACTTCTTCAAAATAAAGACTATCATTGTCCATGACCTTCTGCCAACGATCTTCAAGATTTCAGATTTGGTCAAAGTACAAATCCTTCGGCTTTGAATTAAAAAATTCTTGATGGGCTTCTTCAACTTCATGGAAAGACATAAATCGGCAATTCTTCATAAAATAATGCACTGATCAGTGTTGTGAAGTAGTCCAACAGTAAAAAGAAAAATTCACGTCGAGGTTGGGTTAAGATAACAAGTGTATTAACATAAAAGGTACAAAGGTAATGAAACTGACTGACACTCGGCTAGACAGTTACAATACTGTCCTTTTTCTCCCTGGTGATTGTCTATTCGCACTATTTATAGTGAGAACCGGTGTAGTTTCCCTTCTGTTAGAACGGCCGGTGTAACAATCAGAATAGACCATAGTCAAATGGAGTAACGTGTGGACTATAGGTTGGGTGTGGCAGAACTTCCACATCATCCAATTTTTCAATCTTGTTGCTGATTTTTGTTTGTTTGTTAAGTGAGTCAGACTTCTGCATAGAGCTCACGAAGATCGTGCCTCAGGATTGTCTGGTCTGCATGAAGTCCTCCTCGTTGGTCACAACTATTCATTAACCTACAGGATTGCAGGTGCTTACCTCCGACACCAAGAACAGCAAGGATCTGCGGTTGCATGTGAAGTCGAGGAAGGTTTGACTCAGAACACACAAAGGAATGGTGCAAAAGCAACGTTTCAACTAATACACTTGGAAAATGATATGAACCCACAGTTCCCCCCGAGCCTTAGGTAAAATAGCTGCTTGTATGCAACAAATTATTTACTATAAATAATTATTATAGAAATTGTTTCAGCTTAAATAAACGAAAAACAGGTTGATATGTCGGAAAATAGATAAGCTTTTTGTGTTAAATTAACGCCCATTTGGTATAATTGCTAACGTGTTTGCTAATGCACCGAGAGGCAAGTGTTCAATCCTCGATCGAGTCATACCAAAGACTTAAAAATGGTACTTGATGCCCCATTGCTTAAACACCCAACATCACAAGGTAAGGATCAAGAGTAAGTGGAGCAGTCCTTGGAAAGAAGTAGCACCCTCCCTTACATCTCGATGTAGTAGCCAATGAAAAAGGAACCTTCGGGTCGCCCTCGACTATGATAGATCACATTACATTTTTTACCCCCAAGAAAGGGCAGATATGCCAAAAAAGAAGACAGACCCAAGTTCTTCCTTCGTTATCTTCATACATTTGGTATCCGGGCGATGTTGCGTAGGTTTGCTAGTAATCATTAAAGAAACAAAAACTGAAGAATAAAAAGATAAAATTATAGAGAAAGAGAAAGGAATAAATCCTCTCTTCTCCCTTTTTCCCTGCAAATTTCTCCCACTCTGTGACTCGTAAAATTGCATTTCAAAATGCTAGCAGGCAAGTCTAACCACAAACAAGTTTTCTTGGGGGGGGGGGGGGGAGAAGGCTGCCCCACACGCCCTCCCCTGCCACACCAGAACGGATCACAAAATCTTTTACACTACTACAAGGTAAAAGCTCTAATGAAGTCATTCATGTAAAAATAGGGACCAACCTTGCAATGAATGCTCCTCCCTTCCAACTGCACTTAATTACATAGAATTCTATAATGAGAATATATCTATATATATATATATATATATATAATTGAATATATAATGTATATAAACATATATATACATGAATAAAAATATATATATATATACATATATGCATGAATGAATACATATATATGTGTGTATATATATATATATATATATATATATATGCGTCTATATATATAAGCATGACAACACATGTGCATATGTACATCTCATGACATTGTAAGCATATACACAAACGCACTCAGATAGACATAGGTGTACACACACAGACTCGACCACTTGTAAATATAAAAATAAAATTCATATAGGGTGGATAATGTACTTGCATAGCCAAAGCTATCTAAGTGAAATGATTTCATATCAATTAATAAGCATTTACAAGCCTAATTATAATTAGTTATATCTATATCTATATATATATACATATATATATGTATATATATATATATATATATATATATATATATATGAAGAGAAAGACATTCTTTAGTTATATATATATATATATATATATATATATATATATATATATATATATATATATATATATATACATATATATATATATAGAGAGAGATTCTTTAGTTACATATATATATATATATATATATATATATATATATATATATATATACATGAAGAATCTCTCTCTATATATACATACATCTATATATATATATATATATATATATATATATATATATATATATATATATACATATGGATGGATGGAAAATGACAAAAGGAGAACGAAAAATATTATTTATGTATTTATTAACGTTTCGTCTTTATTTCAAGACTTCCTCAGGATGATTGGTTTGAAGAAATAACGTACAAGTACAAATATTTGAAAAAAGTTTGGTCTGTTTGTAAAATCAATCATCACGAGGAAGTCTTTAAATAAAGACGAAAGGTTGATGAATGCATAAATAATATTTTGGTTTTCCTTTTTTCATTTTCGATTACGTTGGAATATTATTTTATTTATATATATATATATATATATATATATATATACCCCAGGCAAAAAGTATGGATTCACTATTCTTACAAATATTTCTTACTTTTTTTGTCATCTGCGAAAAATAAAACATAAGCACAACTCAGAAACTCTTAATGGTTTGTGCTTCAGTGACGAAACCTGAGATTCATTAAATTTATTAATAGTTGTGATCTTTACAAGATAATCTAGAGGAACAAATTATTGTATCCTTATATAATTAAGCTTTTGAATTATATATATATATATATATATATATATATATATTATTACCTGGTCGACCTATCGTATCAGGAATGTGAACCTTCACAGAAAAGATATTGGGATATATCGACAGAATCTTCAACCTTCTGTTGTTGAACATCTCCAGCTATCTTAAGGACAACACACACTTCCTACAGACTTTACACAGGATAGGATACCTACTAAACAACGCAATGCTCGTCACAATGGATGTATCCTCACTCTATTCCAACATTCCACATGAGGAAGGAATACCCACGTGCAGGAATTTTTACACACCTAAAACCTACAAGACATCCACATTAACGATATATGCAACATCATATAATTTATCCTGACATACAACAACTTCACATTTAACAACCAACACTTTTTACAAGTAAAAGGCACAGCCATGGGAACAAAATAAGCTCCCAGCTCTGCCAACATCTACATGCATATATTTGAACAAAAATATATACACACCTACCATGTCAAACCACTACATTACTATAGATACATAGATGACATCATTCTCATTTGGCCACAGGGCGAGGAGTTACTGATGGACTTCTACAAGCACACTTCAACAATTGTCAGAACAGCATAAATTTCACCACAGAACACTCCACCGCATACATCTCATTTTTAGACGTCCTGTTAAACATCACCAACAATCACATCACCACATCACTCTACACCGAACCCACCGACGGGCATGGTTACCTTAATTCACAGAGCTGCCACTCTATCACCACAAAAAGATCCATCACATATAGTTAATGCCTACACATCATAAGGATCTGTTCAGACTCAATCGAGTATGACATACAGGTAGGGATTCTAAATTACCACTTCCTCCATGGAAACTACTCTTTCAAAATAATTATAAAATCTCTTATAAAAGTATCCACTATAAACGGACAAAATCTTCTAACTTACAAAAACAAATTTATCTTCACAAATATTAATGGTATTTGACTTCAAGCACACCACCAACAAACTAAACAACCCTCCTCAAACAGATATTCAAAAAGCTACAAAATTACCCCTCCCTTCTATATAATATACAACAAACCCCCAGCAATTCAAAACGACAGACACCAAACCTACATTCTCTACTAACATTCACCAAAATAGACCACCCCCTCTCACCTCAAGTAAACAAAACATGCAACAAACCTAGATGCAAAATATGCCAACGCATCATCACCAACGACATATTTACACCTCTAGGCACCAACATCCAAGTTAAACTTCTCTATATCCGCTGCGATAGTCCCAATGTGGTTTACTTAATATGCTGCAGCAGATGCACAAAGAACAACTATATTGGGGAAACAGGCCTTGAGTTCTACATACGTCTTAATAATCATAAACATACCATTAGAGGCAAATCCACAGAGTACCCAGTAGCCATGCATTACAATCTACCAACCCACACCATGGACAACATCAAATGCATCCTCATAGCCTCCAATTTTAAGACACAGCAACAGAGATGAAAACACGAAACCAAACTCATTCTGAAACACCCACGCGCCTTTAGGACTGTCAGTAACTATTGCAAAAGGGTTATAAAAAACGCTAAAGAAAAGGATGCCCAATCTATTCAATCCAGAGTGTCCGAGCAGAAGCTTGGTTCCCAAGAGTTCTGGCGTATTACAAACAAGGTCATGAACAAAAGCGTATCCTCTATTCTAACCATCATCAATGGACAAGAGGTGGTTTCCTCAGCATCTGACAAAGCCAAACATTTTGCAAAGAACTTTGCATCAAATTTCACCCTTTGTGATCAGGGCCGCCTACCTCCTGAATTCTCACACATGACTGTAAACACCCTGAGCGGCATCCACATATCTGTCCAGGATTTTGCTAAAACCTTGATGCCAGCAAAACAACTCGACCTGACAACATCCCGATCATCGTGATTAAAAAATTGCAACCTAAACTAGCTCCTATTCTTACAAAGCTATTCAATCGTTACTTAAAAGAAAAGTGCTCTCCAACACCTTGGAAAACCTTGTCAGTCTTTCCAGTATTTTAAAATACTAGTGACTGGTCCTCCGCATATCAGTACAAACCAATCAGTCTCCTGTGCGTCATGAGTGAGTTGCTTGAATCTGTGATAAACCAAGAAGTGGTTAATCACGTTAGCAAAAACAGCCTACTCAGCGAAAAGCAATATGGTTTTCGTCCTGCAAGATCAACAGCCGATGTGCTGACTGTAATATCACACAGGATCAATGAATCTATTGATAGGTCTTCGTTTTTAGAGCAATAGCTCTTGACATATAAAAGGGTTTTGACAGGGTTTGGCATAAAGGTTTACTTCACACGCTTGCTAGCTATGAAATATCTGGACATGTACTCATAATCATCAAATCTTTTCTCTCTGATAGATTTATAAAAGTAGTCGTTGATGGACAGAAGTCTTAAGCACACAGTATCAACGTCGGTGTGCCTCAAGGTTCTATCCTGGGCCCAACCCTGATCTTCATAAATGATCTCCCAAGCCGCATTCTAAGATCATTTATGCTGATGGCACAACCATATATAGAAACACCTCGAAGAGCATTAATGATCAGGTTATTTCTGGCTTTCTCTCTCTCTCTTCCGACCTGGAGCAAATGGTGCAATGGGGGAAAACGTGGCTGGTTTCTTTTAATGTGTCCTCTGCTTTCACCATCAACGCTCCGATCCCCACTTTGTCCCAGTTGAAATGAACGGCTTTTCCCTTGAGGAAGCCCACTGTTTTGATAAGTTCCTGGGACTGACTTTCTCTGCGAACTTAAAATGATAGACTTACATCAAATCTGTTGCTAAGACCGCTGGAAAAATGGTTGGATCATTCTACCGCTCCAGAAAGTATCTCA